>JAHLSL010000176.1:473739-500691 GCA_025920805.1 Petroica traversi | reverse complement strand
AAGGAAGGAAGGAAGGAAGGAAGGAAGGAAGGAAGGAAGGAAGGAAGAAAAAAAGGAAAAGGAAAATAAAAAGGAAAAGAAAGAAAAAGAGAAAGAAAAAGAGGAAGAATAAGAGGAAGAAAGAGAAAGAAAGAGAAAGAGAAAGAGAAAGAGAAAGAGAAAGAGAAAGAGAAAGAGAAAGAGAAAGAGAAAGAGAAAGAGAAAAGAGAAAGAGAAAGAGAAAGAGAAAGAGAAAGAGAAAGAGAAAGAGAGGAAGAGGAAGAGAAAAGAAAAAGAAAAAGAAAAAGAAAAAGAAAAAGAAAAAGAAAAAGAAAAAGAAAAAGAAAAAGAAAAAGAAAAAGAAAAGGAAAAAGAAAAGGAAAAAGAAAGAAAAATAAAAAGGGAAAAGGGAAAAGGGAAAAGGGAAAAGGAAAAAGGAAAAGGAAAAGGAAAAGGAAAAGGAAAAGGAAAAGGAAAAGGAAAAGAAGAAATGAGACCTCCTGCACTGTGCTCGGCCAGGGTGGAACAGGAGACTTTGGAGCAGCAAAAGAGTCGCTGTCTCTCAGAGCCTGGTTTTGGGAGACCTTTAGAGCAGGAGCCCTTGGGATGCTGTGGGACTGCCCTTCAAGGAGCAGGGAGGCTGAAGGAGGCTTAAGCTGCCTTAACTCTGCCTCAGGACTCCCTGCAGCCTTAAGGCCTTTAAGCCCTTGGGTGACACTGAGGGTTTAAGGTCTTACACGGCTTTAAAAGGGGCTTAAACACTCGCTCACCTTCACGTGGGACACTTCCCACCCTCCTGGCCACCACTTCCCTCGTGCAAGGAGGGCCTGGATCCAGCGGTGTCACCCAGGAGGGTCCCCACAGCACAGCCTGGGGGTCTCATTCCCGTTCCTACAGATCCAGGGGGTGGCAGGAGGGAAAAGTGGCACTTGCAGCTCCCCAAAAGCTTTTGGTGAAAGGCAAAGCTCTGGGCATGTGGAGATGAGGGCAGAGGTGTCACCCAGGGACCTTTCCCCTCCCTGCTGCTGTTGACTGAGAGCATCACGGGGTTTTTTTGGGATCAAATGCATTCCCAGAGGGTTCTGTCCCCCATTCCTGCAGGATCAGTTCTGGGATAACCCCATGCTGCTGACAAGAATCTCTCCTTTATGCTTTTCATGCTGGAGGAGACTTCCCCAAAGTGCAGCTCCCAGTTTGGGGTTTGTGGTGCTGGGATTGGTCCTGCCGGGTTCAGATGGGAGGGAAACAACCCCAAGGGAGGTTTCAGTGTCCCTAATTCCTTGTGGGATGGCTGCATCCCAGCTCCAGGGCAGAGAGGCAGAGCTCAGGAGCCTCTCATGCCCTGGCTGTCACCTGCCTGTCACCTGATCCCAGAGGACACAGAGCTTCCAGAGCCTTGTTCCTCCCTGCACTGGAGATGTGGAATGTCGGCCTGGAGAAATCCCTCTCCAGACTCCTCTGTCATGGAGAGGAGCACCTTCAGTACTGGGGACACTCTGGTGACCGTGATCTCTGCAGGTGACCGGGGGCTGCTGCAATTTTTAATTCCATGGATGCGCAGACCCTGCCAGACCTTCCCAAGGGTGTGAAGATGGATTCGTGCTGCTCATAGCACTGCACACCAAAATCATGGAATCACTGAAGTTGGAAAAGCCCTCCCAGCCCATTGAGCACAAACTGTGCCCCATCCCCACCTTGTCCCCAGCCCAGAGCACTCAGTGCCACCTCCAGGGATGGGCACTCCAAACCTCCCTGGGCACTTCCAATCCCTGAGCACCCTTTCCATGGGGAAATTCCTGCTGATGTCCCCCCCTGAGCCTCCCCTGGCCCAACTGGAGGCTGTGTCCTATCACTTGGACGCCTTAGAGTGGCACGAGGAGCAGCAGGATCCCCAAAAATCCCTTTTTGTTCGGGCATCTGGGAGGCTACTTTGGATTTCTGGCTGGTTGGGTTCCTCCTCTCTTAAAAACTCAGATGAGAACTTCAGGCTAAAACACAAATTCACCCCTTGGTCAGGGTGTGCTCCCATCAGAGCATTCGTTTACAATTCCCAGCCCAGGAAGGAGCAGAGGAGGATCAAAGCAGGGAAAGGGACAGGGAATATTTGGGTTTGCAGCTGGAGAGGGGCTGAAAACCCCACAAACAGCTCGGGATTTGGGATTTGGGACACACAGCCTGGAGTGAAACCCTATGGACAAAAGGACCTGTCTAGATTGCTGGATGTTCCTTCCCTTTATTTCGTAAATTTTAAAGAGGATGCCCCATTTTTCTCATCACAGGAGCCCTTCCAATCTCCTTCCAGTCTGTGTTTCCAAAGGCGCCAGAGCAGTTTGTGAATTCTGCAATTCCATGTCCTTCCCACCTGACGAGCAGCAGCTGCGAACCAAAATTGCTTCAAAAAGCATTCCCAGAGCCCCCCTTTTTTTTGGGAACACAAAAACTGGGGCTTGCAAATCTGCACCTGGCAGGGCCCCGTTCGCTGCTGCAGCAGGTGAGGCCAGAGGGCCCCTCTGACAAATGCCACGTTGGATTTTTCCAACCCATCTCCTTCCCCTGCCTGTGGAATTTGAGCATGGAGCTCTCAGCCCAGCTGTGCCATCACTGAGTCCTGGGAGAGGCAGCTGAGTCAGGTCCAGATTGATTAGAGCTGGTTTTAAATTAATTTGACTGGGAGAGGCACGGAGGACCTCGGGAGTCACTTCTATATTTTGATTTTTCACGCTGGGACTGAGCTCTTGATGTCACCACTCCAACTGCTGCACTTGAAAGTGCCCGTGATATCAAAAAAAAATGTCTTTGTTATCTAAATAAAAGGTTGCATTTCAGGTAAAAGAGGTGTTTAATAACCATAATTTTCCCCTCACTCTGCTAATTTGGCCAGCTGAAAGGAGCAGCTTTTGTGCCGTGAGGCTGCACAGGAACATTGGGAGCCCCTGGCTCTCTCTCTCTTTTTGCAAACCAAATTTCTCATCCAGGTGCCTCACTGTACATGGAATTCGGGCTCCTAGGATTTTAATTCCTGTACTTTTAGCAGATGGAGCCTAAAAAACCTGATGGATTTTCAGGGCGCTGTCCATTCTCCATATGTTTTGTGGTGTTTCTCAGCAGCATCTGGGCCGTTTTCTCCTCTGGAATCTCCCTTGGAGGTGTCCTTGATGCCTCCTCAACGAGGAGACTTTATTTGCAGTTAAATCCTTTATCTGTTCTGCTCTGTTCATACCAATTTAAATCCAGACCTTGTGAAAGACCGGGAAAAACAAGAGATTTGTCAGGGATTTTGCACCCATCTACTGCGGGCACAGAAAGCTCGTTAGCTGCTCCCTAATGAGCTGGGCCAGCCAGTCCAGGAAGCCTGAGACTAAACAGATGCCAGGATGGAGCAGAATGAAACATTCCCACTTTCAAAGAGGGAAAATTGGGAAGGGCTCAACAGCACAAGCACAGAAGGGCTTCGTGTGATCAACCCCACAAAACTTCCTCCTGTTTTTCTGGATTTCTTTCTGGTTTCCAGCTGCTCCCCAAGGGCTGCCACGGGCCCAGCTCCTCCCTTGCCAGGCAGGATTTGTGGAGCTGGAGGTGTGGGAGAGGGGATGAGGGGAAAATTGGATGCTGTGGCTTCCTGGGATGCTTCCAGCCTGGTTTGTGTGGGTTTTGGGATGTAAATGCCAGAAATGGGGTGCTCCAAGAGGGGCTGTTCCCGTGCTCCTGCTGGGGAGGAGAGGGACACGGATTGGGCTGAAAGGGGTGAGGTTTTTCCAGGTTCTCACATGGATTTTTCACCCTGGACACTCCTTGATCCACAGAGATGCCTTTAGGGGCCACCTGGAGCTCGAGGCAGTTGCAGGAGGTCCCAGCTCCAGCACATTTGGGGTTTGCCCAGAGAGGCCCCAGCCTGTGCTGGCCCTTTCTCCTCGGCTGTGCTGCCCACGCTGCTCTGCTCATTTTTGACTCCTCCATCCCTTTTTTCCCCCATTCCTCTTCCCCATCTCTGATCCCCAGCCAGCACCACGGATCTGGCACCCCAAACACCCCAAATTCTGCCCAAATATCCAGCCTTGGGTGGGGCAGGGATGTGCGATCCTTTTCCCACTTCGGTGTTGATGCCAGTTTGGGTTTTGCCTTTTTATTTTTTTTCTTTTCTCTGTTTTCTATATTCTTCACACACATATTTGTAGCTCTGTATTGTGTCAGTAGCTGGTTTTCCCAGTAATTTTCCATGGCCTGTCCTCAGGCAGAAAGACAAAACAAATTCCAAAACTCCAGGCCCCAGGGGGTACAAGGCCCCAAAGCTATCTTAGTTCTTCCAGGCCTCCAAGGTTGAGAACAAACTTTCCGAGATTCATTTCATGGCCAAAGTACAGCCAGTGCTGAGGGGGGACTCCAAAAAAGGGACTTTTATCACCACTTGCCCTCCTAATTGGTGCTCTTTATCTATTAAGCTAATTTCATACAAAGATGTATTCACCCCTGGGAGGGGTGGGCTTTTGTGGACATCTTCCCTGAAGGCCTTCAAATAAAAATCCTTTTGTGAGGAAAATTAATCCACAAATACCAGAGGTTGATGTCCAAAAAGGAGACAGAGGAGTTCTGTCACTTTATTTGAATAAAGGGAGAGCCCATGGGGCATTTCCCCTGGGGTCTCTCAGATTTTTGGAGGGTCCAGCATCCTTTTAATCCCAATTTCCCACCTGTCCCTCTCTCTTTCCCCATGGGCTGAGGGATTTGGGAGGCTCAGACTTCCCAGAGCACCCAATACCTGAGATCCCCCTCTAGTGTATAATTCCCTCCCTCTTTTTTCCTTCCCTTGTGTCACTCAGTGGAATTCCTTATGGAATTTATGGATCTTCCCATTGTTCCTTTCATCTTCCAATATTCAATTTTATGTATCCACAGACCTCTGGTTTGTCTGTAAATGCAAATTTCCCTGATTCCATTCATCAATCAGTGGAATCCTCCCCATTGTTTCTTTTATCTCTCACTGCTGGTTTTATCTACTGGCAAGACCCACAGTTTGTTTGTGAAGACAAGTTCCTTATTCCTTTCACTTTTTTAGCTCACCTCCTTACTAAAATTATCTCAAGTGTCATTTCCAGGTTGGGAAGATTAACAGATCCCATTCCATGCCAGGTTTGGGGTCGGATTTCCTGCTGCCCTGGGATGTGGCTGCCATGGAAATCCTGTTGGGAACAACATTCCCCCTCCTTCCCTGCTCCTGCTGGACATTTCCTGCACCCCATTCCTGCTCCCCTGCTTTTGTCACCTCCAGGCTGCTGCAAACCTGACTCTGCTGAGCAGGATGAGCCAGGGAAGGGCATTTTTGGCTTCCCAAAAAGGTTATGGAGATATCATCTGACAAAATTACAGAAAAAAAAAAATACACCAACCCCTCACCCGTGCAAGCTGTGCATGGAAAGAGTTTCTGAACCCATTTTCTAATTGCTCTCTGTCATTAAGAAGGATCAAAGTGAGCCTGAACCATTTGAAAACGTGTCTGGAGCCGGAGCCCACGAGCTTTGTCTCCTAACAGACATTTAATAGGTGGCTGATTAATATGAAAGTGCTGCTCCCTTCAAATATCAATATTAACTTGAACTTTGCCTTAAGTAAGCCGGAGCCTATATTTGAAAAAGTAATGTGTTAAATTAAAAAAAAAAAACAAACAACAGTCATTCCCCACTGGAACCTTTTCCTTTGACTCCTTTTCATTCCTGGCTCTCAGGTAATGACCCGAGCCTGGTTTTTTCTGCCCATAAAGGGAGCTGTGAGTCCTGGGAATCTGGATCCAAATTCCTGAGGCAAACATGGTGACAAGAACACACAGGAATTGTTGGGCACCAGTGTTTAACGGGGCTGCTTCATCACCAACCATGCAGGGATCCAAAAAAAACACTGCAGATGTTCCACAAGGAGAGAAATGACTCCAATAAAGAGTTTGCTGAGCTGCCTGCCAGGGAAAGCTGCATTTCTGTGCCCCAAAGTGCCTGGTTTTATTCCCTTTTCCTGCCCCATCCCGGATCCTCGCTGGGTGCTGCTGATTCCTTGGTGGTGGGATATTTTCCTCTGTTATTAATGAACTGCCAAGCCTAAAATAAAGAAATAAAACTGAAGCTGAGTGAGTCTGCATAGAAAATGGCTGCTTTTAATTGGCTTTGGGTCCCTCAGTTTGGTGGGAGGACAAACTCCAGGCCCTTCCTCTTCCAAGGAAAAGAACGGCTGCAGCAGAGAATCAGGGGGAAATATGGGAAAAGAGGGGGAAAAATAAGCTCGAGCCACTTCAAGCCAATTATTGAGGTGGGAATAAACCCCCCAGGGCTGGATCTGGGTCTTGGTGGCTTTGGTGTGGTCAGAGGAGCCCGGACAGGTTCCTGCAGGATTTAGGGATGGCAGCTGAATCAGGGCTGGGAGAGCTCAGCGTCGGCAGAGCTTCCCAGGAAAAACAGGGATTGCACTTCCAGGGAATAATAATATAAGTATTATTATATTTGTATTATATATATAAATCCTGCAGGGATGAAACCCCTCAGCCCCGATTCCCAGGGAGCCCTGGCTGAGGGGGAAGAGCAGGATGGGTCCTGCAGCCTCTCAGGAGCATTTTGGGAGATGGAATTTGCTGCCAGAATGGACATCAGCTTAATTTGGGAAGGGTCTGGGAGCTCTGCTTTAAGGAGCTGTGTGGGAAGAAGAGGTTTTGTTCCAGTTCCATGGATGCTCCCACAGCAGAGCAAGGAAAACACCTGGAGAAGGAGAATCCTGCTCAGAGGGGAGGGCAAGGACAGCCTCAGCTGATCCAGGGTAACAGATCCATGTCCTCACTCCAAAGTCCCTCCAGTTCTGGACAGGGAGTACTGAGATGGAACCGGAAAAATTCCCAGGCAATGCGAAGTTGGGAAAAGCTTTGCTTCCATCAGGGGCCTGGGGAGAGCAGCCACAAATTCAGAAGCCCAGAATTCCCAAATCCCAGAAGAGGACACCTCCGGAGATCCCCTGGTCCAGCCCCTGCACGGGCCGAGTCACACAGGGCAGGTTTCCCACATCCAGGTGGACTTTGGGAGTCTCCAAGGATGGGAACACCATAATCTCTCGTGGCCACCTGTGAGCTCCAGGTGTTCAATGCCCTTCCCAATAAAATCTTCTCACTCGAGAGAAAATTCCTGGACTTCTGTGTGTGCCTGCTGCCTCTTGGTTTGTGACTGGGAACACTGGGAATACTGGGAATACTGGGAAGACAAGGCTCCCATCAGCCCATTTCTCCAGCTTGGGGATGTCCCTCTGAGGGACAATTTGTCCTTCAGGTATTTTATGGAATCATGGAATTATTTGGGTGGGAAGAGGCCCTAAAACCCCTCCAGTGGGCAGGGACACCTCCCACTGTCCCAGGCTGCTCCAGCCTGGCCTGGGGCACTGCCAGGGATCCAGGGGCAGCCACAGCTTCTCTGGGCACCCTGTGCCAGGGCCTCCCCACCCTCCCAGGGAACAATTCCTGCCCAATATTCCATCTAAATCTCCTGGCTGAAATCCATTTCCCTTTCCCGGAAGAACAGGATCCTTACCACTGCCCCAGCTCCTCCCAGAACGACAGAAGGACACAGGGACCTGACTGGAGATGTTTTCTCCCTGCACAGCTATTCCAGGGATTCCTGTGGTGGGTTCCTGCTGGAGTTGGGAGCGGTGGGATCCCCCTCAAAGGAGCGGGGATGTTTCTCCAGCTTTGCTGGGTGAAAAACCACGAGGAGCAGCTGCCCGGAGCTGGAAGCTGCAGAGCCCAGCATGTGATTCCCACAGGAATTTTGGGACAAACCCACACAGTCTGGCTACAAACCAGTCTGGTGACAGCCCTGTGGGATCCCCGGAGCCTGGGAAACCCCATGGCTGCCATGCAAAGGCAGAGGATGCAAATCCATGGCCAGAGGAGCAGGAGCTGGGAGTCAAATGAGGGATTCCTGTGCCTGGAGAAGGAATTCAGCAGGTCTGGAGCTGGAATCAGCACTCAGGGGATGGATTGAGCCCTCGTGCCTCTCCTGGGGTCCAAGGCGGGCAGAGCCTGGAAGAAAAGAAGATTCCTCATGGGAATGAAGCAGCACAAGAGCACTCAGGAATCTGGACGGGATCTTCTGCACCCAGGATACACCAAGACATTCCCGAGGAATCCCTCCAGCCTGGATTGCAGCCCCCGGAGCTGTGGGGATGCCAGTGGAGGATGTGGGGAAGGTGCCCTGGGTGCAGTTTTTGGCACGGGGCTGCTGCGAGAGCAGCAATTGAAGCGTGTCAATAATAAACCAACAGAGCACTGCCAGCAGAAAATGGCATTTCAGCGGCGTTTTGTTGTAATAGAGAATTTCCATGGGAATACCTTGTTTTCAAGGAAAATTTAATTTGGGGGAAAGAAAGAAAGAAAAAAAAAAGAGAGAGAAGGCATTTTGTGAGCTGTGAAAGCTCGAGCACCTCTCTTGCAGTGAATACTTCATTTGTTGCCCCACAATGGATTTTATTTCCCGGCTCATTCACCATCCTGCAATTACGGAATTTCATGGAAGCACTTAGCTCCCATCCAGCCTTGGCTTTTAGCAGCTCCTGGCAGATTGGAGGGAACTTGCAGCAGAGCCAGGTGTTTCTGGTGGAATTAATTTCGGATGGAAAACGTCGCTGGGAATGGTGTTTCCCTTGAGCTGAGCTGTGCTGAGGTGGGAGATCGAGTTTTTTTCCAGTCAGAGAATCCCAAAATTGGATTCCAATTCCAAAGGTTGGAAAAGACCTTTGAGACCTTCCAGTCCAGCCTGTGACCCCACAGCACTTTCCCGACTAAACCGTTGGGCCACATCCAGGCTTTCCTTAAACACCTCCACCACCTCCCTGGGCTTTCCAAGCTCATCCCAACCTGGCTGTTCCTCTGCACAGAGCATTGCTTTGGCTGCCTTGAGCTTCCTGATTGTTCCTGGTTTTACACCTGCCCTCAGAGAAGCCCCCAGACCCGTCTGAAAAATCCAGATCTCTGAAGCTTTTCCATGAGGTTCCCTCAGCTCTTCATCATTTCTTCTTTGGGCGATCCAATCACTCCTGTTGCTTGGGAGTGGGAATCTTTCCTTTCCTGCTTGCTCTGGCAGCAGCTCCCAGCCTTTGGAAAGTTCTCCTGGCTGCTCCTGGAGCTCCTGGTAGCTCCACATTCCCCAGGATTCAGTCCCCAACCCTCTCCAGCTGCTTCCAGGGGGGGGATCCAATGTTTTTTCCACCTCCTGACAAAAGAACAGCTGGAAAAACCCCCACTGCCCTCCTGGATGCTCCTAGGAGATTTTAGGGAGATAAAAATAAGCCCAAACCAACCCGAAGTGTCCACAAACACCACGCAGGTCAGGGGGATTCCAAATCTCACCCCGGGAAAGCAGATAAAGACCGGGATTTTGGACCCCGCCCAGGAGAAAGGGCAGCCAACGTATCTTGGCCATCAGGATTAGGATAAGGGGATTACGGCACCTGCTCGAGTCTCTCTGAACTTCAAAGGCTCGTGGAACTGGTATTTTTAGATGTATCCCAGAGTAATTAAGCAAAGCAACTTTAAAAGAAAGGAATTTGGGCAGCCTGAGGAGCTCCTGGGGAATTTCCTTGCTGGAAAAGCCCAGCCACCATCCCTGGTGGGAGATCCAGGATCCTGCTCCACCAGGAGCCTGGTACTTCTTCCTGCTGGGACTTCTCCCATCCCTCCCAGGTGTGGGGTGAGGAAAGGTCCAGAATTCCTGCAGGGATGGCAGCTGGATGGGCGGGTGATGCTGGAGCCCCTCTGGCTCCAAACCTGGAGCAAACCTGCCAGGAGCAGTCACTGGTGATGGAAAAGCACATTTTGGGATCCCCTGGGATCAGGATGCGCTCTCCATCACTTGTGAGTCCTTCCTGGAGGAGGAAAGGGGCAATGCCGGGACCTGCTGCTCTCCTGAAGCCTCTCCAGTGGGTGCTGGGATTCAGGGTTCATCCCTAGACTGGGAAAATCATTTTTTTCTGGATGATTCCTGCTTTCCAGTGGGTAGAGGCAGCGTCCTGCTGGGCTCTCTGTGACTCACTGTGCCACCCACTTCCCCAGGAACGGGAATGTTTGGGCTCTAACGAGTGAGCCGAGCCCTGGAAATTGCCTGTAGAGTATTGATTGGTGTCCAGGCTGCGAGAAAAAGGATTTTCAGTCATTAGCTGGGAGATGTCGGGGCTGTGGGACTGAGCTGAAAAGCAGCACCAAAAATAGGAATTATTCCTCTTGGTTCATTTGGGGGTTTTATTTCCTTATCACCGAGTCTTGGCCAACGTTTGCAGGAGTCCAGCCTGGATGCTGCTGCTGAGGGGGAGGTGGGGAAAAGCAGCATGGCTACAACTGGAGCAGAAAAAAAAATGGGAATTTTCTCATCCCGTGTGTCCAGGGGGTAACAGTGAAAGAAATAAGGAACTTGTCCTCACAAACAAACTGTGGGTCTTGCCAGTGGATAAAACCAGTGCTGAGAGATAAAGGAAACAATGGGGGCATTCTACTGATTGATGAATGGAAGGAGGGAAATTTGCATTTACAAACAAACCAAAGGTCTGTGGATACATAAAATGGAATATTGGAAGATGAGAGGAACAATGAGAAGATCCATAAATTCTTCAAGGAATTTCACCGAATGACACAAGGGAAGTACAAGGCGAGGGAATAATACATTGGGGGGGGGCGGTCTCAGGTATGAGGCGTTTTTGGAAAGCCTGTGCCTCTCAAATCCCTCAGCCCATGGGGAAAGAGAGAGGGACAGGCAGGAAATTGGGATTAAAAGGAGGCTGCGTCCTCCAAAAATCTGAGAGACCCCAGGGGAAATGCCCCATGGCCACTCCCTTTATTCCAATAAAGTTCCAAGACTCCTCTGTCTCCTTTTTGGACATCAACCTCTGGTGTTTGTGGATTGGATTTCCTCACAACAGGTTCCTCCTCCCAGCCCCAGTAAGAGTAGACTGGTGGCACTGGTAGCCCAGGGAGCCATCCCTGCCTCTCTCCTTCCTTCCCTTAGGAATGAGTCACAGAGCAACCGTGTCCGGCTCCTTGCAGAGAGCTTGTCTTGCTCCAATTAGGCAGGAGAAATGTGTGGAAATGAAAGGAGCTGCAATTCCCAGCAGCTGGGAACTCCCGAGATGGTCAGGTTCCAATCGATCCGGGGATGTGGAGCTCCCTCTCCACATCTTCACTTAATGCCTCCTGAAATTCTGTGGCGCTGTCCGTGCGCCCGTTGTTCCCCACAGGGCTCGGTGTCAAAGGAGGAAACATTCCCAGCTCCTCTTGGCATTTTCAGCTGAGCATTCCTGGCCATTTTGCACTTTTTTAGGATCTGCTTTGGATTCTCACCAGCAGCCTGCTCCAGGATTGACTGGTGGCTGGCATTTCATCCCATGGAAAAACACAAGGAGACAGAGCTGGACTTTAGGACAGACCCAAATCTGCCGTGGACAGGCAATTCCCAACCCCACAGCCAGCAGTTCTTCCTTATGATTTGAATCATGGAATTTCTGCAGAGCCAGCCAGTTTTGCCCCACTTCCAAGCCTGCATCCACAGGTATCCTGGAGGATTTCAGGGTCCCTTCAGAGCTCTGACCCAGCTCTGTGCCCCCCAAAACCCCATGGATCCATCAGCAGGGCTGGGCTGCAGATCCAGAGCAGCTTTGCTCCTGCAATTCCAGCATTTCTGGGATATCTGAGCTCTCTGAAGCTCCTCCAGTGCTGGCCTGGAGACCCCACCCCTCAAATTGTGCTGCTCAATATTTCTCCAGGAATATCCACGTCCCCATCCCTCTGGAGCAGCTCAGGGTGGCTCCTCCACCTAAAAGTGGCTTTCCCCAAAGCATCCCGGGCTGTTTTGGGAAGGAGATTCCTCTTCCTGGTGCTGCTGTGCACATTCACTGCTCACACCTGCAGGGAAGCTCATTCCAAACCTCTGCAGCACCCAAACCCTTCTCGAGGAGCAGCCAGGCATTCCAGCCATCCCTGGGATTCATGGAGGGATGGAAGGAAGGGAGGAAGGCCGGGAGCACCTCTCCCTCCCTGAGCCACGCTGCCGGGGCAGCCTCCAGTGAAATATCAATAACTCCTGGCTATCAAAAAAATAAATCCAGCCCAAAAGTGCCAATTCCTGGCCTGCACGTGCAACCCCCCCAGCTCCCCCTCAGCCCCACGATCGATCTCTGTTTAATTAAACCCTGGCAATGACTCTCACGTGGGGGCAATTCTGCTGACTCGGCCACTCGGGGATTTTTATGCATCTCTTTCTGCTTTGCTTTTCCATTAACTTATTTTTCCCTTTGTAATAAGGGCTTGTCAGTGTAATTTATCCAGCGGCGCAGGAAGCACGGCCAGCCCGGGGAGCCATTCACAGCTTGCCAGGGATAAACACAATTACACATTTTTAAATGTCAGCCTTCAGGAGAAGGAATGAAAAAGGTAAACTCTATAAATTGCAGAGAGAGACACACACAGAGAGAGAGAGAGAGAAAGAAAGAGAGCTGCTCTCTCTTAGAGGAACTTCCCCATCCATGGGTATGTCCTGCTTCTCTGGGATGTGGAGGAACAAAGGGGAGGCCTCGAGGAATCCATAGAAAGTGGCAGCAGCTCTTGCTGAGGGTTTTAAAAAGCAGCTGGTGAAGTGTGGTGGCCTGGCAAGTGTCCCCTCCTTGTCACCCAGCGCAGGCCAGATGCACGGGGAGAGCCCTGCTGCGCCCTGCTCATCTCCCAGCAGCTGCTTTGATCTTGCTGCCATGGAGAGAGGAGAGTTCAGCTGGATTAAATGAGAGCCACTTACATAATCTGTTTAAAATTCCAGCAGCACAGATCCAGGAGAAGGGAGAAGGAGAGCAGCCACTGACTCCTGCTGCTCCCCTGCTCCCGGTGGGCTCGGGGCTGGGTGGGAAGCACCCCCAGGTGACAGGGTGACAGCCACTGTGTCACTGAACCCCCCTGGAAGCTGCTGGGAACAGAGGGAAGCTGGGATGGAGAGGGGAGGCTCGTAATTACCAGGCTCTACTAACAAGCAGTGGTTTGATTTCTATTAAAATCCCCCGCTTTTTTTTTTTTTTTGGGAGGGAGTTGTTTTGGGGGATGCTGCACTGGTGGTTTTTGGCTGGTAAAATTCTGCTCCGAGCCTGGAGCGGGTGGGACCCAGATCCTGCAGTTCCCAGAATTCCCAGAAAATCTGAGCTTTCTGGGGCTCCTTCAGTGCTGGGATCCTGCAGCTCCCAGCCCCTCAGATTGTGTTGCTCAGTGTTTCTCCCTGAATATCCCCGTCACCATCCCATGGGATTGGCTCAGGGTGGCTGCCCCTCTATCTAAATGCCTTTTCCCAAAGTATCCAGGTGCCAGTGTGATTCCTGATCCTCTGCCTCTGAGATTTCCCACTTTCTTTGGGTTGGAAAAGAGAATGGATTCTCCTCACCTGGCTCCTTGCAGCCTGGGGGATGAGGAAGGAAAAGGATGGGGCTGGAAGTCTTTGTAGGGGTGGGAGAGAAACTGGAATTTCTCGTTAAGGATCCTGCCCCACCATGCTGGAAGCTGGGAGGGTTTAGGGAGGAAGGAGGAGCAGCTGGAGGGCTCAGAGGGCTCTGGAGAAATGGACTTTGGGACTGGAGGGACTTTTCCCATTGGACTGGGAGGATGCTGCAGCAACACAAGGTGAAGAATGGACAGGGAGCAGCTCTTGATGTGGGGAGAGGAGGGAACCTCAAGGACACAATTTGGGCTCTCCCTTCAGCTCTTGGATGGTGGAAAGCCACCAAAAATGGCACAGCCACCTCTGGAAGATGGATTTGGGGTGGTTGTGGGTGAGGAGCATTCCAGGGGTCTGAGTGGGGCCGTGGGGGGTGGGAATCACCAGCAGGAGCTCAGGAGATGTTCCTGACCTCCGACCTCATGGAATGGAAGTGCCGCTGGTGTGGCCAGCCCAGAGCAGCCCTTGGGGGAGTGCTGGAGGTGGGGAGCAGCACAGGGAGGTGGATCTGAGGCCAGGAAAGAGGGAGCAGATGCCTGGAGAGGGCTGGAGACGTTGGGAAAAGCAGCCTGGGGAATGGAGCAGGCAGACAAAGAGGTGGGGAGGCTTTTTGGCCTTTCCAGAGGCTGTGAAACCTTCTCACAGGAATGCTGCAGGACATGGGGAGGGATGAACCTGCAGCTCTGGGAACGGGAAGGACACTGCTGGGCTGGGCTGTGCTGACCTCAGGAGCCTGTGATTCCCAAACCCCACAGCCCCACTCAGACCCCTGGAATGCTCCTCACCCACAACCACCCCAAATCCATCCTCCAGAGGTGGCTGTGCCCTTTTTGGTGGCTTTCCACCACCCAAGAGCTGAAGGGAGAGTCCAAATTTTGTCCTTGAGGTTCCCTCCTCTCCCCACATCAAAAGCTGCTCCCTGTCCATCCTTCACCTTGTGTTGCTGCAGCATCCTCCCAGTCCAATGGGAAAAGTCCCTCCATTTCCAAATTCCATCTTTCCAGAACCCTCTGAGCCTTCCAGCTGCTCCTCCTTAAACCAGGGCCTGATCTCTGGCCTGGCTGTGGGAAATGGGGTGCCAGGGGCGCTTCAGCTCCTGCTGCTCCCTCCCTGGAACGTTAATTTGGGTCGCACTTTGCGGGGGGGGGGGGGGTTTTTCCTCATTAAGGCCACGCTAATGAGCTGCTCAGAGCCTGCCTGGCTTCCAAGGCTTTCAAAGGGAGAGGGCCAGGCAGGAATGAGCAGAGCATCTCCCAGAGCTGTCCCAAATTCATTCATCTGACGGTTTCGTGCGAGGGCAGGGAGATGAAACAGCGCAGAGGCAGCGCTCAGCACAAAACTCGGCTTATTTACTGAGTTATAAAGGGTTTAACACAGCTTCTGATGCAGCCACACTTCGGTTTAAATCCTGGGACAGCTCCTGGATCCCTGGAAGTGTCAGGCTGGACAGGGCTTGGAGCACCCTGGGGTGGTGGGAGGTGTCCCTGCCCATGGCAGGGGGTGAGACAAGACGAATTTTCAGGTCCTTTCCAACCCAAACCATTTCACGACTCAAGAGCAGCACGAGATGTTTTGAGCCAAGCAGAAGTGTGAGAAGTGCAGCTCTGAAAACAAACTGATTTAAACGTTGCTGAGAGTGAAAAAAAAAAAAGAAATAATTTCTCATTCAGCACTGCCTGAACAGCCAGCCCTGCTCTCCTGGATGCCTCTCCAGGTACAAGCACCTCTTGAGCTGGATGCTTTTCCTGAGTCTGCTGTTTAGCCTCCAGAAAAACTCCCCAGTCATTAAGTTTAGGACCCTGCTGGCAAAGAAGAAAATGCTGCGGGATCGCAGCAGAGAGCAGAGCATCCTTAATGACCAAACAAAGCAGCAACTGCGACCAGAGAGCACAAAATGCTGGTCCCAGGCAGCTGAGGTTGCCAGACAGAGAGTTTGGAGGAGGAAGGAGCAAAGGAGGTTGTTTGCAGAGCTAATGCCAGGGCAAAAGGGAGAAAATGAAACCCGAGGTTTTTATGGCATCGCTGGAGGAAAAGACAAGGAAATGACACTGGCAGAAATCAACTTGGAAACACAAACAGCTGCTGCTGCACCTGTCAGAGCTGGACGGGAAGGGACTGCAGAGGTGGCTGGAACTGGGGGGGTTTGGGGGTGCTGGGAGCACAGAAGGTTCACGGCCACTTGTTCTGGCCCTGCTGCAATAAACGGAGCCACAGCAAGCCTGGGAAAGGCCCCAGGAGGCAAAACCCACAGGAGCTGTCCAGGGAAGGAGGTAAATGCTGGGACACCACAGGGATGCCCTGGGGCAGGGATGGAAACAGCTCCCAGGCACAGGAATTGTTTGTGGAATGGGGATTGGGAACACAGGGAAGTCCTGGGGCAGGGATGGAAACAGCTCCCAGGTACAGGAATTGATTGGGAATTCAGGGATGGAACCAGCTCCCAGTCAGAGGAATTGTTTGTAGAATGGGGACTAGAAATGCAGGGAAGTCCTGGGGCAGGGTTGGAAGCAGCTCCCAGACACAGGAATTGTTTGTGGAATGGAGACTGGGAAGGGACAGCCTCCAGCCCTGTCACCTCAGCAGGTGGAGGAGCTGCAGTGGAGGCTCCTGGGAACCTCCTGGTGCTGCCCCTGCCTTCCTGAACACCAGGACTGGACTCCCCCAGGCTGAACCACAGGCTGCTGATCCCCTTTGGGCTGGTGTCAGCTGCTTTCCCTGCACTGAGCTGCTTTATCCTTCCTTTTTTTTTTTACCAGTGGCATGGCAAAAGTCACTGCAAAGTGGCCTTGGCTTGGGGTGACAGTGAGAAAAAGCAGCCTGGAATCTCCTTGAAACCTCAGGATTTAAGTCTGGAACCTCCTTTAAGCATCAGGCATTAAGTCTGGAATCCTTTAAACCGAAGGGGTTGAGTCTGCCATCTCCTTTAAACCTTGGAGTAATTAATCCCTTGTCACTCCAAGGAGCACATTCCTCCCTTTAGCTCCTCTGGTGCTGTCAAATACCTTGAACTCCCTGGACTTTGCCACCTGCAATTCCAATCACACCTCTGTTTTTGGGATTTCCCCCTCTCCCAGTTAAAACCAGAAGTTCTGTTTAACAGGCGCCCGTTGGTCCGTGACTGATGTGACTCCGGAATCATCATCAGCAATTTCAGGCCGAGGGAAGGAATCGATAATTGAGATCCCACCAAAATCCATCAGGGATTCAGCAGGCAAATGCAGCCTGGAGAATTCAGAGCCTCGGAGATGTGGCTGCTCCTCCCCAGCAGCAAAAGCAGGGAACAGCTTCCCCTAAAACTCATTCAGAGACCAACCCAGGCCTCCCTGCCCTGAAAACGCCTCTGGCTTGCTCAGGGAAGCTCTGTGTGTGCTCAGATGTGCTGCACTTCCAAGGAAAGGCTCCAGAATTGTGTCTGGAGGCTCCTTCCAAGCCTTTGATCCAAATATTCCGTGCCCTGAGGCCTCCGGGTGCCCTCCCAAAGCTGTTCCTGCCAGGGTGATTGGGTTCCAAAGGGTTTGTGGCATCTCCACCTTTGATCTTGGAGTTAATGTTGGTGGCTCTGCTGCTCCAGCTGTTCCTGGCTCGCCTCGTGTCCGCGGTGTTTTTGTATTCCCACAAAATTCTGGGCCTGGTTTGGGATGTTGGCCCTGGAGCCATCTTTGGCCTTCCCTGCCTGTCTCCTGAAGGGATTTTTTTCCTCCTTTTGTGGCCACCAGGTTCTCAAGGTCTGTTGGAAGTCAGCAGAGGTTTTCTGGAATGGACTCCAGCTCCTGCTTGTGCTCCCGACATCCCGCATTTCCTTAGGAGTGAGCGCAGTCATGGAGGAGACTCTCCCTTATGGTGTCATTTTAATAACAAATAATCCCTTTCAGGATTTATTTTGGGCTCTAATCCCGTCCTCCAAAATATTTGCAGCTCCTTCCATGCTAAACCAGCCCGTTTAATGAGCCTCCTCCACGGGGCAGCAGCCAGGTCCCTAATGAAAAATGCAACAATATTGGACAGATGTGCTTTGGAAAAGCCTCTCCTTCTGAAAGCTCCTCTGAAAAACCCAAGTTTGCAGCAACTTTTGTGCTCGTGCTGGACAAAATCCTCCCCCCCGAATGTTTTCCACGCCTGCAGATTTCCATGCTCGAGTTTGCTGCAAGATGGCCCAAACCCCCTCTAAAATTGGTGTACGAGGTCTCATCTGCTGGCACTGCTCACCCTGCTGCCTGGAACAGCTGTGATAATCAGGAAAAATGAGATTCAAAGCCTTCAAGATGGAAAAAGTCCGTAGTTGACTCTTTTTTTTTCCCCTTTTTTTTTCCGGAGCAGCATCTGCATCAGGCTGTTGGAAAAACGAGTCTAACTTTGAAAGGCGAATTCTTACAAAATACCTGATTTTGTTTGACCGAGAAATCCCAAGAGACCTCTCCTAAGAAGCCTTCAAATATCAGCGCTGGGCATTTAGTGGTTACACATCCTCTCAGCTCTGCCACTAAAGTAATTTTCTTTTCTCCAAATTTCATCTTAATGGTGGTTTATAGCATATGTTCACCATGTTATTCATTAGCTCGGGGTAAATAAACCTAAAAATGAGGCGAAAACCTACAATAAATATGAACAGCAAAAGAGTGGCTCAAGAGAAATACGAGGAGAAGTGAAGCAGGAGGATTTTTTCCCCCCCCCTACTTTGGCCATTAGTGTGTTGTTTGGAAATCACTCAACCATCCCTGTTTACCTTTCCTGACAGGAATTATGTGATTACAGCCCATTACGATCCCAATTTCTAGCAGGAAGGCTGGCTGGAGGACACTTAGGTGAGGATTAGGAGGGGAAGCTTGCTGGGTTTTGAAAGCTGGGATGATGGGTGAGCAAGGAGGGGTCTCAGGGGTGCCCACAACAATGATGGAAACTCTCCAAAATTCCCAGCTGAGCTAAGGGGTTGTGGAGGTGCTGCTGAGGAGCCCCTGGTCAAGATGAGTGCTTGGAGCACATCAGGCCATGGATTGCCCAGCCAAGCCTTGGAGAGCTCCGGAGGGAATTCCCAGTGCTCCTCTGAGGAGCTCAGGACCCTCTGAGGTGCAGCTGTGCCTGCAGCCTGCTCTGACCCCCCTGGGAACGTCCGTCCTGTCCCTCCTCAGGTGAAGGACCCAGTGTGAGGTCACCCCTGGGCCTGATGGTGGCCGCACTGCTCTGTGTGCCCCAGCCTTTCCTGGTGGAAATAAAAATATATGGAAAAGAAAATAGAATGGACTTTATGGATTAAAATCTACAGACCCCAAGCAGCTCGGTGGCCTCTGTTGTCTCATCCCTGCTTTTCCTACATCACCTTTGAATTCAGGGCCCAAAACTGGTGGTGCTCAAATTGTGACCTCTGACAGCACTGGCAGTGGGAATTCCTTGCAGTCTCCTGGCCCTGCTCCTCCCATGCAGGTTAAAGTTTGATTTATTCAGGTTGAGGGTTTTTGGGACTGATTTGTCAGCCTGGAATGGTGCCAGGCCTGAGGACAATCCCCACTTTTTTAGAGCTCCTGTTGGCCCCAAGTTCCCCCAGAACCCTCAGGAGCAGAGCTGTGTCCATCACCCTCTGTAACCCCGTGGTGCCCCCAGATCTGCCGAGGGTGCCTCTGCCTGCTTCTGATGAAGATATTGACCCGTCCCAGCCCCACTATTGACCCCCGAGGCTCTGCTGGTTCCTGCTGCCGAGCAGACGCGGAGCCATCGATCCCCGCGCTCTGAGGCTGCGGCCCCGCCAATTTCCCGGCTCTTTTCATCCAGCCCGAGCTTCCCCAGCTTCCAAAGGATAGCGCCGAGGGACACGGCGTTGAAATCTTGATCGGTCCGTGCTGAAGGGAGGCCAAGTGTGGGGTTATTAAATAAAAGCCAGCCCTGCTCTGCGAGCCAATGGAGGAGTGACTGCAGCGGTGCTGCAGAGCCGCGCTGGCTGCAGGGCACGGCAGCAGCAGCACAGGCATGGGAATTAATCCTGCTAACGAGCTCCTGAGCCATTCCACACCGTTCCACATTTTCCAGCAGGAGCACCGGTGCAGGGCCCATTCTGCCTGGCAGTCTGTGGGGCAGCAGCCTCTGCTGTGCTGTGTAATCACCCCGAATTTTGAGCTGACAGCGCTGGCTTCTCAGGGGCACAGAAAAGCAATTAAAAACCCTGCTTAAAATCATTACAGGAGTCAAGCCTTGTACCTAAAGCTGCTGCGAGGCCCTGGGAGTGAGCAAAGCACTGGGGAGAGGAGGAATCCAGCTGGGAGCGTGAGGCCTTTTGGTGTTTATCCGCTGGTTCGTGATTTGTGAGTTCCCATCCATTATGGATGTGGTGGCCTCCTCCTCAGATGGACTCGTGCTGCCAGATATATTATTAAGACTTATGGTGATAAACAAAGAAGAAAACATTTAATTGACCCCAAATGACTGTTGCTGTTGGTGTCAAACGGATGAGAACAGAGCTGGTCAAGTCAAATCACAAATCTGCAGCTGCTCCAAGCATTTTCCTAAAGACCTGAGACAGCTGCGTGGTGCAATTTCTCTCACTAATGATTCCTAAATTAAGAAATTAACCCCCTTCCACCAGCATTTGGTTGGTGCTGGAGTGGGAGACAGGAACAGAAATTGGAGCGGAGTGCATGGCAATAGCAACCGTGGACACTGCCAAAAATACTTATCATTTCTGAGCCCCGGTGCCTGCAGAAATGAAACCACTCCAGTGCCAGCTGTGGCCCTGGAAGGGAGGGGACAGTCCCCAAAGGCTGGGGAGCCCTTGGAGGGTTGGGGGGGGGAGAACTGGACATGTCCCAGTCTGGAACCCCCTGTGGGCAGCAGGGGAGGGGGGATTGTGTCCTGCTCAGGTGAGACCCCACCTGCAGAGCTGCCCCAGCCCTGGCCCAGCACAGGCAGGAGCTGGAGCTGCTGCAGCCAGGCCAGAGGAGGCTCCAGGATGATCCCAGGGATGGAGCAGCTCTGCTGGGAGGAAAGGCTGGCACAGCTGGGATTGTTCAGCTGGACAGGAGAAGCTTTGGGGTGAGCCCAGTGTGGCCTTGCAGGGCCTGAAGGAGCTGCAGGAAACACGGAGAGAGACAATTTCCAGGGGATGGAGGGACAGGACACAGAGAATGGCTTCCCATGGCCAGAGGGCAGGAATTGTTCCCTGGGAGGGTGGGGAGGAGCTGGGGTGGAATTCCCAGATTTGCTGTGGCTGCCCCTGGATCCCTGGCAGTGCCCAAGGCCAGGCTGGACATTGGGGCTTGGAGCAGCCTGGGACAGTGGGAGGTGTCCCTGCCCATGGTTTGGGGTGGGACTGGATGGGGTTTAAGGTCCTTTTCAACTCAAACTGTGACTTCACAATTTGGAGATCAGCTCTTGAGGATATTTGGTGCTGGGGCAGAGCCCATGCCAGCTCAGCCGTGTGTTCCCAAGAACTCCAGAGGGACCCAGGGTGCTGAGGAGCCTCAGGCTGGATTTTCTCCATGTCCTGACTGTTCTAGGCTGCTCCAAATCATGGAGCTTCTGTGAGGGAGCACCAGAGCAGCAGCAGCAGGGCTGAGATGGAGTTGGGAGGGATGAAGGACCCTGCAGTGATTAATGAAAATCTCCTGCTGCACACTGAGAAGCGAGGCAGGAGCAAAGGGAATCCTTCATCCCTCTCTTGAGTGAGCCCATTCCTCATGGAGCTTTTTGGGAAGAGCTGCTCACTGTGATTCCAGCAATGTCCACTGCTCATGTCCCAGCCTTGTCACTCCTTTGATTTGGCTGCCTTTGAGCACGAGCTCCAGATCAGCGAGGTCAGGACGGGGCAGCAGGACAGGAAACTTCCAAGCTCCTGAAGAACCAGGGAATGCTGCTGGGGCTTGCACTGTGTCCTCAGAGTGCCTCAAAATGCTGCTTTTTTTACCCTTTTCCTGCTCTTTCTGAAGGCGCTCGGAAATGGGGGATGCCTGGAGATATTATTTTTTTTTTTAGCTCCTGCTCAGTGTTCATCCCCCATCACCAGGGGCTGTCTGATGTGTTTATTTTTGGGTGTGTGATCTTCTAAGAGGTTGCTTTTACCTCTCTGAAGGGAAAGTCATGGACTTTTTGAGAGTTCAGGCTCCTTTCTCCCATCCTCCCACCAGATCTTTGTTTCCATCATCTGCGCATTTGCATAATTCCCTTCCTTCATGCTTTTCCCAAGAATTCTCACTTATTTGCCAATTTTAACAGTTCTGTGGTGCTTTGAGAGATCTGTAAAGAGCAGAAGTTCCCTGAACACAAAACCTTTGATATTTCCAGCCATTTCCTCATTTCTATTTAGGTCAACACCTGGTTGGGGTAGGAAGCTCAGGGCAGGGCGAGTTTCTTTCCTGGTCATCCCACTCAGCCGTTTGGACTCTCCTGGAGTCCAGCACATTCTCTGCTGTGTCAGATGTGCCCAAATGCCAAAAGGTATTAATTACGTTGCAAAAAGCTGACGCAGAGCTTTGATGTCCTCAAGGCACATAAATCTTGTTTGCTGCGAGTTCCTCTTTCCAGGTGCCCCGTGCTGTGGTGAGGCTTTGGGTATCTTTGGACTCTTGGATCTGTCCTTCACAGGAGCTGTAAAATTGAACTCTTGCACTGGATAATGCTCACTGAGGCACCTTCCTCTGATCCATATTGCACGTGGAAATCCTTGGGAATACGGGAGGCAGTGGTGATTTTACTGATTTCCACAAGGAACCTCTTGTTCATCTTTCCCTGTGAATATTCCTCTGCTCCAGGGATGGGCCTGAGGGTGTGGTCAGGCTGATGAGTCCTCTGGAAGGGATAACTACAGAGAGGGATGGGATACTGGGGTGAAATTCCTCCCTGGGAGGGTGGGGAGGCCTTGGAATGGATTTCCCAGAGAAGCTGTGGCTGCCCCTGGATCCCTGGAGGTGTCCAAGGCCAGGTTGGAGCAACCTGGGGGAGTGGAAGGTGTCCCTGTCCATGGCAGGGGATGGAATGAGATGATCTTTAGGGTCTTTTCCATCCCTACCCAGTCTGGGATTCTGTGACAATAAAAATCTGGGATGATGGGGCACTTCAGAGGTTCCTCCACTCTGTACTCACAGATTTCTTTTTTCCCTTGATCTGGAAGAATCCAGAAATGAGAATATGTAGTGCTTTTCATGTCCAGGATGGATCTGAAATTCCCTTTGTAGTCTGCTGCTCTCAACAGTCTCTGGTGTTTTCCTGGGCTTGGAAACCTCCTTGCTCTGCTTCCCCACTGGGTTTTTCCTGCCTCCTCTGTGGAATGTCCTGGCAGGAGATGGTCCTGCACAGATCCCGGGATTTCCTGTGTCCCCAAGGCCTGCCACAGACACACCTGCAGCACCAATCCTTTCCTTTCCTTTCCTTTCCTTTCCTTTCCTTTCCTTTCCTTTCCTTTCCTTTCCTTTCCTTTCCTTTCCTTTCCTTTCCTTTCCTTTCCTTTCCTTTCCTTTCCTTTCCTTTCCTTTCCTTTCCTTTCCTTCCCTTCCCTTCCCTTTCCCTTTCCCTTTCCCTTCCCTTCCCTTTCCCCTTTTCCTTCCCCCTTTCCCCTTCCCCTTCCTCTTTCCTCTCCCTATCCCTTTTCCCCTTCTTTCCCCCTTCCCCATTCCCTCCACCCCTTTCTGAACTCTACCCTTAAATTCCCCTTTTCCAGACACTTTCCCATCACCTTTCAGGTTCTGCACCGCTCTTTCCGAGGCTGCACCAGAGGCTTTTCCATCATTCCCAGCATTTCCATCCCTCCCGGGCTGCCAAGGTGAGCCTGCTTTGATTGGCTGGGGCTCCCTTCAGTCAGCCCCGTCTGCCGAGCCTGACACCCCCTTTTTTTTTTTTTTTTTTTAGTAATAATAATTATTATTATTTTTCACCTAGGAATGATATGTTGCCTTTAAACCCTTGCTGACTGCTTAAAATTCTCCCACATCTTCAGAGTGTTTAATTATTCCCCTTCAGGAGCGGCTTTAAATTGACTGACTTCCTTTCAGGCTCTGATTTCACACGGAATGGCAGCGCTGCTGAAATTATTCCAACCTCGCTCCCTCCCCTCCCTGGTGCTGCTGCCTGACCTGGGAACAGCAACACTTCCAAACCCAGCTGCTCTGGAATTCCACGGTTTTTCCCCCCCTTTTCCATCCCCTGGGATGCAGGGACACGCAGCCCAGGTGCGGCTTTAGGCCGGCTCAAAGCCTGGGTGGTATTTTGGTCCCGGTTTTATCTCCGAGGAGGGGGATTGCTGATGTTCATTAGCCGCTAATTGGTGCTGGATTTCAGCTCCCCCCCGCACCCCACCCATCCTGGCAGCTCCTCGGTGCTTAATTGCAAAGTCTGAGTGAAGCTGGGGGGTTCACAGAGATTGCCCGACTTCTGTTATCTCTGCCTGCTTGACAATTACGTGCGGGTTTTGATTAGGGAAATTTTGATGGGTTTTACTCTTTTCGGGCTCTTTGATGTTTGGAGGGAGCTTTAGCTGTGCAACCGCTGAGCTGCTCCTGGAAAGAAAAAAAACAACAAAAACGTGCCAGAGCGTTCTTCAGGCACGGGAAAATGGGAAATATCCAAGCAGTGCCTTTGGAGAGGCCTTTTGGAGCCACATCTCTGCTGCTCGTGGTCACCCGACCCGGGCACAAACAGGGCGTTTTTATTCCAAAAAAACAAGTTTGAATTTGTTGGTTTGCCTGCTTGAATCGAATTTTCCTGGAAAATACCCTAATTTTGTCTCCTTAATCTGTTTCTGAGTGGACTCAGTGGGTAAACTTGGAAAAAAGAGAGAGATTGGAATAACTCAGATTAGGGGAGCAGGCTCAGGGCTTAACCTGGTTCATTTTGCCCCTGTAGATCTCCCTGTCCCTGTTCTTGAGACACTTCCAGACCCAAAACTGCAGTCCAAAAGTCCAAAAACTCCAATCCAGAAGCTTTGGCCATGTGAAAATGTATATTTTTAAGGGAATTTTGAGTTTGGCATCTGCAAGACCACGGGTTTTGTTGATTTGCCTGCTTGAATCGAATTTTCCTGGAAAATGCCCCGATTTTGACTCCCTAATCTGTTTCTGGGTGGATCTCTGTGGGTAAACCTGGGGAAAAAAGAGGGAGATTGGAATAACTCAGATTAGGGGAACAGGCTCAGGGTTTTACGTGGTCCATTTTGTCCCTGTAGATCTCCCTGTTCCTGGGACACTTCCAGACACTAACTGCAGTGCAAAGATCCAAAAACTCCAATCCAGAAGCTCTGGCCATGTGAAAATGTACATTTTTTAGGAAATATTGAGCTTGGTGTGTCCAAGACCATGGCTTTTGTTGGCTTCCCTGCTCGAATCAAGCTCATGGATGGGGTGGCAGAGGTCTCTGAGATCACAGGTTGGATTTTTGTGTTTGTTTTCCTCTTTAAGGAGGAATTCCCTCATTCCTGTGCTCTGTGCCTTTGTTTTGCTGCTCTCCCAGCACTTCTGTGCAAGTCCAGGTCTTGTCCTCTGCCAAATTTCACAGCCTAAGCCTCAAGCCTGGCTTAGCCCAGAATTTTAAGCCTAAAGCTTGGCTTTATGTCATGTTAAATTTGTGAGCTCCAACTGCTGGGCACCAAACTTGAACAGGAGAAGAGATTTTTGATAATTGCGGGGGTTTCTTCTGCCTTGCAAATTCCAAAAGCTCCTCATTGCACCATTTATGGCCTAAATCATGGAAAAGCTGAGCTGCTCTTCATTTTAGACCCGTGGCTGGTTCCTTCCTGTGGTTCTAACATTCCACAGGGTTTCTGACAGGACCAAAAAACCTCATATAAACCAGATAAAAATGGAGAATACAAGGACAAGGCCACCACTGCCCCTGCTGCTCCCCAAATCCAGCTGGGATTCAGCCACTAAGGGATGTGGGAACCAAAGCTAGGACTGGGATAAATCCTCCTGGAACGGCTGAGGAAAGCAGCTTTTAAACCCAAAATAACCTTGGTGTTTTCTCCACCTCGATTTTGGAGCCACTGCTCAGGGATGCCAAGAAATTATCCCAGAGTAGGCTTGCCCAAACTTTTGAGGAGGAATCTGCTGCTCCAGATGCCCCAGTGAGACCTCTCAGGGTGGCTCCTCCAACTTCCTCAGGCCTGAACAGTCCTGCAGGGAGGAATTTCAGGAAGTGCCGGATTCCCCCTCCCTGCCGGGGGTGGTTTGGAGGTATTTTAATAAATCCTTTCCAGCAGCTCCCACTGGAAGTTGAGGGCTCACCTGGAAGATTCCAGGGGTGTGGAAGCTCCTGGGTGCTGGTGAGGTCCTCACCCTGAGGGAATAACGGGTTTCCTTCCCAACCAAGGCTGAGGAATCCAATTGTGCTCTTCCCCTCTAATTGAAATGAAAAACGCTGCCACATCAAGCCATTGAAAATCTTACAAGCTTATATCTTATTAATTTACTGTGGGAGCTGCGCCCTGGAATGTGACTGAAACCCTGAATGAGATTGTTGGAGGTAATTCACAGGTTTGGATGAGCGGCGTCCTCCCTTCTCGCTGGAATTTGTTGTTGCTGGGCAGGATGACAGCCTGGGGATGAGACCTCATTTCAGATTTTACAGATGCTGCGAGTGTGAAAATGAATGGAACCTGAGAGTGTAATGTTGCATGTTATTCAATTATTATCCTTCAGCTGGGGCCAGGGAGCTGCTCCAGCACCAAATCCAGGCTGGAGGAGCAGCACGGAGACTCCGACGGAGCACGGAGTGAAACTCAAGCATGGAAACTCCTGACCTGCAAAGGATGGAGCTCCTCGAGCATTAAATGAGCCCCGAGGTCCAGTCCAGGCTTTCCAAAGAAAATGCAGTTTCCATGGAGTTCAGAGTGGTCTCCTCTTGGAAGAGCCTGGTGGATCACTGAGGTCCAATCCAGATTTTCCAAACTAAATGCAATTTCCAAGGAGTTCCGGGTGTTTTCCCCTTAGGAGAAGCTGGTGAATCCCTGAGGTCTATTCCAGGCTTTCCAAAGTAAATGCAGTTTCCGTGGAGTACAGGTTGTTTTCCCCGTAGGAGAACCTGGTGGATCCCTGAGGTTCAGTCCAGGTTCTCCAAGTTAAATGCAGTTTCCATGGAGTTCAGGGTGTTTTCCCCTTGGGAGAACCTGGATCCACACACAGCAGACTGAGCATCTCTTCAGGAGAAGGTTTTGTTTTCCATCAAAGTGGGAAATACACAGAATTGGCTCCAAACTGTGGGTGCTGCATCCATGGATTGTCCCCGGCTGTTTCCAGAGGGATCAGTGGAGCCTCTCATTCCAATATTGCCCAGAGAAGCTGTGGCTGCCCCTGGATCCCTGGAAGTGCCCAAGGCCAGGTTGGAAGGGTCTCGGGGCAGCCTGGGATGGCGGAAGGTTCCCATGGCAGGGGTGGGAATGGGATGAGCTTTAAGGCTCCTCCCACACCAAACTGATTCCATGATTTTGGGATCAGCTCGTGCCACCCTCCTGGTGTTCTCAGTGAGGATGTTTGTGCTGGCTGCATCCCATCCCATCCCATCCCATCCCATCCCATCCCATCCCATCCCA
>JAHLSL010000176.1:457554-472615 GCA_025920805.1 Petroica traversi | reverse complement strand
AAAAAAATCCATTTCCCACTCACTGAAAGTGGGATTGTCCTTCCCAAGGCCCCCTGGAAATGGGAAGAGGTGGCAGCCCCATGGGGAGGGCACAGCATCACCTTGTGGGAACATCACCCTGAGGGGATGGATAGAAAACCTCATAAGCCCAAAAATTAAGGGTTTCACCTCTCCTGATTTAGTCCACGGGGGAATAAATTGCAGTTATTTTGTACAGAACCGTGAGCACAGCAATAAAATATTTTATGTGAGCTGCAAGACATTGGAATAAACAACCCCTGGGGATCCGTCGGCCTGAGAGATAAATAATAAATCCATCAGGGTTTATTAAAACTTCTGTTAATCATTAAAAACTCCGAAAAACATTGCTCCTGGACTTTCTGGATCTGACAGCTGCGAGCTGGAAGTTTTGGACCAAAAGGCAGCACAAAAATTCCACGTTGGGTGGATTTTACTGGGAATGGGATCGCTCCAAAGGGGTTTTTGGGGTGGCCGTGATGGTCAGGAGGGAGAAATTCCCACTGAGGATGGGCAGGGAGGGTCTCAAAGCCCACCCCATGCCCCCCAAAAGCTGCAGAGCCAGCAGAGCTGGACATCTTCACGTGCTTTTCATAGGAATTGCCAAAATCCCTGCTGTTAATGGGATCTGGGAAGAGCCACGCACAGGAATTATCCTGGCTCACCATTAATTAACTGGAATTGCCCAAAAATCACCAAGACAAAGCAAATTAATCCTCTTGAAGCAGGACAAGACCTCCCAAGGAATATTCCCATGGCTGGGCTGTCTCTTACATTATAAACAATCCACCAAATCCCAGATTATTCCCATTCCCAGAGGATTTTTATGCTGTTTCTGCTGAAAGGAAGGCCATTCCAGGAGCAAAATATCAGCTGGGACCAGGCCTTGGCCCAGAGTCCTCCCAGTGGCAACAGTGCTCAGAGCAAATAAATGCATTTTTCCAGCAGGAAAATGGGCTGGAAAAGCAGGGAAATCATGGACAATTTGGTCCAGGAACACTCTCTGGCCAAGAGACATTGGAATTTGGCAATGGCAGTGCTAAAACAAAGCCTTGAACTTCACAAGGGCCTGGAAATGCAGGGAAATATTCCACAGGGAATAAGTGTTGGCCTGGCAAAGGGAAATTGTGCTTTTGGCCAGGAGGTTTGGTCAGGATGGAGCTCCCAGAATTGGCTCAAATGAGGCAATATTTGTTGGGAAAAACAGATTAGAGGCAAATCAGCCCCTGCACTGCTCTTCTCTGGCCATCCCAGGTGGAGAGCAGCAATTCCAACATTGGTTTAGCAGGATGGGCCTTCATGGACTGGAGGGTTTTCTTGGCAAAGGATTTTTCCCTGGATTTTGCCACGATCAGTGCTCCAGCACAAACAACCTGCACCAGGCAGGGTCTGGCGTTTCCCTGCTCTCCTCCACTCGCAAAAGCTGATTTTTGCCAGGATTTGGTGGCTCCTACATGGGAACAGAGGCTGCTCTGGGATCCCCAGGGATCCTTTGCCCACATTCCATGTGGCTTGGCCCCAAATGCCACCTGCGGCTTCCTTTTTCCCAGAGCTGCTGGAATGGGAGCTCTTGGAGGAACAGGGACACCTCCCACTGTCCCAGGCTGCTCCCAGCCCCAGTGTCCAGCCTGGCCTTGGGCACTGCCAGGGATCCAGGGGCAGCCACAGCTTCTCCGGGCAATCCTGAAGTGAATTTTGGGTGTCCCAGTGCTGCCACTGCTGATGGGGACAGGTTTGTGCATCACTCCTGGGTTTGCAGAGTGGAATTTGGACCATTTGGGAGGCTCATCCCAGGCTTTGGACAGGAAAAAAAGTGATGGGAAAAAAGGCAGCAAAGCCTTTGGGAAGCAGCAGAGCCAAACAGGAGTTTGGGACGCAGGGAGCTGAGATTTCCAGGCCCCAAATGTCCAGGATCCTGAGGGCTCAGGCACCTCCCTGAGCTCCCTGCGGGCACCATTCTGTGTCTGGAATGTCAGGGAATCTGTGCCCCAGCTCGGGGGGAAGCGAGGTGGCAGCCCCGGAGCCCTGCGGAACTCCCCGTGCCGGGTATGGATGTATTTGTGGATTCCTTGTGACATTTTTATTAGGATGAGATAGTTCCCCTGAAGGGGGGATGAATAATGGAGAGGCAGCCTTGGGATGCAGGGAAGGAGGGAGGTAGGGATGGCTCTGCCTGGAGACGCCTCGCTGACTGCCCTGTCCCCCTTCCACATCCCACTGCCCTCCCCTCACATTCCTACACCCTCTCCCTCCCTCCTGAGGGATTTCCAAGGTCTCCTCCACTGCCCGAGCGCCTGATGGTGGATCAAGGATGTTGAGCAGCTTCCCAGGCTGTCCGAGGGAGGGGTTTGAAGGCAGGCAGAGAAATCCTGAGTGGATTTCTGGGAAGCCTTGGGAAGTTGAGTGAGGGCAGCATGGCTGGGCTGACACTCAGCGCTTTGGGGGGGCTCTGCTGTGCTTGTGGGGTGAGCAGGGGGAGTGAATCCCCTGGGTTTGGAGGGATCTCCCCCTGGACACTGAGGATGGGAGCTCTGATGCCACGGGCTGGCTTTGGAGATAGGAAAAAACTCAACAGGATTGGTTTCCGTGGCAACCCTGCTCCGGAGCTGGAAGCAGCACCATGGCCCCGTCCTTGCAGCCGTGTGGGAAGGCCCTGCAAAGGTGGGGGCTTCCAAGAAAAAATCGTGTTCCCATCCCTGCCTGGCACCAGGAGAGAGGCTGGAGCTGGATCTACAGAGGATGGGATGTGGGGCTGGAGCCAGTGATTCATCCCATCCCATGGATCCCATCCCATCCCATCCCATCCCATGGATCCCATCCCATCCCATCCCATCCCATGGATCCCATCCCATCCCATCCCATCCCATCCCATCCCATCCCATCCCATCCCAGCCCATCCCATCCCATGGGGCAGGAATCTGCTTCTTTTTCCTAGGGATTCCCTTTCCCCACCTGCACCCCAAGGGAAAATTCCACAGGGATTGGAAGTTCTGAACCTTCCTGGGATAGATGGATGGATGAATGGATGAATGGATGGAGGGATGGATGGATGGAAGGATGGATGGAGGGAGGGAATTGCTGTGGAATACTGTGGCCACAAGGATCAATAGCACCACGTGAGGCCATTTGTATCCCTCTAAAGGGAGCATCCAGCCTGGAATTAGTTCCATTAAAATGTCTGTCGCTGAGTATTAATTGGGACATTAATATGTCACTGGAACGGACTTTATGGGCAGCATAAATCCCGGGATTAATCAGGAGCATCCCTGGGCCTGGCTGTGGCTGCCCTGCTGGCTCAGGGCTGTCCTGGAGGGTGGCACCTGCTGCTGGTGTCCCTTGTGCCACATCCCTGCCAAACCCACACTGTGGGGTCCTGATGGGAACGTCAGGGAGCAGAGGAACAGCTCAGCCCTGGGAAGGTTGGAAGGGCAGGATTTGGGATCTCTCCTCATTGGGATGGGGAAGGAGGACTCAGGGTGACAATCCAGGGTGGCTTTGTACGGGAAGAGAGGGCACGAGGGATCTGGAGGCGCTTTGGGGTTTTCCCCTGGGGTGGTGCTGGCACTGCAGGGGACACCAGAACAGTGGGACTGGGCCCTGGTTGTGTCCCCTGAGCTGCTGGGAGGGACCCTCCAGGGATAGGGGCTGCAGCTCAAGGTGCCACCAAGGTGCCACGCACCCACTGAAATACAGACCCAGCAGCACAGGGACAGTTCTGGAACTCCTGGGTGCTCCTTTTCTCCCTCTTTCCTTCTGTGCCTGCTGCTGTCACAACATGGAATTGTGGAATGGGTTGGAAAAAAGTCATCCAGTGCCACCCGTTGCCATGGCAGGGACATCTTCCACTGTCCCAGGCTGCTCCAAGCCCCAATGTCCAGCCTGGCCTTGGATACTCCCAGGGATCCAGGGGCAGCCACAGCTTCTCCTGGCACCCTGTGCCAGGAAGGAATTCCTTCCCAAAATCCCATCCAAATCTACCCACTCTCTTCTTAAAGCCATTCCCTGTGTCCTGTCCCTCCTTCCCTTGTCCCACGTCCCTCTCCAGCTCTCCTGGAACCCCTTTGGGCCCTGGAAGGAGCTCTAACCCTTCTTTAAATAGACACATTCACCTTTTGGGTTGCTCTAGGTTATTTTTAGTTCTTGTCATGAATAAGTTAAAAACAAAACCAAACATTAAAAAAAAAAAGGGGGATATAAATTCCCAGGAATGTGAGCTCCGTGCTGCCCAAGGGGCTCCTGCCAGCCCTGGCAGCCGGGGAGTGGAATCTCATCCTGAGTCAGCCTGCCCCTGGTGCTTGTGGGGTGGCCATGGAAGGGAAGCAATCCCGGTTCTCCATGCAATATTTAAGTGGGTCTAAGTTACAGCTGGCACCCATCCACTGCAAACAAACAGCCGTGCGAGAGCTGAGCTGTCAGCGAGTGCCGATGAAATCCCGAAGAAAACGAGGGAGAAAAACGCGGCTTTCAATGTGAAATTTATCACTAAAACGCTCTCCCTTTGCTTTAAAGGGTCTCCAAGGGCAACTCTTGGACCTCTCAGCCCCTTGGCTCGGAGTCACCATGCACAGGGATGCATTGAAAGGGCAGCTGGTGATGCTGGGTTTTGATATTTGTTGGTTTTTTGTTTTCTTTTTTTTGAGAGGCAAAGGAAGAGAGAAGCAAACAGACACGAGGGAAGGAAAGGGCAGGGAGAAGAAAGGTAAAAATATCATTTGCCGTCGACTTTGGCTTAGTTGCTGAAAAATGTCAAGGCTCCAACCTGCTCCTGTTTGAGATTTGAAGGGAAAGCTTTGGCACAGGGCTGGCAGCAGCGAGTTTACCACGGGATCCGTGCCAGACACTTCTCGGGATGAGATGACAGGAGCAAGAGCGGGAGATGATGTGGGAGGAAGAGGTGCACACCACCAGGGGCTGGCAGAGGGGCCAGCTGGGCCACCTGGGGCCATTTGTCACCCCAACAATGCTGAGGTGACGCTCTCGACCCAGACTGTTCCCTCTCAGAATTCCCAGCTCCTGATCCACGTCGACACAGAGAACTCCTCCTCCTTTCCCTTCGGTGACTCACCCAGAGTGGAGGAGAAAAAAAAAGCACTTTATTCCTCAACATTGTTATTTTGGGTCCGGGGAAAACAGATTGCTCACGAGGCAACAAGAGAACAACTTGCCAGACACATGGAGAGGTCACGATGGCCCTGATTCATCTCCCTATCCTGGCAGGAATCTCGAGCCATTCTGGATGTCTTTATCCTGACAGTGACTCACTTCAGGAGCTCCTGAACACCTTTCCAGAGCCTCGTCACTCCTCGGGGGCTGGGAATTGTTTGCTCGAGGAGAGGAGAGCACCAAGCTCCTGCCAGGTGCCTTTGCCTCACCTGAAACGAGAGAATTCTGACAAATCTGTGTTTAATACCTGAGCTTGGAGTGCAAAATGGGAACAGGTTCTTCCCTGTACCTGTGCGCGCCGGAGAGCTCCGTGATGGATCTCCTGTTTGCGTGTGAGTGACGCTCTTCAGCTTCACCTGCTGGACCGGGAGCTTCTCCTGGAGGATTCTCCAGGGGCACTTCTGGGATGAGAGCCCAGCAGAGCAGCTGAGCTCATCCCCACGCCGGGGGAAGGATGGTGGGAGAAATCAGGGAGGGATCCTGAGGCTGGATGAAGTGAGATCCTCTGGAGAGGGGATGGGGAGAATTTGGGAGCACCGGATTCAGTGGCCTGGGGAGCAGGGATGGAGTGAGGGGGGCCTGGCCATGTGTAGGTCCTTGAAGAGGGGGAGGAAAGGCCGCTTGTCCCCTTCCACATCCCATGTGGTGGCTGGAGCAGTGGAGGAACAGGGAATATCTCAGACACCACCCGGCTGGTGGCATCACCATGTCCCACCTTGGGGTTCTCCTCAGCATGGAAGAGGTGGCACCATCTCGAGGACCACGATCCCCGGAGCTGAGGGGTGCAGGGAGATGTCACCATCCACAGGGGTCTCATCTCCTCCCAACCTCCCCTCTCCTGCAGAAGACAAAGAGATCATCCCAAGGGAAGATCCACAGGCAGATCTGATGCTGAAAATAGAGGTTGGGTGGGGTTTTGGTGGGTGGGACTTTGGTGGGTGGGGATTTGTTGGTTGGGATTTTATTGGGTGGGGTTTCGTTGGGTTGGGCTTTGGTGGGTGGGATTTTATTGGGTGGGTTTTGGTGGATGAGGTTTTGTTGGGTGGGGTTTTGCTGGGTGGGGTTTTGGTGGGCTGGATTTTGGACGGCGGGGCTTTGGTGGGTGGGGTTTTTGTTGGGTGACGTTTCGTTGGGTGAGGTTTTGGTGGCTCCCAGTCCTGCCAGAGCAGCAGGAATGGGCTCCAGGTTTCCCTGGAGTGGGCAGGGAGAGCTGCAGGTCCTCGTTCCCTCCCTGGCAGCTGCTCTGGCAGTGCCCTGAGGAGCTCGAGTCACCCTCGTGTGTGCCTGGAGACCCGAACGAGAGCGGGGAGATCCTCCCGTGCCATCCAGGGATGGGATCCTCCAGGGCTGGAGCCAGGCTGGGGGAGCTGGGGGTGCTCACCTGGAGAAGGGACGGATCCAGGGAGAGCTCAGAGCCCCTGGTAGGGCCTGAAGGGGCTCCAGGAGAGCTGGAGAGGGACTGGGGACAGGGGATGGAGGGACAGGACACAGGGAATGGCTCCCACTGCCAGAGGGCAGCGATGGGTGGGATACTGGGCAGGAATTGTTCCCTGGGAGGGTGGGCAGGCCCTGGCACAGGGTGCCCAGAGAAGCTGTGGCTGCCCCTGGATCCCTGGCAGTGCCCAAGGCCAGGCTGGGCAGGGCTTGGAGCAGCCTGGGACAGTGGGAGGTGTCCCTGCCATGGATGGATGTCGGACTGGGTGGGATTTAAGTTCCCTTCCCACCCAAACCATTCTGTGAAGATGAAGCTGAGGTTCAAGGATTGTTTTTTTCCTGAGGGCTCCTTCCATCAAGGACTGGGAGGGCTGAGGGTGCAGGAGGTGTCCATGCATTGCTCCAAGCAGGAAAACCATGGAGATGCAGCTGCACCCACCCTATTTACAGTATTTTACTGGGCTGTTTTTATTTTTTATTGCACTATAAACCAGGAGAAAGTGATCAGAAACAGAGGAACTCAGTTCTCATCTGCCACAAGCAAGACAGAGAGAGAAGCTGAGCCGTAAATCGCGGGGTCCATAAAAAATCCCAGCGCGCTCACGGAAGTGCTGCGGAGCCGACTCCAGGTGATGATAAAGCTGAACACAATTATGGAGGGGGAAAAATAATTATTTAAAAATTCCTGGGATATTCTCAGCTGGGGAACGCTGCTGATGTGCAGTTTAGGTGGCTGGATGGAAAAATATTCACGTTATGCTAGGGAAAAATGTTGAGTTTGGCAAGAAATCCCACACTTGGGAGAAGGAGCACTGAGGTTTTCCTCTCCGTCCCCTCCGAGGTCACCTCATCCTGGCCAATTCATGGGACACACTCAACCCAAATCCCATGGAGGATAATTCCACTTTCTCCTGCCATCTGTGAATGCCAATTCCCAAATTCTGGCTGCAAAACTCCACAGCTCTTGGTGAGGAAAACTCCCTCAGATCATCCCTACCGCAGGTTTCCTTGGATGCAGAGCCTGACATGGAAACGAGGAGCGAGTTGGAGGGGTCCAAGTTCATAGTCCGGGTGATTTTGGTTAATCAAATTCCCATTCCATGTCCTCTTGGATCTCATTTCCCTCAGCGCAACTGCAAATTCAAGCGCCCAACGACAAAACTGATTAAGGAGAAACTCGCTTCACGGTAATTTTAAAAATGAGGGAATGGAAAAGAAAGGTGATTAACAGAGCCTGCGAAGATCCAACACTTGTAGGGAATTTTTAGGACTTCATAGGGAATCGGTAAATCTCATCGATGAATAAATGTTAGATCAGAATTAATATTAGCAGAGTGGCAACTTATCCTAATTATTGCATAACCTATTTCGGAGGGGTAATTTTTATATCAGCGTGAGCTGCTGGTCTTTAATCTTTCATTAATTTAATTCATAGCCTTCTCTTAATTTGCCAATCAAGCTTTATATTTGAATTAAAAGCTCGGGGACTTGGACGTGTCAAGGCAACCAAACGATTTCAAAATTGGGATTTAGGAATTTCGACAGTTCCTTAATTACTGCAAACATGAAGCACATTCACCACTGCCTTTCCCTCTCCATGATCCTCCTGATCATTCCCTTCTCACCACTTCGGCTCCTTCGTTTTTTCCAGGAATAGAGACACAAAAAAAAAAAATAAAAGGTTTTATGGAAAACAGATAAATTGGGCTGGGAAATAAAGGCCTGGCTTGCACCATGAGTTCTGCAGGTCTCATTAGGGCAGCTCTAATTGGCAGAATTATTAATTATCGAGGCTTGTCTTTGCTAGTTTGACTTTGGGGCCCAGGACAGGAGGGTGGGGTGGGACCAGTCCCTTCTGCCACTCCTGCAGTGGGAGGACGAGAGGAAATGCCTTCAGAAAGGGGAGATTCAGAGCATGTTAGGAACAAAAATGTTCGTTTTTAGGGTGATCAGGCACTGGAATGGGCTGCCCAAGGAGTGGGGAACCCCATCCCTGGAGAGGTTCAGGAGGTGTCTGGATGTGGTGCTGGGTGATGGGTTGGGGGTTTTGGGGTTCCTGTGGCAGTGCTGGGTGGGCGGCTGGGGGTTCTAGGGTTGCAGGGGCAGTGCTGGGTGATGGTTTTGGGGTTTAGAGGTGGTAGGAGAAGTGTTGGGTGATGGTTTTGGGGTTTAGGGGTTCTAGAGGCAGTGCTGGGAGATGGTTTGGGGATTGCAAGCGCTGGGGGGATGGTTTTGAGGTTTTGGGGTTTCAGGGCAGTGCTGGGTGGGTGGTTCTGTGATCCCCTCACGATGTGGCTGCTGGACTGAGTTCTGTCTGTTTTTCCTCTGCCATTGTCCATCACCAGATGGGATTTTGGGAGGGAATTCCTCCCTGGGAGGGTGGGCAGATTTGCCGTGGCTGCCCCTGGATCCCTGGCAGTGCCCAAGGCCAGGATGGACAACCTTGGAGCAGCCTGGGACAGTGGGAGGTGTCCCTGCCATGGCAGGGGTGGCACTGGGTGGGCTTTGAGGTCCCTCTCACCCCACTCCACCCTGGAATTCTCCCCACACCAGCCCAGCCAGGGCCATATTTGGCAGATTTCCAATCCAAGGCAGGATCAGGGCTGAGTGTGGGGTCAGGAGGAGGGAGATCCTGTTATCACCCCCGGCAGGGACGCCCTGGGGACAGCCAGGTCACTCCTATCAGCCCTGGGGGTTCCAGCCATGCATCTTCCTCAAGTGCTGCTGCAGTGCCACTATCAGGTGACCTCCGGTGCTCCTGGACAGGAATATCAGCAATATCAACATTCCTGCCGTGCTCACAGGGCTGGACACCCGACCCCGTCCCGCCCACAGGCTCTGCCTGCTTTTCCAAGGAAAACATCCCTCGTGTTTGTCATTTCTGGGCAGCGTTGGATGCTGCAGAGGTGGGGCAGGGAGCAGGGCAGGAATTCTGCCCCACCTGGAGCTGGGGCACCTTGGGATGCTGCTAAATCCTGCAGGGCCAAAACGATCTCTTCCCAAATCCTGTGTGGCCAGAAGAATCCCTTCCCAAATCCTGCAGGGCCAGAAGGATCCCTTCCCAAATCCTATGGGGCCAAAATGATCCTTTCCCAAATCCTGTGGGGCCTAAAGGATTCCTTTCCTTTTGTGCTCAGCCTTTTCTTTCCCACATTTGCCACAGCAGCTGGAGAGCCCTAGACCCCTGCAGCTCAAGTTGTGAATTAATCTCACCAAAAAACCCATTTTGTTTTCTGCTGGAGGGCCCTGAAATCCAGGAACCAGCGGCCTCAAATGCCTTTGTCCTTTGCGGGCTTCCCTGAGGGAGGAGACACCTCCTGAGGGACAGTGGCACAGCAGAGTTGGGGACACAGGAGCCCAACTTTGCCCATCCTGCCAGGGCTGCCAGTCCTGAGAACCCCAGGGCACCAATCCCAAACCCACCCAGCACTGCAGGGATTCCCAAAGGGGCACCAGGAGAGGGGCAGGGATTTAGGGTGGAGCAGGCACTGAGCTGGGGATGGAATTTCGCTTTGGAAATGATGAATTCAACACCGGACTTTGAGAAACCCAAACACCTCCCCTGCCCAGGAATCCAGCAGGGCTCTGGTTCCATCTCCTTATCCCAAAAACTGGGATAAACTTACAGAAGCAGCAGCATCTAACGCTGCTCTGGAGTCGCATTTCACATCCCTGCGAGGAGCTCCCGACCTGAGCCAAGGCAAAGCGAGACTCCCAAATTCCCATTTTTTTTTTGCAGAAGGCAGACAGGAGCACTCCGCAGGTGCCTCTGCTGTGCGCACACGGAGCCACAGCCGTGGTGCTCCCCTCTTTCATCTCCGGGGTGTAAATGTTGCAGTTCTGGCAGCAGCCCGAGGGCAAATTGTTTGGGAAAGTTTGAGCAAAGCAGGTTCAGCTGCTTCAAAGTAGGAAGTGGCTGACAAAAATACATAATTGCCTTCTTAAGAAAATAAAAAGCAACTTTTTTTGGCAGATTGGCAAGTACACACTTCCTACGCGCTCTCCCTTCTACCCAAAACATGATTCCAGCCTTATTTTTATTTCAGGAACGATGAATTATGAAAGGGCTCTCCCCTCCCTCTTCCTCTGCCTTTTTCTCTCTCTGCCTCCGAGTCCTTCTCTCCCTCCCCGCTCCTCACCCGGGCTGTGTTTGTTTGTAACCTCCACACGCAGACCTGGCTCTAATTTGCTTTATCCCCACGTTGCAGGGCCCCCCAGGACAAGGATTGCTTTCCTGCAGCCGTGGCTTTATGAATAAATCCTTTCCCAACCCCAAATCCCCCCGGAGCTGCAGGTGAGGGACGTGTTGGATAAATCCCAGTGTCCCCTGTCCCAGGGAGAGGCGGCTGTGAGTGCCCAGAGCCCAAAGGGAGCTGCCACAGCCCCTCCATCCCCTGGGATGTCCCCTCACCTGGAATTCTGGCTGATTCCTCGCTGCTGGAATATTGGGAAGCTCCAGGGCTGCTCCAGCCTCGATCCTCAGGGATTGACCACTGTCTGAATCCATGTGGAGAATCCCCCTTTTTCCAGGGGCAGGGAGGAAGGTGGGAAGGGTTTGTGGGGCTTTGCAGAGGATCTGGCACCAGGGAAGATCTGTGGGTGGGAGAGGGAATATCCAGGTGAAACCTGATCCTGGCTTCACTCCTGGCTGGAATCTGCTCCAGTTCCAAGGGACTGGCAGGGCTGAGAGCCAGCAAAAAGGACCTGGATGTTGAGAAAAGTGTCCCTTGCAGCTCCTGGAACCAGGGAGTCAGGAGAAAAGGGTTGGGAAGTGCCCATGTGCACGAGGATTCCCCCAATCCTCCTCCCGCTGAGTGTCCCACACGTGGCTGTGACCCTACAAAGCCCCACTGGTTCCAAAGAGGCTGGAGAGGGGCAGGCAGAGCGTGGGGAATGCTGAGAGATTCCCACTGGGATCCTGGGGCTGGAGTCATGGCCTGAGCCTGGGCACAGAGCTGGGAATGCCATGGGAACATCCAGATATCCCAAGGAGTTCTTGGGTCCTGCTCATCCCCGCAGCCTTTTCTGATGGGAAAACTCTCAAACTGTTTTGTCTTTCCTGCCAGGAGCAAAAAAACAAGAGCAAAGAACTGCCCCAAACCTCATCCTCCCAGCAAAAATTGTCCCTGTCACTCTTCCCTTCAGGAGAGAGGCAGGAAAGGCACCAGATGTCCTCTTCCTCCCTTCCCTCCGTCCCATCGCTGATGCACAGCAGATGCTCCCTCCCTTGGATTGTCCCCTCCGGTCACCCTCGGGCACCTGGCACTGCTGAGATCCGGGATTCTGCTCCAAAAACATCCCACAGCCTCTGCCGAGCGCATCAGCCCTCGCTGGGCACTGCCTGGCCCTGCCCTGCCTCACCAGCCACCTCCGGGCACTGCTGGCCCTGCCAGGGCTGTCACAGGCCACTGTCCCGGGACCCAGCTGTGCCCCAAGTGCTGCCAGCTGTGACAGGAGCTGTGGCACTGCCAGAGGTGACGCAGGGAGGAAGAAGCAGCGGGAGCAGGACCAGCCCTGGCACCCCCAGGGCCTCTCCTGCCTGGCTGGGCGCTGGATCCCAGCGCAGAATTCCAGTGCCTTCCTCCCTGGCACAGCTCTGTCCCTGCAGCTCCGTGTCCCTTGGGACACCTGGGGGCCTGGCACAGACAGAAGTCACCGGGGGCTGTCGGGTCCCTGCGGCTCCCAGCCTTGGCAGAGGAGGGGGTGGCATCCAACACAGCATTTTGGAAAGCAGGGATCCCTTCCCTAGGGAGTTCCCTGCTGCACTCAGGGTCTTCCTAAATTTCCTGTTCCCACACCAAGTGTTCATTTAACATGGACCAGGATCCAGGGAGCAGGGATGGGACTGTGGGCAGCTGCATTCCTGATTTATCCCCTCCAAAACCTGGTTCCTGCCTGTTTTCTCTCCCTCCAGTGGCACAGAATTCCCCCCCTGGAGAACCAGGAGAACAAACACCCTTCCCCAAAGCTGAGCCCAGCCACATTTGTCCATCCCAGCAAGCTCCAGGTGCAGGCGGAGCTTCCCAGGTCTCTCCCATCCATCTCCGCAGTGCCTCTGGCAGAGCAGGCAGCTCCTGAATATTTGATTTGGTTATTAGTGCACAACATCATCCATCTGAGGGAGGCAGGAGTGCTGATCCAGGCAGGCAATGCTGATTCCTGGCCTGGCTGCTCCCAGTGCTGGGGGGTTTGTGGTTTCCCCTGGCACGTTCTGCACTCCCAGATTCCCTGTTTTCCCCCGTGCACATCCCTGCTCCTGTAATTTGTCCCATATGGCCGGGCATGGTGTGTCCATGTGTCGTGGAGCTGGGACATCTGCTCCGAGCATGGCAGGGCCAGGAGCGACAAGCTGAGTGCCACTGACCTGCTGTGGGGACAGACACCAACGGGGACCTGCAGGAACCCTCCCAGAACCTCCACCCAAAGCTCTCCTGGCCAAATTCCCGCAGGCTGGAACCATCTGCACCCTGGCTGTGACAAAGCACACGGTGGAGGATCCTGGCCGGCCTTTTCCAAGGTGTAAAATCAAATCCAATCCCCTGGAGGCTTCCAGGGATCCAGGGGCAGCTACAGTTTCTCTGGGCACCCTGTGCCAGAGCCTGCCCACCCTCCCAGGGAACAATTCCTGCCTAAAATCTCATCCATCCCTGCCCTCTGGCCATGGGAAGCCATTCCCCGTGTCCTGTCCCTCCATCCCCTGGAAATTGTCTCTCTCCGTGTTTCCTGCAGCTCCTTCAGGCCCTGCAAGGCCACACTGAGCTCACCCCAAAGCTTCTCCTGTCCAGCTGAACAATCCCAGCTGTGCCAGCCTTTCCTCCCAGCAGAGCTGCTCCATCCCTGGGATCATCCTGGTGCCTCCTCTGGCCTGGCTGCAGCAGCTCCAGCTCCTGCCTGTGCTGGGCCAGGGCTGGGGCAGCTCTGCAGGTGGGGTCTCACCTGAGCAGAATCAGCCCAGGACAGGGAGGGTTTCTTGCTTTTATTCCCAGCTGGATCTTCCCAGCCTGATTTCTTCCCTGGCCACAGATTTTCCTGCTGCAGTCGGAATTCCAGGATGCCCCAAGAACGGGGTGACAGGAAAGTGGCAGCAGCATCCAGCCCATCACAGCTGGGAGCTGAGCTGAGGTGGGAGAGGTGGGGTGAGGAGTTGGGATGAAATGGGAGAGGTGGGATGGGGAGCTGGGCTGAGGTGGGAAAGGAGGGATGAGGAGCCAGGATGAGGTGGGAGAGGTGGGAGAAGTGGGATGGGGAGCCAGGCTGAGGTGGAAAAGGAGGGATGGTGAGCCAGGATGAGGTGGAAGAGGGGGGGTGAGGAGTCGGGATGAAATGGGAGAGTTGGAATGGAGAGCCAGGATGAGGTGGGAGAGGTGGGGTAAGAAACCAGATTAAAATGGGAGAGTTGGGATGGAGAACCAGGCTGAGGTGGGAAAGGAGGGATTGAAAACTGGGCTGAGGTGGGATGCGGAGCCAGATTGAAATGGGAGAGGTGGGATGGAGAACCAGGCTGAGGTGGGAAAGGCAGAATGGGGAGCCAGGCTGAGGTGGGATGGGGCAGCAGGACGAGGTAGAAGATGCGGGATGGGCAGGATGCATCTTGGAACCCCTCCCAGCCGGCTCCCGGCACTTCCAGAGGCAGGCAGAGCTGCTGGATCGGGGCAGAGCTGTTGGGAAGCAGAGGTAGCTCCGTGCTGCCAAGGCCGGGATGCTCCGGAACATCCCAACATCCCAGCTGAGCCCAGCCCGTGCTGCTGCTGCCGAGCGAGGCTGTGCCCGGGGTTCATCGCTATGGAAATCACATTCCCTTTAGCTGCCTTCCAGGATAATCAGTATTAAAGGGAAACTATTTTCTAGTTCATTAGAGGAAAGCTGCGTCCCCGTGGCTGCTGCTGTCGGCACCTCCTTCCCCTTCAGGAGAAACGAGCTCCCAACATGGAGACAGCCACGCTCTGAGTGCCACCGGGGGGAAGGGGGAGAGGGGACAGCCCTGTCCCCAAGGGCTGCCCTTCCTGCTGCTCCTCTGCCATCCTACAGCAGGGTTTGGGGGACCCTTTCCCTTGAATCATCTCCATGGGCTCTGGGATCCTTCTCTCCTTTTCTTGCTGGTACCTCCAGCTCTGAGCCCTTGTTATCCCTGGATTTTCTGCTGTTTGGGAACATCCCTGAGACGTTCTGGGCTCTCCTCATGCCAACGCCCCTGCCAGAGCCTTTCCCTCTCAGCAGGATGCTCTGAGGTTCCCTTGGGGCCGGGGCTGTGCTCCCCATCTCCCAGACAAAAAGCAGGGTGTGGTTTAGGCCTGATTCCCTTCCAGGAACATCTCCAGGGCTTTTCCACCCCATTTTTCCCTTGGGTTTTCCTTGGCCACAACATCCCTGTGTTCATCTCGTCACTTCCTTCCCTTCCTTTCCTTCCTTCCTTCCTTCCTTCCTTCCTTCCTTCCTTCCTTCCTTC
>JAHLSL010000176.1:439352-457544 GCA_025920805.1 Petroica traversi | reverse complement strand
TCCTTCCTTCCTTCCTTCCTTCCTTCCAGAATTCCTTCCTTCCTTCCTTCCTTCCTTCCTTCCAGAATTCCAGAATTCCAGAATTCCAGAATTCCAGAATTCCTTCCTTCCAGAATTCCTTCCTTCCTTCCAGAATTCCTTCCTTCCAGAATTCCTTCCTTCCAGAATTCCTTCCTTCCAGAATTCCTTCCTTCCAGAACTCCTTCCAGAATTCCTTCCTTCCTCCCTCCCTCCCTCCCTCCCTTCCTATTCAGGAAAAGGAGGGAACCTCAGCACAGCCCATGAACATTGGAATTTCAGGTTGATTTTCGACTTCCCCATAAAACAGATTGACTGCAGGAGTCACCTTCCAGCACACCCCAGGATTTTCACCTTTTGGGGTTAAAAATGGATCTGAGGGGCCACTCCCAGACCAAATTCCAGCAGAGGACAATAAAAACCCTCACTCAAGCCCAGAGTGGATGGAGAATCCCAGCACGAGAGGACATCCAGCTGCCCCTGCCTTTGGGTGACCCCAGGACTGGGATTGCCATGAAGAGGGACAACACACAGGAGCTCCTGGGAAGTGAAATTTTCCCTAAAATTTGGGGTGCTGGAGATCCCGTCAGGAGAGGACAGGCTGAGCTTTCCCTGCATGGTGCCAAGGGAATGAGGCTGAATTCCCTAAGGATGATGGCCCCAGCTCCAAGAGGCCAATCCCAGCTCATCCCCCAGCCCTTTGGGAAGCAGCTGGGCTTTGTGGGATCTGGGAAGCAGCCACGGTACCCCGACCCTGCAGCTGCATCCCAGCCCTCATCCACCTGCACATCCACGGGATTCCAAACCTTCTTCCTCTGGCACAGCTCCGTGCCAGGCATCCTGCTGGGAGCCTCATCCTCACGGAGCCAGGCCTGGACATGGAAAACATTCCCAGCTCATCCCTGAGGGCAGGGACAGGAGGACATGGATTAGAATCAGGAGTGGCTTTTTTGGGAACGGTTTCACTGTGCATCCATTGGGAATGACTGCCCTGCCAGGGACAAACTGAAGGAAATGAGGGATTTGGTGTCCTACTGGTGGGATCCCAGTGGGAAGGAGGAAGGAAGAAAACCTGGGCATGGGGCAGGAAAAAGATGGATGCAAGGAAAAACCTGGGCATGGGGCAGGAAAAAGATGGATGCACAGAAAAACCTGGGCGTGGGGCAGGAAAAAGATGGATGCAAGGAAAAACCTGGGCGTGGGACAGCAAAAAGATGGATGTGTGTGGTGTGGCACCCCCTGCATGCACCAGAAATGGCTTCAGAGCAAGGAAAGGATCATGGAGCTGCTGTCCACAGGAAGGCAGAGCTCTATAAGGGTAAAAGGGAGGTTGGAGGGAGCTGGAATGACCATCCTAGCAAAAAAACCCCAATTCTTTGGGAAGAAGCACAAAACCCCCATTCCTGGTGGCTCCTTCCTGGCAGTTCCAAGCATGGAAAGGCTCTGGCAGGAGCTGCCAAGGCTTGGCCTTTCCGAGCTTCCTCCTCTCTGGCTCGTGGCTGTGGCCAGGGGATTGCTTGGCAGGGAAGCCAGGCCTGGCAGATGATCCCATAATCAGTGGGATAAGCCGAGCCCAAAGCCCACTCCCAGCTCGCCTCATAATTGCTTTTGTTCCCGGCCCATGGAGGCAGGGCCGGGCCTGGTGCTTGGGTGCCCTTTTGAAGGATTCAGCCTGAATTTCCAGCCAGGCTGTGCAGATGTGGAGGAGCTCGGATGGAGGGTTTATCAATCCTCCCTGGAAGCAGCCGGGAATGCTCTGCAGGTGCCAGGAGAAGCTTGGAGCTCATCCCGGCTGCTCTCAGGGACAGAAACTCTGCTGTCACTCAAAGGGAGGCCTTTTCCCAGCTGTTCCCACCCTCAGACCAAGCCCGGAGGTGTTTTGGGATGTGTGATCTCGGGAAGGGGTGGGGGGAGGAAAGATGGGACAAACCTGCTGCGGTCTGAGCCTGGGTGGAGCTGGAGTGGCACTGCTGGTGGCCATGGGGCTGTCACTGCATGGACAAAGCCACCTCTGACCTGCCCTGAGCGCTGCCACAGCGAGAGCAGAAGTGCTCTGCTCCATGTGGATGCTCAGCTTGTGGGCCAGACCGAGAGAATCCCAGGATCACTGAGGTTGGAGAAGACTTCCAAGACCTTCGAGTCCAAGCTGTGCCTCATCCCCACCTTGTCCCCAGCCCAGAGCACTCAGTGCCACCTCCAGGGATAGGCACTCCAAACCTCCCTGGGCAGCCCCTGCCAATCCCTGAGCACCCTTTCCATGGGGAAATTCCTGCTGATTCCCCCCTGAGCCTCCCCTGGCCCAGCCTGAGGCCGTTCCCTCTCCTCCTGTCCCTGTTCCCTGCCAGCAGAGCCCGACCCCCCTGAGCCCCCTCCTGTCAGGGACTTGTGCAGAGCCACAAGGTCCCCCCTGAGCCTCCTTTGCTCCAGGCTCAGCCCCTTCCCAGCTCCCTCAGCCTCTCCTGGGGCTCCAGACCCTTCCCAGCTCCTTTCCCTGCCCTGGACACCTCCAGCCCCTCAATGTCCTCTTGTCCTGAGGGCCCAGAACTGGACAGAGCCCTGGAGGTCCCTCAGCAGTGCCAGCACAGGGGACAGGCACCAAACAGGTCCAGAAGAACCTTGGAAGGTGGGAAGAAGGAGCAACCTGAAGCCCTCTCAGCAGGCAGAGCTGAAATCCCCTGGAAATCGGGATAAACATCTGGAGAAGAAGAAAAGCAGGGGCCAAAAGCAGCCCAGAAGAAGTTTCTGCACTGACAACGGCGGAGCCTGAAGCACTTGAGGGCTGAGCACTCCTTGGGAAGAGGGGACTGATTTTGAATCTCCATTGAAGGAAAGTGAGGAGTGCTCCACTCGACACCCAAACGCTGCTCCTGAGAGGGAGCTGCTGACAGGAGCACGCGGAGCAAGGTGAACCCATCAGGGAATCTGCAGCTCATCAAGGGCTCGAGAGGCAATTTTATAATTAGGGGTGAGAGCTGCGGATCTGATTGTGATCCGGAACAGAAATTCGGGCCGGGGCTGACAGGAAGGCCCTCATTGAACGCTCTCCACCGCAATTATCCCGTGCTGATCCAAGGGAACCATTCCAGCTGCTCTGAAGGTTGCAGAGGACTGGCATGGCTTGGGCATGGCAGGGAATTCCAGGTGGCACGAGAGGGATGGGGAGGCAGGAAAAACCCCAGGGAAGGGGGGATGCAGAGAGGGGACAAACCTTCAGCACAACCCCTGGCTTTGCTTGTGCCTCCTGGAGAGGAGAGAGGACAGAAGGCCAGGAATGATCAGGAATTCTAAAGAATTTTCAGGAATGGTCAGGAATGCTCAGGAATTCTCAGGAATTTTTGGAATTTTTGGGATTTTTCAGGAATTCTCAGAAATTCTCAGGAATTTTCAGCAATTTTCAGGAATTCTCAGGAATTTTTAGGAGAGAAGGACAGCACTGCTGAGGGGGCTGAGAACATCCAGGTGAAAGCACGGAGGGGAATAACTGGGTGTGAGCTGGATGTGATATTTAAAAACGATTGTGCCAAGGTCGAGGTCACCTGTGAGAAACAGGAGCTCTCCAGCCCACCCAAACATCACCCTGGTGGCACTGTCCCCAATCCAGGATTGTCCTCAGGATCCCAAATCATTCCCTGAGCCGTGGGAGAGGCTGCAGCAAAGTTCTGTGCCCTTGAGTGACGGCTGCCCGGCCATCTCCAGCACGGCTTAATTTGATAAGAACCCTGAGCCACTTTAAACACTTCAATCATGGCACCTCTTAATCATCTCCTCGCCGAACAAAATAATCCCACTTTGCTTAATCTCTTCTCCTGTGGAAATCCTGTCACTCCTTTATTGTCTAAATGACTTTACAGGGCTCTCTCTCCAACACAAAAATAACCAACTTCCCAGGAAGCCACAAAAAAAACAGGACATTGCTCCCCGTGGGGTCTGAGCAGCTCCGTGGGCACCTCGGGGGGCACCTTGGGAAGGGGCAATGCCTTCCCCGCATCCATGGAATCACCGGGATCCAGGGGTCTGCCCTCAGTGATGGAATGTGTCTCCTGCATCGTCGGTGTCCCAGGCACATGGGGATGGTTGGAAATCACTTGGGAAGCTGAAATGGGTCTGGGTTTGGTTTTGGGGTTTTTGTGGTGCTAGGCCTGCAGAGCAGAGGCACAGCAGTGACAGGATGGGACATCACTGCTGTGCTGAGGGACAGGACTCCAGGGGTGCTGCAGATTCCAATAAAACCTCATTTCCATAGAGATCTCCCCACGAGGCCCCCCCAAAAAATCCAGTTTCTTCCCTGTCTGACCCAGGAAATGCCTTTCACTGCCAACCCTGGCTCTTGGATTCTTGCCCTCGGAGAAGCTGAGGCAGAAGATTCCAAATCAAGGATTGTCAGGATGTCCTGGCTGCGCTCCCAATTTTTCTCTGCAGCTGTGACAGACAATAATGGAATTATAAATTAAAAAAAAAATCAATATGAGATTTTTCTTCATCTGCTTTGTCACCAGGATGCAGGATTGAAGGAAGAGCAGCAAATACCTCCCCAGGAATTCATGGGAGCTGACACAGGTGTTGTTCCATCACAATCCAGACAAGGATTTTGCCTGGAGAAGGGACAGAGGTGAATCCACCCACAGGGAATCTGTGACTGTGAGCCTGCACCAACCCTGCAGAACTAAAACCTTTGCTTTTTAGGAATTTAAAAGGTGCTAGGAGTGGTGTTGGCTGCTCCACTCCCACACAAGCAATGAGCAAGGAAAGGCAGCTGCTGCTTTTTTTTGTTGGATCCCATCTCACAATTCCCTGTGCCCAAAGGAAACAAATGCAATGTGTCCAGATTTTGGGAAGCACTGAAGGAAATTAAGGGGGAAATGCTGTCTCCAGGCTGATGTCCCCCATCCCAACCCCCGTGGTGGGGTAGATAATTCCCTGTCCCTGGTGTGGCATTGTCACCATCAGGAGGTTTTGGGGAGCTGAGCTTGAGCCCAGTAATGAACAGCTGCCTTTAGAGGAGTTCATTGATTTGGGAGAGACGGAATCTCACAGCCCTGATGGATGTTTGGAACAGCCACAGGCACTGCAGGGAAGCTGGGATTCCCTGTGGATTAATTTTCCTGACACTCCAGAGTGGGAGTGGATTGTGTGCCCCAGCTCCTGTCACACCCCCGGCCTCATGCCCCATTCCAGAGGCAGGAATAGAAAACCCATCCATTTTCCATGTTAAATATGAGGGGATCGACAGTGTAGTGAGGGATCTGCCTGGGTACCACCACTGTGAGGGATGTGTGCCCAGTCCTCAGCCAAGGGGTTCTCCAGCAATGCGGAATTCAATTGAAATATCACATAAATTATGGCTTGATCCTGATGGTGATGGGGTCTTCAGACTACTGGTGGGGAGGTCAGACCATTTATGGATTGGTCAGACCATTGATGGGGTGGTCAGATCATTGGTGTGGTGGTCAGACCATTTATGGATTGGTCAGACCATTGATAGGATAGTCAGATTATTGTTGGGGTGGTCAAGCCATTGTTGGGGTGGTCAGACCATGGATGGGATGGTCAGACCATGGATGGGGTGGTCAATCCCCTGGTGGGGTGGTCACAGCACTGATGGGGTCATCAGACACCAGGACAACCCCAAGCAAAGTGTGGAGGATCCAGGGATGAGCCAGGCCCAGGACAGGTTCTCCCGGAGCAGGACAAGGATTCTCCTCTCTCCAGAGGGCTGGTGGCTCCTGCTGGGCCACCAGAGCTGGTGGCCACATGGCCTGAGGGTCACCCCTGAGCAGCGCCTGGCACAGGGACTGAGGCGAGGACACCACGTCCTCCCTCTGTGCTCTCTCTTATTTACTTTTCAGCTTGAAAATGAATATTTGATATCTCTGCTGGGATCAAGGCCTCTGTTTGGGGCCCTGATGATTTATTTATCCACCCATTCCTTCTGCTGCAGTGCTGCTGCAGGGGATGGAGTTGTCCTGAGGGCTGATCCACCAGCACGGCCACAGATGTCCCGCGTGGGGACATCCCTGAGTTCCCTCTGCTCTCTGAGGGGCAAGAAAAGCATCTGCAAGCAGCTGGGCAAGGCCTGATGGAGCGATTGCTGAAGGAGATGCTGGAGCTCTGAGTCTCCAGGCAAGGAGAGATACGGAACAGAGAGAGAGAAATTGTGGAAAAATTGGTGGGAAGTGGGAGGAAAATGATCATAATTTGCCAAGGAGATGGGATGGGGAGAAGCTCTCCAGGACAGGAGAATCCCTCCAGAACATGGAGAAGGCTCCCAGGAGAGAGAGAAACCTCCAGGGACAGGGAGAAGCACACCAGGACATGGAGAAGCCTCCTGGGATGTGGAGGAGCCCTCCAAGACAGGGAGAAGCTTTCCAGAACATGGAAAAGCCTCCTAGGATGTGGAGGAGTCCTCTAGGAAAGGGAGAAGCCTTGCAGGATGTAGAGAAGCCCTCCAGGATGTGGAGAAGCCCTCGAGGACAGGAAGGAACTTTCCAGGACATGGAGGAGCCTTCAATGACAGGGACAGGGAGAAGTCTCCCAGGACATGGAGAAGCCTCCAGGACAATAAGAAGCCCTCCAGGACATGGAGAAGCCTCCTAAGAAAGGGAGAAACCCTCCTGGGATAGACAGGGAGCTGCAGGGAGCAGGAGGAGCAGGAGGAGCAGGAGGAGCAGGAGAGGGAAGGTGGCTGGAGGGCGGCTCCGATCACGTGCCCTGGAGGGAAGCAATTTCTCCCGAATTTCCACCTTTTGTTCGCTGGCTGAATACCCCCTGATTTCTCTGGAGTGGGAATCTGCTCTCCTGCTCCTCATCGCAGCCTTCCCCCTAACCCGGCGCGGCTCTTTGCTATTCACGGCCTCTCATCCCTCTCCTCGGGAGCCTTCCCGGTGATTGGAGAGGGCGGGATGAGCGGTGCATGCCAAGCAGCAGGGACCGCATCGGGAGCCGGGTTCCTGACCTACAATCCTCGGTGATTAGGGGGATGAAACGCTCAGGATGCCAAACCTCTCCACGGCAATCCTCGCCGATTCTCCGGATCCTGCAGCTGGCGGTCCAAAATACCGGGGTGGTCTCGCAAGCTGCAGCTCAGAGCTGGGCTGTGGGTCGGCTTTGGGGCAGGGATTGGGGTGGGGAAGGGGACTTTGGAGGCAGAGAGTTCTGGAATCACAGGGTGGTTTGGGTTGGAAGGGAATTTCAAGACTCCTCCAAGCCCCATCCAACTTTTCCTTGGACGCTCCCAGGGATCCAGGGGCAGCCACAGCTTCTCTGGGCACCCAGTGCCAGGGCCTCCCCACCCTTAAAGGGAAGAACCTTCCCAAAATCCCATCTAAACTTTTTCCCTGTCAGTCTGAAGCCATTCCCCCTGTCTGTGCCCTCGGAAAAATCTCCCTTTCCATTATTCCAGCCCTGGTAGGGGATGGACAGCGTATTCCTTGAAATTAATGATAAAAAACTTGATTAGAAGTGGAATAGCCCTGCCTGGGAGGCAGAGTGCCTTTGTGTGGGACAGATTCCTGCAGGAAGTGCCTCTGGAACGCCGTAATTACCCCGCTGTCACTTTTTTGCCTCTCGTTATTTGGGCTCTGTGATCGCTGGGGGTTTTGTCACAGCAGCGCCTGAAAGGAGGTTTCAGGAGGCTCTTTCAGCAGCTCTGGGCAGCAGCAAATTCCCATTGTCCTCGATTGGACACATCCCGGGAAGCAGGGAATTCATCCTGCCCAAACGTGCAGCATTTCCCTTCGGAACACAGAGCAGGCTCCTGACCTTGCGCAATCAAAGGGATTTATGATTAATGGCACCTCCAGTAACAAACCTGGCATTGTGGACGGGATATTTCAGGCGTCTCGCGCCCTCACTGCAGAATAATGCAGGGACTTCAAAGTTCCCATGGCACAAACTCCCGAAAATGGGGCTGGAATTGAAGTTAGGAATGGAATAAAATAAGTAATGGTCACTTTCTTTTGCTGCTCTTCATTATTGAGTTTTCTTCCTTTGTCCGACACTGTTTTTATTGGGCTGTGTCCATAAAAAGCTGCGCTTCCAGGAAAATGAGGGATGTTGGCGTTGTTAAGGGCCTGCCTTGGTAAAAGGCTCTGTTCAACAGGTATGGCTCAAACAGGAGAGTTCCAGCAGAATTCCCGGGATTTCATGGGCTTGGAGAGTGGAAAACAACTGGTTTGGAGTGGTGGTACTGCCATGCTCCTGGGAATGCTGGTAAATCCAACATCCGAGGCTGCCCAGGGGAAGGACAAATTCTCCTCACGAGCAAAAATAATCTCAAAGAATTCTTAAATTGTTAAACAATTGTGCCCTAATCCGCAACCAGAGAATGAAAAAAGCAATTAATTACATTTCAATGGAGTGTTTTAATTGATTACTGCATGGTGTGGCTGCAGTTGAGGAGTGTTTGGGTGACAACAACACATGGCCTTAATATTTTTAATTGGAATTATCCCTGGAATGCACTCTGAGCTCTGACTGTACTCAGGCATGTTTTTATAAATGTTCCTTTTCTGTCTCTTAACACTCAGTGCCATCATCATCATCATCATCCCTGCAACTGGAATGGTTTTCAGGCAGGAAAAATGATTTTCCTGAGGAGTGGCAGGAGGAAAGCAGGACAGCACATCCCCACTGCTTCAGAGCATGAGAACCAAACATTTGGAGCACATTTCAATTTATGTTTAGGAGGGGAAAAAAAGAGAATTATTTGATTGTGTGTTGTTGTTATCATTATCTGTTACAACAGAGGGGAAATTCAAAATATGAGGAATCAAAAGCAGCAGCAAAGCTCAGCTCGGGTTTTGGAGCTCAGTGTAATTCCAAGCGTGAGAGGAGGAATTTGTTTTAAAATGGGAATGATTTCCCTCATGTGGGGTCTCTTATGCCCTCACAATTTCCAGGCTGTGTAATTCCATGTGGGAAAGGAAGGATTTGTCTCAAAATGGGAATGATTTCCCTCACGTGGAAATCAACGCCCTCACAACTTCCAGGATATGCAATTCAATATTGGAAAGGAAGAGGTTGCTTAAAAATGGGATTTCCCTCATGTGGGGTTTCCCATGCCCTCACAACTTCCAGGCTGTGTCATTCCATGTGGGAGAGGAGGAATTTGTTTTAAAATGGGAATGATTTCCCTCATGTGGGGTTTCCTATGCCCTCACAGCTTCCTGGCTGTGCCATTCCATGTCATCCCCTCAACCCTTGTGTGACACAGGTGACATTCCAGGTGCTGGCTGTGAGATCCCTTCCTGCCTCCCAGCTCCTCAGGATGGGGTAGGCGCTATTTTTTTGGGATATCCGTGATGTGCTAAAAGCGGTGCTGACTTGTGTGTCCATCCTGTGCCACCTCTGGGAGTCACTGGGCATTGGATTTATTCCTTGATTCTGATTTATTCCTTGATTCTGATTTATCTGTGGCCTTTCTCTTGGAATTTAATGGCTCCATCCCTGTCTTGATTTTCAGGGAATTCCCAGAGTCACAGATTGCTTTGTGTGCGAACAGAACTTAAAGTTCATCCCGTTCCATGGTGGGACACCTCTGTCTATCCCAGGTTGCTCCAACCTGGCCTTGGACACTTCCAGGGACGGGAAATGCTTTTCCTGCTTTTCCTTCTTCACTCAGCCCTTGTTTTATTCTGGTCCCATCCAAGGCTGGGCTTTTATTCCAGCGAAAACCATGGAGATGTTCTTGCTCATCCAGGGCCACCACCTCTGACATTCCCACGTTCCTCCTCTGCCATTCCCTCCACACCTCAGAATTCCCACTCAATCCAAATTCAAATCAGACTTTTGCTCAGATCCAAACCAGATTCCAGTCCCCACGTTTCCCACTTGGGAACGATTCCATGGAGGGATTCCCATCATCCCCATGGGGTTTCCCGGGGTTTTATCAGCAGCTGGCAGGACACCCAGGGATGATCACTGGCCATCCCAAACTTCCTCTGGTTTTTCCTGCTGCCTTCCAGTGCCCAGGCTCCTGTTCCTGCCAGTGGGCACATCTTGGGAATGTCACAGTGAGGAGAAGCAACATCCAAAGGCAGCTGGGAGGGCACTGAGGGCTCCTGAACTCCAGGAGATTCCACTGAGGGACCGGGAAGGGCTGGAAGTGGGTCAGGGAGCAGCACAGCCCTGCTGCTGGGAATCCCTGGAACGCTGCGTTCATCCTGCGCCGGCGCCTCCTTCCAGGCGCATCCCCAGGCGCTCCAGCCCAGCTGGATGTGGCACAGCTGCTTTCCCAGGACACCTGGAGCTTGGAGAGGACACGTGAGGAGCAGAGGCAGCCCCGTTAATTAGGCTGGCCCAGGCTGGTGGCCTCGGAGAGGGGATTTCACGCACTGGCTGCGTGTCCTACATAGCGCCTCGCTGGGAGGGGAAAGGAGCAGCTGGGAAAACTGTTGGGAACAGTTTGTTCCCCTTGGAATTTTTTTGGTGGTGCTCAGGGCTGTGGGGCGAGGTTGGATGAGTTCGTGCTGGGCTAGTTTAATCCGAGCTCAATCCCAGTCCTGGGATAAACCAGCAACTCTCCCAGGGCACGCGGTCTCCAGAAGAGGGGATGGATGAGTTTTTCCAGTTGATTCCCACACGTGAAATTCCTGGGATTCAGGAGGAGATGCCCCAATACTGAGAACAACTTCAGTGCAGCGGGAGAGGTTTTAATGCAGAATTAAATCCATTTAGGCCCAGTTCAACATCCTCATAAACCACTCAGGTGCAGGACTCAAAGGGATATTGAGGAAGTTTGGGAATTAAAGTGGGAGGAGCTGTTGACTCCCTGACGGGCAGAGAGGCCCTGCAGGGAGACCTGGATAAATCAGAGGGTTGGGAATCACCAAACTGTGGAGTTTAACACGGGCAAGTGATGGATTCTGCACTTGGGGTGAGGCAACCCTGGATGTGAGGACAGACTGGGAATGAGGGGCTGGAGAGGAGCTGTGGGAAAGGATGTGGGAACACTGATCCAGGGCAAACTGGGATGGGGAGCCAGGAGGGACATCCCTGTCCTGGGGCCATCAGCCCAGGGAGGGATTGTCCCACTCTGCTCTGGGGCAGCCTCACCTCCAGCCCTGGGGCACTTTGGGGGCCACAATCTCCCAGAGATCCGAAGCTGTCCCAGAGTGTCCCAAGGAGGCAGCCGGGGCTGGGGAAGGCTCTGCAGGGGCACCCGAGGAGGGCTGAGGGCACTGGGCTGGTTCAGCTGCAGCACAGGAGCTGCGGGCAGAGCTCAGGGAGGGAGGCAATGGCTGCAGGGGGAGCTTTGGGATGGAGAGCAGGGAAAGGCTCTTCCCCAGAGGGTGCTGGGCACTGCCCAGGCTCCCCAGGGAATGGGCACGGCCCCGAGGCTGCCAGAGCTCCAGGGGCTTTGGGAAACTCCCTCAGGGGTGCACAGGGGGGATTGTTGGGGTGTCAGGAGCTGGATCCTGACCCTTGTGGGTCCCTACCATGATTTATACCCACATGTGAAACGGGAAGCAAATCCCTGTTCCACCAAGCAAGGCCTGAGCTGGTTTGTAGCTGGGGTGTCCATGTCCCTTTCAGGAATAAAGTGCCAGCAACAAAAGATGTCACCCACATGAGGAGATTTGGGAAGGCTTCAGCAAATCCAGGGGTGCAGATGGAGGCTTAGGGAGTGAGATAAGCAGGACACGAGTCCAATTTCTAATTCATGTGACAGCCCCATATTTCGAGGGGCTATTAGGATGGAAAAGTGTAGGGAGAGCATTACCGGCTATTGTATCAAATCCTGGCGTCCACACTTTTATCATGGATTAAAAAAAATAAAATTAGAGGGAGCTCAGAGAAGAGCTGGAAGACTGAGAAAAGGTCTGGCCAACCTGCTGGGCGATGATAGGCTTAATGACTTCAATCTATTTAGCTCATCAGAGAGCAACTTGAGAGGTGACTTGATCGTGGGCTCTAAGTACTTCCAGGGGAGGAGATTTTTGATAGCAGAGGGTCCTTTAATCCAGCAGACAAAGCCAGGACTCGGTGGCTGACAGGTGGAGCTGAAGGAAGAATAATTCCAGTGGCAGTTAAGCCACCAGTGTTTCAGGGGAAAGGTAATTAACTCCTGCAAGTGCTTACCTGGGATGGGCTGGATCCATCTTTAAACGGGAGTTGGGGAGATTTGCTCCCATCCTAACACAAGTTATGGGTTCAATGCCCTTCATCCATGTGGGAATGGAGGGAAATCCCTTTTTCTGGGTCTGCACACAGGTCCTGCCTGCTCACACCTGCTCAGGGCGGGACAGGATGGGGATTTCCTCCCCTGGAGACATCCTGGAGGTTTAATTTCGGGGTCAGGTGTCCCTCACACAGAGTTTCTCCAGCCTGGAGCCTTGAGTTGGCTCCAGAGAGAACTGGGTGGGCCTGAGTGGTTTAAATTCTGTATTTTTACTTCAATGCTCTTCATTCTGTCCCCCAGCTCACTTTAGGTTTAGAAAACGTGGAGCGTGGCATCTGATCTATTTGATCTCTGACTCCTTCAGCTGCCCAAGGTGCTTTTCAAACTCCAGCTGTCCCAGACACTCATCATTAGAGGAAAACTCTGGAGGAAAACCAACCCCGGGGTGGGGTCTCTGATTCCTTTGGGAAGAACATCCCAAAGATGGTCCCGGCACGGCTCAGGGCTGGCTGGTCCTGCTCAGCCTCCTCTGGGCACTGCCTCACACCTCGTCCAGGGCTCAAGGATTGATTTTTGAAACCAGCTCTGGAGTGGCTGAGTCCCCTCGGGATCCACCTTGGATCTTTGCTGGAGCTCACTCCTGGCTGGCTCCATTCCCTCTGCAGCCACGGATGAGCCATGGATGGATCCCTGAGTTCACCTGGGAATGCTGTGGGATCCTGTGAGTGAGGACACCTGGCTCCCTACTTCCTGCAGGGAGCAGCTGATCCCTGGCAACACGAAAGCAGGAAAATTCCTTTCCAAGCAGAGCCTTGCAGGTGGAGCTGCCCTGCAGTGCCGTTCCTGGAAATTAATCCCTTGGGAATGCCATGAGTTGTGGGGCACAGAGGGCAGGGCTGCCTGTAGAGCAAATCTCACTTTTCTGCCTGAGAAACCCATCCAAGAGGAAAACTCTCCCTCAGCTGGAGCTTTGTAGGACTGAGAGTGCCTGTGCTGGTGACAGCAGTGTCACCGGGGTGGGGGAACAGCAGCAGGAATGGGCTGAGCCTGTGGGACAGCCAGAGGAGATCCAGCAGGATTCCCACATCATCGGGACCTTGCTGTCACCAGCTGGGGTTACTCGGTTTGGGGGTGACCCCTGGGTTGTGTTGGAGCCCTCAGAACTGAGGCAGGAGGGGTCGGAGCTGAGTTCTTCCATCCTTTGGCTGCATTCCTTATCCTTGGGCCATATTCCTCATCCTTTGGCCATATTCCTCATCCTTGGGCCATATTCCTCATCCTTTGGCCATATTCCTCATCCTTTGGCCATATTCCTCATCCTTTGGCCATATTCCTTATCCTTTGGCCATATTCCTTATATTTTGGCCATATTCCTCATCCTTTGGCCATATTCCTTCACTTTTGGTGATAGTTCTCATCCTTTAACCATATTCCTTATCTTTTTTGTTATGTTCCTCATCTTTTTTGTTATATTCCTTATCCTTTGGCCATGTTCTTTATCTTTTGACCATATTCCTCATCCTTCCACCATATTCCTGATCCTTTGGCTTTATTCCTTATCTTTCTGTTATCTCATCCTTTCACCATATTCCTTTTTTTTTTTTTGCCATATTACTCATTTTTGGACCATATTCCCCTTTTTTGGCCATTTTCCTCATTTTTTAGTCATTTTCCTCATTTTTTGGCCATATTCCCAACCCTTTCACCACATTCCTCATCCCCTGGCCGCTTAGGACACCACAAGGAACCACTCATTTTTTTGGGAACTCGGCAGCTCCTCCATGTCCCTCCCACCACATTCCCAAGGTGCTGCTCAAACCCCTGCCCTGGGAGGGCAGGAACAACACCCAGCAATTCCCTCATCCCCAAAATCCAAACCAGAGCATGCCAAAACTGCGGATGAAAAACCAGGAGAACAGGAGCAAATCCAGTGCCTTTACTGCGATTTTTTATGTTTTCCTGAGCTTCCTGAAGCCCCCAAATCCCTGGAGCCACCAGGAAAAAACCTGTGGGCCCCTCACCTGGAGCTTGCTGGTGCGTGGCAGCTCCTCAGGCACACATCCCTTCTCATGTTTTCCTGGGGAAAAAACAGGAATATTTTAAGCGAGACAAGGAAAAAGCGTTTGTGAGACAAATCCCTGCTTTACCGGATGAAGAGGAGGCTCCCCAGCTGAATTGTTCGCCCACCCAGCGGCCCCACGGAGCAAATCCTGCTGGGAAGGGGCTTGCAGACAGCTCTGCCCCCAGTGAGCTGCTCCCCAAGGCGAAAACAACAACAAAATTCCTCCAGGGCAGGGGGTTGAGACAGAGAATTTATTTCTGTGCTGCTCTCTGCGGGGATCCCGCTCCTGCCCGGAAAATTCCAGAGCTGCAGGCGAGTTTTGGTGCAGCAGAGGCAAACCTGGCTGTGCTGGGATCAACACTGGGGCTGCAGGAGACTGTGCTGGGAGAGGCAATCGGGAAAGCTGGAAAAATCCTGTCCCTGCTGCTGCTTCCAGGGCAACACCACAGCCTGGGATGGTCTGTGCTTGGGGTGAACAGATTGGTGCAGGAGGTCGCGTTTAACCCGTGGAATTGTGGAGTGGTTCGGGGTGGAAAGAGCTTTAAAGATAATTTTAAAGATAATTTTTGCCCCCTGCCATGGGCAAGGACACCTCCCACCATCCCAGGCTGCCCCAAGCCCTGTCCAGCCTGGCCTTGGGCACTGCCAGGGATCCAGGGACAGCCACAGCAAATCTGGGCAACCTCAGGGCCTCACAACCCTCCCAGGGAACAATTCCTGCCCAATATCCCACCTAACCCTGTCCTCTCTCAGTTTGAAGCCATTCCCTGTGTCCTGTCCCTCCATCCCCTGGAAATTGTCTCTCTCCGTGTTTCCTGCAGCTCCTTCAGGCCCTGCAAGGCCACACTGAGCTCACCCCAAAGCTTCTCCTGTCCAGCTGAACAATCCCAGCTGTGCCAGCCTTTCCTCCCAGCAGAGCTGCTCCATCCCTGGGATCATCCTGGTGCCTCCTCTGGCCTGGCTGCAGCAGCTCCAGCTCCTGCCTGTGCTGGGCCAGGGCTGGGGCAGCTCTGCAGGTGGGGTCTCACCTGAGCGGGGCAGAATCCCCCCTTTGCTGTGGGATCAGCCCAGGGCTCAGGGGGGTTTTGGGTTCCAAGGGGACATCAAATCATTCAGTCACACGGGCAGGATTTGAGTGAAAAGGTAAGAAAACGGGGGGAAGAAAAGCAGCCCAGGCTCATTGTGCTGCTGTAAATGAACAGCCAGGCAAAGTCTGGAGATTCATTCATCCGCATCACTCATGTTAAGCCTTAAAATGTTCCTTGTAGCCACTGGAAATCATTAAAGAAGTGACAGCTCCGTTCTCTGGAGGAGTAGGACTCAGAGTGGGGGGTACAGGAGATGCTTTAGCAAGAAAAATTCGAGGGAGCAGCCTCTAAGTCAGTGATTTCTCTGACTTCATCTGCACATTAAAAATGCAAGTGAATGCCTTTTGGTGTTAGCTGTGCTCCTGGATATGAGATGGAGTCAATTCACAGCTCTTCAGTGGATAATACTTTTTGTTTTTCGCGGAGGCTGTTGAAACAGAATGGAAAATTAAAGCAATTTTTCCTGACAGCAATGCATAAACGTTGACCATGAAATGGCAAAGCAAAAAAACAAAACCGAAAAAGCAAGAACAGCTCGAGGAGTGTCTGAATTAGGCAGCAGCGAGTTCATTACAGCTCTCATTTGAATAAAGGCAGGAGATGATGCCCTCGCTGTAATGGAAATGCTCTTCAAGCCCGAGCCATCCACGGCCATTAGAGCCTGAAGAGGATTGTTTGGGAAGGAGATGGATGCACTCCCATCCCTGCTGGGGCTGCTCTCCCTGTCCCTCAGCTGCGCACATTTCCCCCAGAGCCTGCGGCTGGATGCAGATGCCCCAAAAATCTCTGGGAATGCTCTGCTCTGGAGCAGCTCAGACCTTCCCCTGCTGGTGCAGCAGAAACTCTGGAGTGCTCTGACCCTAAGTCCTTCTTGTCAGAGCTTCTGGAAGGGGTTTGGAGCATTTAAAAAGCTGGAGAGAAAGTAAAATTCTGGCTGAAGGAAAGGCTTGGGGTAACAGGCACTGTCTGTGTCCTGCAGGAGCTCCTGAGGTGCTGCTGCTGAGCCCAGGTTTGTCTCTGGAAGCTGGAATGGGAGCACGGGATGCATTCCAAGGCTCTGCCAGCACTGGAAGGGGCTGCCCAGGGAGCTTTGGAGTGCCCAACCCTGGGGGTGTCCATGGAAGGGCAAGAGGTGGCACTGAGTGCTCTGGGCTGGGGACAAGGTGGGCATCAGGCACAGCTTGGACTTGATAACCTTGGAGGGCTTTTCCAACCTCAGTAAATCTGGGATTCTGGGATTTTGGGATCCTGGGATTCTGGGATGCTGAAATTCTGAGCTCTTCCTTCTCGTCTGTGAGCATCATGGTTTTCCCACCTTTCCCTTCACCCTTCCCTGAGTTCTCCAGCTGCACCAGAGGAAAAACTGGGATACTCTGCCCCATGGTGAGGTCTGTGCTGTGCTGGTGCCCCTGTCCCCTCCCCAGCACCATTCCCCTGGTCCCTGCCTGCCTGGGATGCGTTTATTCCCCAAAGGAATCCCGCAGGGATTTGTGTGACACATCCCTGCACAGGGATGGGAGCCTCCCAAATTTTCTCACAGGTCCCCACAAGGTTTTCCTCCCCCTTGGAGCAGGAATTAATGGTTCGATGGCCTCAGAGGGCTTTTTCAGCCGAAACCATTCCAAGATTTGCACTCTTTTGCAGTGGCCGTGCCCTCACCTCGGTGACAACCGCGTCCCAGGTGTCCCCTGCAGGAGCACCTGCGCCATCCCTGCGCTGTTTCCCGGAGCTCAGGGGAGGGTGGACGGGCAGGAGGGAGCTCAGGGACAGCTCGGGAAGGGCCGGGGATGCGGTGGCCGGGCTGCGGCCAAGGTGAGGTGTGCCGTGTGTCCCGGTGCCACTAGATGTCCTTGTGGGAAAGGCCTTGGCGCTGCCCGCGGGCACGAACGGGAGAGCCGGGAATCCAGGGACTCGAGGGAATACAGGGAATTGAGGGAATTGAGCCCGGGGTATCTCTGCCTTTCTGCCCCCACCCTGGCTGGGCTCTTCCACAGCCGAATCAGCCGCGGGCAGCGCTCCTGCATGCGGGGAAAAGCTCCAGGGAGGGCAGCCGGGAATTCTGCAGCCCCGGGATGCTCCCGAGCCAGCCAAATCCCAAGCTTTAGGAGAAGCTGGGCAGCTCTGAGGGGAGCTGAGTGGGAGGCGAGGAGGTGCCAGGCTGGGCATGGCTCAGAAGCCATCGCAGAGCCCCAAAATTTGGGCATCAGCGCCAGCCCAACGCCAGCGTGTTTTGGAGAGTTAGATTTGTGCCACGTTTTGGGGGGACTCTGCTGTGAGAGGGGTCCTGCGGTGCCACCACCCTGTCCCCGTGCCCCGCTGTCACCGTGCCAGGCCAGGAGTGTCCCCTGCTCCCCTCCTGCCGCATCCTTGGCAGTGGCAGCGCTGCGAGAAGGATGGAGCAGCAGAAGGTGAAACTCTGCAGAGAGGAGATTACAGCTCCTGTGTTGTTCCTTTTCCTTTTTTAAAAATTTTTTTTATTTTTTTTTTTCCCTTCAAAGGAATGACTCTGTGTTTTTGGAAAGAATAGCTGCTCCCAAAAATCCTGGTACAAAACTCTTCCAGGCTCCAGCCTGGCTTATCACGCGCTGTGCTGGGGCCCTGGCGGGAATGCAGGATTTTAACTCTTGGATGCCTTTGCCAGCTCTAAGAAATGACCCCCTTCCTCCGAGGGTTCGAATTAATCCTCAGAGTCGAGGGCAAATCTCAGTGGGAATCTTGGGAAAGTGGGATCAGCCTGGTGAAAAATTTTCAGGAGATCAAAGCTGGTGGTGCTGGGAACCGTTTTCCAGCCCTTTTTCCAGCTGTTTTCCAACAATTTTCAAGCCTACTTCCAGCTGTTTTCCAACCCTTTCCCAGCCCTTTTCCAGCCATTTTCCAACCCTTTCCCAGCCCTTTTCCAGCCATTT
>JAHLSL010000176.1:419462-431129 GCA_025920805.1 Petroica traversi | reverse complement strand
ATTAGAGGGGACACGGGGAAAGCTGCTGGAGTGGGGGTGGCACAGGGGGATGTCACTCTGGGAAACCTCAGGCTGCTGCATCCCCAACACTGGCAGGATCCTGCAAAGCTTGGGGTGGTCCTTGTCCTCAAAACATGGTCCCTGTCCTCAAATTGTGGTTCCTGTCCTCAAAACATGGTCCCTGCCCTCAAAATGGGATTTCTGTCCTCAAACTGTGGTCCTTGTCCTTAAAGGTGTGGTCCCTGTCCTCAAACTGGGAATTTCTGGTGGCTGCTGTGTGTCCTGTTTGGGTTTTCAGTCATCTGAGCTGGGGACAGTTGCAGGGCAAGTTCAAGGGATGCTGTGAGCCACAGGAAGGTGTCCTGCTGTCCCCGTGTCCCGCTATCCCCGTGTCCCGCTGTCCCTGTGTCCCGCTGTCCCCGTGTCCCGCTGTCCCTGTGTCCCGCTGTCCCTGTGTCCCGCTGTCCCCCTGTCTCACTGTCTCCATGTCCCACTGTCCCCGTGTCTTGCAGTCCTTGTGTCCCGCTGTCCTTGTGTCCCGCTGTCCCCGTGTCCCGCTGTCCCCGTGTCCCACTGTCCCCGTGACCTGCTGTCCCATGTCCTGCTGTCCTTGTCCCCTGCCAGCTGCCTCGGGCTGGCTCTGCCAGCTGGCAAGGTGCGGTCACAGGGCCCTGGTGACAGGACAAGCCCAGCCGTGCTCGTCACCCACCCAACTCCTCCTGCCCGGCTCTCCTTGGCCCGCCGGGATCCACGGAGAGCGGGAACAGGGCTGCAGGGACACGAGGTTTGCCCTTTGAGGAGCAGCGAGCTGTGAGCTGGAGCGGCCTCCTCATCCCGGGGAGCTTCCAGCTCCGGTGTCACGGGACTGCCGGGATGCCTTAATGAGCCAGCCACAGAGGTAATTAATTGCTAATGACCAGGGAAGCTGAGCAAAGGCTCTGCAGGTCGAATTCCCTCACTTCCCCCGAGGTATTTCACAGGAGCCCAGCGGTGCTTCCGGGCCCTCTGGATTTGGGAACAGGCTCAGCTCTCTCCGCAAAACCCCAGGAGTTTTGGGGAAGGAGCAGCAAAATCGGGAAGGGCAAGAGGCAGAAGGATCCTGGAGCTCGGGAAAGCCGCTGCACCGCTTCCCATCCTGCATCCTCCCGGACGAATCCCCCAGCTGTGCTTGGGGAGGGTTTGGGACTCCTCTCCAGCTTCCAGCGGGGATTCCAGGAATGCTGACTCTCCCTTGGAGCAGCTGGATCAGGGCACGATGGTCCTGGGGCTGAGGGAGCCACGCGAGGAGTGGCTGAGGGCACTTGGAGAGAACAGAGCTCAGCTGGGCCGCAGCTCCTCCCGAGGGACAGCCCCGAGCTCAGCTCCCTGGGACAGGGACAGCACCCAGGGAATGGCTGGAGCTGGGACAGGGCAGGCTCAGGCTGGATTTTGGGACAAGTTCCTACCCCCGGAGCTCCCCAGGGAATGGTTCAGGCCCTGAGGCTGCCAGAGCTCCAGGAGTGTTGGGACACCACTGCCAGGGATTTGTTGGGGTGTCTGTGCAGGGCCAAGGGTTGGATTGATGATCCTTGGGGATCCCTTCAATCCCAGGATATTCTTAGAATCCCTGATTCTCTGACCCTGCTGTCCCAGGAGCTCACCAGCACCCATGGGTGCTGTGCTGCTTCCCTGGGGCACCCTCAGCGGTTCCATCTCCCCAATCCAATCCAACCCAATCCAATCCAACCCAACCCAACCCACCCCAACCCAACCCAATCCAATCCAACCCAAACCAATCCAACCCAACCCAACCCAACCCAATCCAAACCAATCCAATCCAATCCAATCCAAACCAATCCAACCCAAACCAATCCAACCCAACCCAATCCAATCCAAACCAAACCAAGCCAAACCAACCCAAGCCAACATCATTCAATCCAATCCAACCCAACCCAACTGAATCCAATCCAAACCAACCCAAACCAATCCAATCCAATCCAATCCAATCCAATCCAATCCAATCCAATCCAATCCAATCCAATCCAATCCAATCCAATCCAATCCAATCCAATCCAATCCAATCCAATCCAATCCAAACCAACCCAACCCGACCCAACCCAACTGAATCCAATCCAAAGCAAACCAAACCAACATAAACCAAGCCAAGCCAAGCCAAGCCAAGCCAAGCCAAGTCAAGCCAAGAATTGCCCTTCTCTTGTGCCTCTCGCCCTGGGCTTTCTGCCTTTTCTCTTGGGAGATCCCAGGAATTTGTGGCTGGGTTTGAAGGGTTTTCTGCTCATTGCTGACCCTCACCCACCCCTCCAGAGAGGTGGGCCCAGAGCAGAGCTGATGTGGGTCATGCTTATCAGAGGGACCCTGGGGTTCAGCTCCAAAGAGAAGGAACTTCGGGGCTCAAAAATGTCCCCAGCAGAGGTGACAGCCACGTGTCCAAGGAAGTGTCCAAGGCCAGGTTGGACAGGGCTTGGAGCAGCCTGGAACAGTGGAAGGTGTTCCTGCCCATGGCAGGGCTGTGACTGGATGGGATTTAAGGTTTTTTTCCAACCCCAAGGAGTCTGAAATTCCATGACATTTTCCCTGCAGCCAGGACCGAACCAGAGGAAGGTTTGATTTATTTTTCCTGTGCCACTCTGGGCCTCTGCAAGGTGGGTACCTGTCCCCAGGGTGGTCCAGCCTGGTGAGGAGACGCCTGGGGAGGCCCTCAAATCCTGCAGGTCCCTGAGGTTGCAGGAAGGGCTCCAGTTGGCTCTGAGCAGCCCAGGGCAGGAGCTGGGACAACAGGGAAGGGTTTTGCTTGTGCCAGACCCTGCAATTTTTGAGACTCTGCTCAAAACCTGGTGCCTCCCTCCTGATGTTCAGCTGAAATGCAGTTTCTGAGTACAGAATTCCCTCAAGGATGGATTTGCTCCCGTGCCATGGGGCTGTGGAGCAGCTGGAGGGGTGGGTGACCCTTCCAGGGTGCTCCGGAGCAGGGAGAGCTGATGGACACAGGAGATTTCCTGGAGCTCTGTGATTGCACCTCCCACTTTCCATCCAAACCCCACAGCTCTGCACCCCTCTCTGTGCTTGGAAGACTTGGGATAAGCTGCTTGTTCCAGAGGGGCCACTGGTTTGTTTTTTTTCTGGTCATTTGATTCCAGGGCAGAGCTGCTTTTCCTGAGGAATATTTGTCCTGTTTCTCCTTAAAATCCCTCATCCCTCACCCGAGTGGGGGAAATCTCATGGTGGGGGTACTTTCCTTGGCACTGCGTGACATAAAATGAATCCTGTGGGAGGGGAGAGCTTTCCACAGGGATCAAACCTGTGCCTGGCTGGCGGAGCTGTGGATGCAGGGATGGTGCTTTGCTCTCAGGAGCTGCAATTTCCTTCATCCCACAGCGAAAGCAGAAATGACCAATCCCCCCGCCCTGCTCCATCCCTGATGCGGGAAAAGCCTCTCCGATATTAATAAGAATCTAATTTTCCATTTATTGTTCCATGAATTAATTACACCGCGAGTGGAGTTACCTTTTACACAGCCATTAAACTTCAGGAAGGCCTCTTTATGCCACTCCATGGATAATTTAATTAGCATACTAATGTCTTATTAGCTATAAACCCAAAGCTGGTTTAGAATCACTTAAATACAAACTCCAAAGCTTTCAGCCACCCCCAAACCCCTCAGCCTGGACGTGGGCAGAGCGTGGCAGCAGGCACAGATCCTGGGAAGGGTTTTCCAGCTGTTTTCCGCAGCTGGCATGGGTGGGATCCCAGAGAAGAGAACCCCCAGCTCCACCCCTTAATTCCCATTTCCTTCCCTTTTAGCTCTCCTTGGAATTTGCATTAATTGGGCCAGGCTGGCAGAGCCGGGATAATCCATTAGGGACGGGCCATTAAAGCCACCCAGGGGACGTTTGGAGCTGGGCAGGGGCATCTGAGAGGCTTGGAGGGGTCCCATCCCCATCCCTGGGGATGCAGGTTGGTGTCACCTGCTCCGTGGGACACCCCAGAGCTGAGGATTCCCGAAGGATCCACCCAAGGCGAGGAGGAGCAGAGGGAATTTTTCCCCTTGAGGGAGGTGTCCCCTCTGTCCCTGACTGCCAGGAGCTTTGGGATTAAATCCCTGCAACTTCCACATTGTCCCTGCTCCCAGATTTGTGCACAGAGCCGGGATTCTGTCGTATTTTCCATGATCCCAAACATCTCACTCACACCAGGATCAGGCCTGGCCCCTCCAAACCTTTTAAAAAATCCCAGTTTCTGCATGAAACCCATTCCAAAATGACCCCTTGTGCCATCCAGTTCTTGGGTGGAACTTTTTTTCCCCCCTTTGCCCAGATCTTCTGAGCTAATAAATAGCTTAATTTGGAGGCTGGGAAATTGACTCAGAGGCAAAGTTTAACTAAATTGAAGAGCAAGACTTCTGCTCGAGTGTAATAATCTGAAAATAATTGATTAATTTGCATGATCCCTTCATAATTGCTTCCATTTACACCCAAGAGGCCACTGTCATCAATAGATGAATAAGACGTAATTTTTTAAGTCCCAATAATGCGCGGAATGGAATTTTGGAGATTCGCTCATTCCGCAGCTCCGGCTCAGCCCCGCTCCCAGCCCGCGCTGGGAGGAACCGGGCTGGAATTGGATTCACTCGTTAAGGATATAATTAAATTCATAATCCTCGGGAAAGGGCCGTGGTGACGCCAGCCTTGGGGCGGAGAGATTCCGGCGGGACAAGGCGGTGGGCAGAGCACAAAATAAAGAGATCCAATCCCCAAATTTGGCTGGGTGCTCCTTGAGGACGGCACCTCCTCCACGGTGCTCGACCCCCCCCAGCTCGGCTTTAATTGCAGTTAATGAGATTCCAGCAGGAATCTGCTCCGAAGGGGCTCAACCTGGCGTGGGTGGGAGCAGAGGAAGGTTGAGGATGAAGGCAGGTGCAGGGCTGAGCTCAGGAAGGTGTTTGGGCCGCACAAAGGCCCTTCAAAAACCACAAACCCAACCTTCACAAGGTCAAGGAGCAGAAAATGAAAGAGGGGAAACAGGAAGCTGGCAAGGAATAGCAAGGAATGGAGACAAACAATGGATAATTCAAGTCTGGCAGGAAGAGGAAAGGCTGCAAAGGAACCAGGCAGCTCTGCTGGCTCCCCGGGAGTTAAAAGGGAACAATTAAGGAAGATGAGGACACAGCTGAGAAGCGAAATGATTCCATTTCATAAGTTCTCACCTCGGGGGATGAAGGGAAAAGTCAGCTACCAACTTGCTCCTTGCTGGTAATAAAGGTGAGTTGCTAGTAAGGATTAAGGGATCAAATGAAGAGGTGCTGGTGCAAATAGGGAATTTAAAGAATATTGAGTGCCTGGGCCTGCATGGGACATTCAGGGAGTTGAGGAAACCTAATAATGCAGAGGCTGAGCTGCTGGACAAGCTGCAAGTGTTCATCCTGCTGGAAAAGCTAGTGTGGGATCCCAAGGCAGCAGCAGCCCCTGTGTCTGTGCAAAGGGACACTGGAAATCTGGAAATTGCTGCCTGGAGAGCCTTGGGAGACTCCAGACATGGGAATTGTGGTCGGTGTTGTAGGAGGGTGAAGCTCCTGCTGGCTGTGATCCACCCTCGGGGTGCTGAGGGAACACAGGGGACCCATCTCACCTTGGATTGCTCCTTGCCAGCTCCTTTTATCCCATTTCATAGAATCCCAGAATGGTTTGGGCTGGAAAATCCCATGGGCAGGGACACCTTCCACTGTCCCAGGTTGCTCCAGCTGGCCTTGGACACTTCCAGGGCTGGTGCCCAGCTCCTCTGGGCAACCTGAGGCCTCTTCCATCCAATTTGGGAAGAATTTCTTCTCAAAATCCCAACTAAAATTCTCCTCTGATGCCTTAAATCCCTTCCCCTTTGTCCTGTCACTCCAGGCCCTTGTGAAAACCTTTTTCAGGACTTTGGGGTGATGGAGATCTCGGTTTTGCACATCCTGCTGTTGAAATCTCCCCAGAGGAGACAGCAGAGCAGCTAAGGAGGGAAGACAGAAGAGGTATTGAGGCAGAAAAATGATTCAGATTGGAGGCAGCGTGTGCTAAACCCTGTGTGCTCACCTCTTACAGAGCGGACCATGGAATTGTTCCCTTCCCCTCAACTCTGCTCCCTAAAATCCAGCCCGTTGTGCCTTCAGTTGGATTTTTTTCCAGCCCTAACCTTAAGAAAAGTGGGTTGGGGTCAGGATGGGGAGTTCCCACCTAGCCTGGATTATCCCACAGCCAGATCTTCTCCCAGAGATCTTTTCCACAGAGGAAGCCCAGACACGCCCAGCTGGGAGATCTCCTGGATTCCAGGTGATTTCTCTGCTTTCCAGCTTGGGATTTTCCCCCCACGGCACTGCCATCACTAAGTCTGGTGTTCAGCCCTCCGAGGAGATAAAAAGGAAGTTTTTCTTTGGTGATAACACCCATTATTTTAGAGGTCCTGCACAGCTTTTACTGCCAGGAGAGTTTCCTGCCTTAGCTGCAGCCCAGATCTCCTTCAGTCAACGACTTCCAGGAGAAACCTCGGGACAAAAATCCCAGCCCGAAAATAAAGGATATTTTCCAAACCCTGGGCATCCCTGGCTGTCCTTTGCACTCCTTTTCACGTGGAGTTTTCCTGCCTGAGGGCACTGCCGTGATCTCCAGCAAGGCACGGAAATGCAAACGGGGGGCTCAGGACACCCTGCCAGTGATTTGTGGGCTGCAAATGCCACCGAGGAGGCATGGGGAGAGGGCAGGAACACTTGGGTGACTTTTAAAAAATCCCTGTTCAGCTCTACTGGTATTTAGAGGAGAGATAAATTTGGCTCCTGCTGTGCTGGCCCAGGCAGGGAAGGGAGATGGCTTGGGAGTCGTAAAGTCTCTGTCCTGCAAAGACCTTGGGTCTGCTGCTGATCCCACACCCGAGGAGCAAACGGGCTCCCTGCTGCTCCTGCCTCTCTGTCCTTGAGGATTTGTGGCCCTGAGGCCTAAAAGGATTAAAAATCAAGAGGAAAACGAAGTGCGTTTGTGGTTCTGCACAGGAGAAGTGGGAGCAAAACCCCATCTTTGGGAAAAATCACTTGGGATGATTCCAAAATTGAATGGATTGGGGTGGGAGGGATCTGAGAGGTTGTTTGTGTTTGTTTTCCAGCCTGTACCATGGGGCAGGGACATTTCCCTCCAATACAGGCTGCTCCAAGCCCCATCCAACCTGGCCTTGGATAATTCCAGGTATCCAGGGGCATCCACAGCTTCTCTGGGCACCCTGCACCAGAATTCCCTCCCAGCCAAGAATTCCTTCCTGTGATCAGCCAGACTCTGCAGCACCCCTGGGTAATTTTCCCCATTCCTATATTTCTCCTTGTTTAAATACGGAGTTTATATTATTTCCATCCTAATGCTTTACAGGGGCCCATAAATACCAGATTGGAAAGCACTTCCAGAATCCCTGGGATGCTGGGAAAATCCCGAGAAGAGATGTTCCAGCAGCCAGGAACATCTGCAGGCTGACAGCCTGTGAGTTTATCTGGGCAGAGCCGCATCCGCGTAGCGCTTCCAATTTAATTTCCATGTTTTGCCGAGGAGAAGAAAAATGTCTTGTGTTTCCTGGGTGACTGGGGGAGGTTTGGCTGTGCCAAGGCAGCTCTGATCTCTCCTCTGCGAGATTTCCGTGGTGGCAGACAGGGAGCAGCAGGCTGGCTAGACAGGGAAAAGGGCTGGGGAAAGGAAGTTTTGTAGGGCTTTCAGCGCATTCTGCTCACCTTTGATAGAAACCACACAATTGAGGTTTGGGGTCTGAGCCACCTCCAAGTGAGACACCTCCCCAAATCTCTCTCTGCTTCCAGACAGCCCCAAATCTCTGCCATTCCCTCCTGGAGAAGTCACAGCTCTGTGCTGGTGGCACAGGGAGGGGAATTTTGAGGGATGCTGCTGGAGAAGGGCGGGATGGAGCTGGATCCAAGGACAAGGAGCAGGTGGAGCGAGCAGTGATGTGCAGGGAGGGGCTGCGAAAAAATTCCAGCACTCCCTGACGGAGCTCCAAAGCCTCCTGTCAATCCTGACATCCAGCGTGTGGCTGCCTCCAGAAATTCCAAGCGGATTGCCAAAGTTTTCGCCCTCCCAGGAGCCTCCCAGCTTCCAGCTGTCCCCTCCTCAGCAGGGAGCTGCTTCCCTTCAGAGCCGAGTGAAGAGTGGAAGGCAGGAGAGAGAGGGGGAAAAAAAAAATCATGAATATTAATTTGAATTCAAGTGAATTTCAATTAGGCCACGTTCAGGCTCCACAAATATTTGAGCAGTGCTACAGCAAACAGGGGTGGGGTGTGGGGAAAAAGCAGATCTGTAACTTTAACACACAAATATTCACAAAAGATAAATTCTCGCCGACTTCACTCCAATCCCACTCCTGCTTCCAGGCCCTGCTTGCAGCATATGGAATAAATATTCTGATTTAATGGGTTCTTGGAGGGGTGGGGCTTAAATGAGGAGCTGGGAATGCTGGGGCAGGTGAGATGCCCTGGTTTCCTGCCAGCCTCAACAGGGCAGGAATGGGGTGGATCCAGAAGGGATGGAGCCCATGGAAAGAACTCCCGGGAAGGCTGGGTCATGGAGTGCCAGGAATGTAACCCAGCGTGGAGAATCCCAGGTCGCTGATTTCAGCTCATGGAGCATCAGGATCATCCCAGAATCATGGAATGGTTTTGTGGTGGAAGGGATCTTACAGCCCATCCAGTGCCACCCCTGCCATGGCAGGGACACCTCCCACTGTCCCAGGCTGCTCCAAGCCCTGCCCAACCTGGCCTTGGGCACTGCCAGGGATCCAGGGGCAGCCACAGCTTCTCTGGGCACCCTGTGCCAGGGCCTGCCCACCCTCCCAGGGAACACTTCTTGCCCAAAATCCCATCCACCCCTGCCCTCTGGCAGTGGGAAGCCATTCCCTGTGTCCCTCCAACCCTTCTAAATTTTTTCTCTCCTTCTTGTATCTCCTTCAGGCCCTGGAAGGCCCAAATCTTCTCCTCTCCAGGCTGAACAATCCAAAGTCCCTCAGCCTTTCTTTATAGGACACAGGGAGCTCCAGGTGTTTTCACTCTACCATCCCACACTTCCTTGGCTGCAGGTTCCCATGGCAAATATCCAGCCAGGAGAAGGTCGGTGTCACTTTGTGAGGAGCAGGGCTTGGGCAGGACTCATGGATGGGGAAATCCCACCCTCAGCAATTCCAAAGGAAAATGGGAATTCCCTCAGAAATGGGAACCTCCTCCCTGTCACAGATGGGTTGGGAGGCCTCCCACTGCCCAGGGGCTGGAATTTGGAAGGATTTGAGAAGAAAAAGGGTCTTGTGCTGTTCCTTGCAGGTGGAGAGGTGGGGACAAGGAAAAAGCCACCAAGCCCTGATTTGTGCTGCCCCATGGGCTGCCCCAGCCCAGCTGGAGGTGGGCAAACCATAAATCCTATAAATCTGCTCTACAGGGCTCGCCTGGCTCTCGGATGTTTCCCCAGCCCAGGATTTGTGGCAGCTGGATTCACCTGCCAGGTGGGAAATCCTTTTCCTCGGGGATCTGACCCTGGCACGGTTTACAGAGAGGGAAGCACATTTTCCCTGACTTCAGAGATCTCTGCTGTGCCCCGCTCAAGCCTTCAGGTTATTTTTAGGGGAGAAATGGGTTTCACAGCTGGGTTGTTTTGTCCTGGGCTCGATATTTCAAACTCATCAGGTGGGGTCACACCCTCCACTCAATGGAAGGACAGACCTGAGGAGCAGCTCGAGTGTAAACACCTTGAATGAAAAAATTCCCCCTCCGTGTCCTTCACCTCCCTCTTTTTTTTCTGGGAATAAGTGCTTTTTCTGTCCCCTGGTCAAAGCCTTTGGGGTGAGGGATATTGAGAGCAGAGGCAGATGCTCCCCGGGTTCCCATTGTGAGGCCGAGTGCTGATGGATTGTTCCCTTCCTTGAGAACCTGAGGTTGTTTCTGCCTTTTCACGGTGTTGAAGCGGCAGAAAGGAACAATAACAACAGCAAATAAAGAGGGGAGAATGGTGAGAAATTAAATCTATGCAGCAAATGATTAATAGGGCATTTCCTGAGGCAAACAATCGCTGGGCTCTGGGGGGGGTTTGGGAGCTGCTGATGCCTTTGCTGAGTCCTTAAATAAAATAAAAGAAAGAATGGGGGTGGGGGATCCCCTTCACAGCACATTGAAAGGGAGACTCCATGAAGAGATGCCCATAAAGCCCAGCCTAACAGAGCCAGGATTAACAGGGGGGTGTGAAAAACTGCGAAGGGCTTCACACTTTCAAAGGTTGTCCCGACCCTGCAGTTTCACACCTGTGAATGAATCCCTGCATCCTTCTCCTCCTTCCCAGCAGTTTTTGGGGTGGATTCTCTCATTCCTGTCACTGTCCAATGCTGCCTGAGGAATTCGTTCTCATCCCCAGCAGACTCCCCCCCAAAAAACCCATGCAAAAGTCAAAGAAATTAAATTTTAAGCCGCCTGTGGAAGGATAATGAATGTGAAAGACGTGACCTTTGGTGAAAGTCTCTTCTGTCAAACTCAGAGGCTGGGGCAGCGCTGTCTCCGAGGGGGGAGTACACAAAAAGCTGCAATCAAAATGACCTCTCCAAAACATAAAGAGGAGTTAATGGGATTGCTCTGAATTCCAAAGGGGCGCTGCAACGCCGGGCGTGCGCGTGGGCCTGGCGGTGGGGGCATTCATAATCTGCAATTCCATTAAGCAATTTTAATACAGTCTTTGAGGGTGGAAAGTGGTCGTTAATAAAAGTTTAAATTAAAGCCTGCTCGCCGTCGGATTAGATCATTAAAATTGCAGGGTCCTGGCGGCTCGGCGGCACTGACAGAGCTAAACCCACATTGTCAGGGGCAGGGAAGGGTTCCAAAGCAAACAGGGAGGAAAAGGAATAAAACAATTTGATGCGTGTGAGTTATGGTTCGATATCTTGCTTAATGAAGAGAAAAATGTAATCATATTTCATCAGCGCTCGGGGTAATTAGTGAGCGTGAGCAGCGAGGAGGGGACACGGAGGGAGAATTTCCTCATGGACAGCAGGACTGGGGTAGGAAAAAGGGGGAATTTCCTTCTGGAACCCACTGAAAATTTCCAGATGGCTCCATGAGTTTCCTCGACAGAAAAAAATAACTTTGGATTTCCAGAAATGGTTATTTCCTGGGGATCTGGGCAGCAGCAGGATGAGTGTGCTTCTCCTGGAAATGCTTTCTCAGAAGATTGAGGGATCGGCCTGGAAGGAGGTCCTGGAAAGCAGGATGGATGGCTGAGCATGCATCACTCGAGGTGTGCAGCCAATATTTCAGAGGGCAGATATATAGGATATATATTTATTTATAGGAAACCTGTCATTATTTATAGATATTTATAGGAAACCTGTCATTATTTATTCATATTTATAGATATTTATAGGAAACCTGTTGCTTCTCTCTGGATTTTGCATCTCGTGCAAGGCTAAAGAGAACTGGGCTTCTTCTGCCGTGCCTGATCCCGAAAAAAACCCCAAATATTTTCTTCCCAAAATGATGCCACAGGCAGGGGTGGCTCAGAGAAGCTGTGGCTGCCCCTGGATCCCTGGAAGTGTCCAAGGCCAGGTTGAACGGGGCTTGCAGCAACCTTGGGATGAAAGGAAAGGAAAGGAAAGGAAAGGAAAGGAAAGGAAAGGAAAGGA
>JAHLSL010000176.1:380822-411001 GCA_025920805.1 Petroica traversi | reverse complement strand
AGCTCTGGGATGCTGGGTTTGGAGCTCTCAGATGGGTTTGGAGCTCTCAGATGGGTTTGGAGCTCTCAGATGGGTTTGGAGCTCTGGGCTAGGTTTGGAGCTCTGGGATGGGTTTGGAGGTTTGGGGGCAGTGCCTTTGCCACTCGTGGGACAGTCCCAGCAGCCTGTCCCCTCCCATGTTTCCATCATGGATTCTGTCTCCCATCCCAAAAGGGCCACAGGACCCAGACAGTTTTCCTAAGCAAACCAAGCCAATAAATGCAAGATAAATAAGTAAAAAATAGCCTGACATAAGCATCAACTTCTCTGAGATTTCTGGGATTTTCCAAGCTTTCAGCTCCATATAAAGGATTTGAGAGCAGGTTTGGAAGCCTTGGTCATGTCCTGGTCATTACAGCCCGTGTGCAAGGGCTGGAAAAGGGGACTGTGGCCACTGGGAAGGATTTCATGGATGGCTCTGTCCTAGCACAGTCAGGGGTTTGTAGGGCTGGGGACAAACCCTCTTTTAGTCCATCCCACCAGTCTGGATCTGGTTGGGATCACTGGGAGCACAGTCTGGCATTTGTAGGAGTTGGTACAAACCCTCCTTTAACCCATCCCAGTCAGTTTGGGACTGACTGGAGCCACTGGGAGCACAGTCAGGGATTTGTAAGGCTGGGTCTAAACCTCCTTTAACCCATCCCACCAGTCTGGAGCTAACTGGGAGTGCAGTCAGGGGTTTTTAGGGGTTGATACAAACCCTCCTTAGCCCATCCCAGCAGTCTGGAGCTGGCTGGGATCACTGGGAGCACACTCAGGGTGTTTTATGGCTGGGCCCAAACCCTCCTTTAACCCATCCCACCAGTTTGGGGCTGACTGGAGTCACTGGGGGCACACTCGGGGTGTTTTAGGAGTTGGTACAAACCCTCCTGAGCCCATCCCACCAGTCTGGAGCTGATGGGGTCACTGGGAGCAGCCAGGCACACCAGGGAGCACTGGGGGCTGCAGCCACGCTCTGTTGGTGGATTCCTTTTCTTAAATTATGCTTTAATTTCCTCTCCTTCTGGTCCCAGCGCCTGTGTTTTAATGAGCTCTCTCCCCCAGCATATCAAACACGGCTGATCCCTGGTGCTCCCTGTTTGCAATTCCCAGTGGCTCCTGAGCAAGAATTGTGCTGTTTAATTTTGCCAGACTTCCAGTTTACTCTGAAGCCTGAAAAAAAAGCAAAAAAAAAAAAAAAAGAAAACCCACACAGGCGCAAGGCCCATATTTCTCCCGGCCTATTGATAGAGCGTGATAGGTATTAAATTCTATAATTCTTTCACTGGCCTTTAAGCAGCCTGGGTGTTAATATTTAATGATGAAGGATGCTGGTAATCAGCCCTGTATCCCAAGTGTCTGGATGCTTTATGATCTTGCCTTTGGGAGCCTAATTGTGAACCCAGCCTGCCAGAGCTTCCCACCCCAACTTAATAAACTTTACCGTGGCTGCCCAGCACATCATCTGTCTCCAGGCAGGATCCAGCTCCGGGAGGAAGGATGGGGATGGGGACGGCACAGCCCGCTCAGGGATCTGGCAAAGCCTTGGGGCACCGGGATCTGCAGGAGGCACCACCAACCAAAACAGCGTTGGTCACGTCCTGGGGGCTGCATCTGCCACCTTCTGCCTGTCCCAATTTCCTGGTGGATGTTTCCTTCACCCTCAGGTGTCTCCACATCCCACCTCACGCCTGCCCCACCTTCCTGGGAGATGCTTCTTTCATCCTCTGGTGTCTCCAAATTTCACCCCTTGCCTCCCAACTTCCTGTGGGATGCTTCTTTCATTTTCTGGTGTCTCCACATCCCACCCCTTGCCTCCTCACCTTCCTGGGGGATGCTTCCTTCACCCTCAGGTTTCTCCCCCACCTCCCAGGCAGCCTGAGCTCCTGCACCATCATCCTGGATAAAGCCAGACACTTCCTTCTGGACTGACAGCCCAGGTTCCCGGCTCATCCCGAGGTTTGCACAGCCAGGTTTTGCTGCGGGTGATGCTCCACTGGGCTGGAATGGCCCGAGGCAAAGGCAGGAAGGGGAGCTGCTGCTGGTTGTTAATAGCACTCAGCACTCACACGGGCGCAGCCGCTGGAATTCCACTCCATGTACCAACATGATCCCTTTAACTGCTGCCCTGGGAGCAGGAGCTGCCAGCCCGGCCAGGGGGAAACTGAGGCACACACCCACCCCTGCAAACGTCACCTGATTGCCACGGGCACTGTCACCACCCCCGGGGTCACGCTGCCACTGCACACGGCCGTGGGCTCTTTAAGTGCCACCACTGGGCTGGTCCTTAACCCTGCTGGAACCCCTGGTGCCTCTTCCCACCCCACACCGAGCTGCTGTGACGATTTCACCTGCAGATATTTTATCCTGATTTAAGAGACGCAATAATTTTCTCCCGTTTTGCTTTATCTTTGCCTGCCCCGGGTCTCTGTGTGTATAATGAGATGAGTAAGGAACCCTGCAGGCTGCTTTTGTTATACGGCCCTGCCGAGGGCTGGGAGCAAATCTTCCCTCCCGAGCATGACCCTGAGGAAAGTCTGGCAGGGAGGGTGAAGAGAAACGTGGGTTTGGAGCAGGGAAATATGGAATTCATCAGCGTGGGGGGATCACAGCTGCAGCTGCAGCCACATGAGGAGCTTCTCCAGGAGCAGGAGGTGCCAGAGGCATGGAGGGAGAGCTTCTCCAGTGCTTCCAGGTCACTCAGGGAATCCCATTCCCCTTCTTCCAGTGTTGTTTGGTCTCACACAGAGCTCCCCCTCTGGCAGACAGTGGGGGAAGAGGTGGGAAGCTCTTCTCTTGGGAATCCAGGGATCATCTTTGCCTTCCCTGGGAGCAGACTGGCCCTACTGAGCTTTTGCTCTTCAGGAGTCATGGAGCTGGATTGGATCACTGGAGATGGGAGCACTGGGAGGACCCAGCAGGAGGAGAGTGACTGCACACATCCATGGAGAACTGCAGAAATCCATGGAAAACTGGAGAAATTAATGGAAAAGTGCTGAAATCCATTGAAAACTGCTGAAATCCATTGAAGACTGCACGCATCCGTGGAAAACAGCACACATTCACGGAAACCTGCACAAATCCAGAGAAAACTGCAGAAATCCATGGACAACTGCAACCCAGGCAGCCCCAGGAATGAGGGATGTGTTTGAAGGTGGAACCAGCTTTTTGGTGTCTGCTCTAGCGAGGGACCAGCGCTCCTGGGCTCACCCAGAGGAGACTTTTTGGACAGAGGAGTCAACTCCACGCTGATGTGATCGTCAGGAGTTCTTTATCCCATGTTCCTCTCCCCCAGTGAGACAAGCTCAGCTTCCCAGAGCAAGGATTTGGAGGATTTGGCATCTTGCACCATCCCAGAGCTCCTTTCCTGCAGGATTTGTGAGGCACAGCCGCCCAGAGCTGCATCCAGGCAGGAAAATGCCCTTGGGTGCACATTCCCTGCAGCGTCTGAGCTCCCACCTCCTTTGAGCACCTGCACAGGCCACAAGAATCCTTTCCAAGTGCTGGAAAGCCACCAAATTCCTGCTCAGCATCCAGGTTTGAACAAAAGGGTGGCAGAAATGCTGTGTGGCCGAGGCAGCTCCGGGAGGGTGAGTCCTGCTGGAGACGAGCGGGCAGCTCACAGCTCTTGCTTCCCAGCGAGATGAGGAATGGGGAGCAGGAGATGGGCTGGGAGAGGCTGAGGGAAGCAGATAAGGATACCAGGAGAGCTCCTTGCCAGCCCCGAGGTGGCCTGGCTGCCGTCCACAAGGCTGGGATGTGGCACAGCCTGGAGTCACTCCCTGGGCTCTCTCCCTGCAGAGCCAGAGCTCTCCCTGTCCCTGAGGCCACCTGGAGTCATGGGGTGAACTTGGTGGGGTCCTGGATCCAGCGGATTCCAGCAGAGCTGGGGACAGGTCCCCCATCCTGTGGGCACCTCGCTGTCACCCAGCCCTTGGCACCTTCTGGGCAGAGGAGCTGGGAAGGGTCTGGAGCCCCAGGAGAGGCTGAGGGAGCTGGGAAGGGGCTGAGCCTGGAGCAAAGGAGGCTCAGGGGGGACCTTGTGGCTCTGCACAAGTCCCTGACAGGAGGGGGCTCAGGGGGGTCGGGCTCTGCTGGCAGGGAACAGGGACAGGAGGAGAGGGAACGGCCTCAGGCTGGGCCAGGGGAGGCTCAGGGGGGAATCAGCAGGAATTTCCCCATGGAAAGGGTGCTCAGGGATTGGCAGGGGCTGCCCAGGGAGGTTTGGAGTGCCCATCCCTGGAGGTGGCACTGAGTGCTCTGGGCTGGGGACAAGGTGGGGATGGGGCACAGCTTGGACTCGATGGTCTTGGAGGGCTTTTCCAGCCTCAGTGATCCTGGGACTTTCTCTCCCCATGCCATCACACATCCAACACATGCCTTTCCCCTCCTTTTGCCCATCAGCCTTTGTCCCCAGCTCTGTCACCCACCCATGACCCTCCCAACATCCTACTCCTCACCCAGGATTCTCCCAACATGTAAAAAAACCCCGAACAAATCCCAGCAGAGATCAAACACCACCACGAATCTTTGACTTCTCCCTTCTCCTCCTGCCTGGAATATCCCGAGCAAGTTCTGATTTCCAGTGTGGAGCAGGAAGGTGCAGTGTAAACAACGAGATGAGTTCCGTGCCAGTGCGAATAACCCTAACTATTCCATCTCTCTTCCCAGAATGAGCGAATCCTTCTGATCCAATTTACTGCCGTCATTCCCAGAGCTTCCAGCGCTGCTGCCGAGCCTCTCCCCACTCCTGCTTCCCATTTGAAGCTCCCAGCCTTAAAATGTTATTGTTCTAATCTTTAATTTGGGGGAAAGGTTTGGAATCGGGACGGAGCTTTGTCTGGGGGATTGCCTCGAAATGCTCATTTTCATCTGAAGGGCTGCAGACGCTGGAGTAGAACAATGACAAATCAACTTTCAGCCCCAGCAGCCGTTCCAGGGAAATCTCCGGCTTCTGGGAGTCCAGGTTTTTGTTGCAAGGCTCCTTCCTGTACTTCCTGAGCTGCTCCTGCCTTTCTGGGCAGTGCTGCAGCAACCCAGTGACATTTAGCTGGGAGGTTTGGAGTGGCAAAAAGACTGAGGGAAGAAAAAAAAAATATCAGAAGCTTTGAGGTTATGTTTTTTCACCCAGAAATACAAAAATTCTGCCTCAGATTTGGTGGGTGTTTGCATTTTTGAATGAGCTTAAAAACTGTGGAGTGCCCAGTTTGGAGGGACTGGAGAAGAATGTGGAGTCAGGACGATTTGGAGTCCGTCCTTCAGTCTGTTTCCTGTGGATGCACAGGATCTGAATATTCCTGGTGGAATTTCTGACGAATATCCAGAAAAATCCAGATCGCCCTGTTGCCCTGCATGGTGCCACTGCTCCAAAACTGCCGGGGAAACTGACCCTGGAACAGCTGGAGAATCACAAAGTTATGGAGGTTAAGAGCCCTCAGGAGGTCTTCAATCCTGCTTTCTGCTCCAAGCAGGGACAGATTCAAGCTCAGCTCAGGTTGCTCAGGGCATTATGGTTGGACTTTGGAGGATGAGGATCTTGAAGGATGAAGGATGAAGATTTTGAAGGATGGAGGATGATGGTCTTGAAGGATGAAGATACTGAAGGATGAAAGATGAGAATCTTTAAGGATGAAGAATGAAGACCTTGAAGGTTGAAGACCTTGAGGGTTGGAGGATGAAGATCTTGAAGGGTGATGAAGGTTTTGAAGGATGAAGATTTCAAAGGATGAAGATCTCAAAGGATGAAGATCTCAAAGGATGAAGATGCCTCCACTTCTTTGGGTCGTTGGCCTGGTGCTTGACCTGCCCCATGGGGAAGAGCCTTCTCCTCATGTTTTATGGCGTTTCCCTGGTGTTTGTGCCTGCTGCCTCCTGAACTTCAGTGTGAGCTTCCAGAGGAGCTTTCTCCCCTTTTCCATAACCCCACAAGGTTCCAGAGGCTCTCCAGGGCCGCATTTTATTTCTGCTTCTGCAAAAAGGTCTGTTCAGCTGCTGCTTGAGCCGTGGAACAGCAGAAGTAATTAAAGAGATTTCCAGAGAAATCATTTCCCATCTTGCCACGATGGAGGGATCCCAAACTGTAACACCAAATAGACAGGAGAACTTCCAGAAACACAGAGGTTTCCTGGTTGTCCTAAAGGAGAGATATTTGGTTATCCACTTCTGGGATTTCCCACCTCTGGAGCTGCTCTGGAGGTTCCTGCCTGGCTTCTGGCTGCACACAGCACCCCTGGGTGCCCAGCCCTGTGTGGGGCTGCTGCTCCTCACCTTCCTCTTCCTCCCTTGGGCCCAACGCCGTGCCCAGGTTTGCATTCCCAATTAACTTTGTGACTCCCATGGAGCCGGCTCTTTTCCAGCCAAACTTGTCAGGCCTCCTTTGCCGGCCCCTCCTTCCCTGCTTTGGAGCCTCCACCTTCTCCTGGATCATGATTAAAACCCTCCACAGAGTCCGGGAGCAAATTCCAGTCCACAGCCGGGGATTCCTCCTCGAGCAGGACCTGACATCCATCATTCCAGCTCTTCCAACTCTGCTTCCCATCCCCCGCACTGCTCTTTGTCCAGGCAGAAGCTGGGGGAGGTCCTGGTGGGTGAAAGTGCTGATGGTGGGTGAACCACAATTCCAAAGGGAATTCTCTGTCCCCAGGGCTGGGAGGACCATCCTCAGCAGTTTCCAGGCCAAATCATCAGATCAGGTTTTCCTGAGGAGAGCCTGGAGTGTTTATCTGTGACCTGGAGGGGAGTGCACAGCCTGGAGAGATAAGAATTAAAGAAGACACAAAGCCCAGCAGGGAGATAAACGTGGCCAGGGCAGCATGAATCACTTGGAGGCCGAATTCTTTCCAGGAACCTGAATTTTGGGTCAATGCAATGAAAATCCAGAATTCCAGGTACAAAGATTCCTAGACACTGCTGGGCATGGACCAGGGAAGTGCAGGGAACCAGGTGGGACCTTCTGAACGGGAAGTTCCTAAAGAAAAGAACTTTTCAGTTCTGTGGGACCATGCCTTGGTTTAAGGAGAGCACTGGGTGTGCTCAGTGTCCAGTTCCAGGGTCACACTTAATGAAAACATGGAAAGAATCCAGGAAAGAGGGATAAAAGTCAGGGAAATTTTAAGAAGACACCAAGCCAAACACCTGCTTTTCTAATGAAAGGCTTAATAAAAAGCACTTTGAATCCTTGCTTGGCACAAGGCTGGGAGTCCCCAGCAGAGGAGAATTTTTTTGAGACTCGAGAGCTCTTTAATCTGGCGATCAAAGGTGTAACAAGACGTGGTGGCTGGAAGCTGAAATTAGACAAATTCCACCTGAAAAGGAGACACATTCCAGCAGGGAAGAGAATTAGTCATAAGCAACCCGTGGAGGAGGTGGCTGATCCTCCCTCGCTTGGAGTTTTCCCTTGAAGTTGGGTGTGTTTTGAGAGGAGCCGCCCTAACTGGCTGGGAATTGTGGGGTAGACATGGGAATGGGGTGGGAAAAGTCTCTGGGAATTCTTGGGAATGAAGAGGACAGAGCTCCTTCAGCATCCCTGACCTCCTGCACGGGGCCACCGGGTCATCCTGATCTCTGTGGCTTCAGGAGCCACCTGACGACGTCTGGTCAGCAAGAGATGTTCACAGGTTGCTCCACTGCATGGAATGGCTCTGGAATTCTCCAGAAACATCCCTGTGATCCAGATGGATCTCCTGCTTCTCCCTGCTCAGCTTTTTTTCTAGGATTTCACCTTCCTTCTTCGCCCCGCTGGCACAAACCCACTCATCCCAAAGCAGAGTTACTCCAATTCCCCAGGGAAATTCCCCTTCTCCAGGGAGAGCAGGGACGTGCTGAGCCCTGCACACCCAAGGGATTTGGGGTCTTTGGGATCACAGCAGGACAGAGCTCTGTCCCGCCTGCTGGGGCTGGTTTGGGATGCTGACAGCAGCTGGAGCACTCCCAGCACAGGGAAGGGACAAAGCCACCCATGCTCGGGCTCAGCAGTGGCACAGAGGTGAATCAGTGACACAGCAGGAACGGCTCTGTTGACCTTCATGGCTCCAAATTGGGTTTTATTTGGATTTGCATAATCCAGCACAGCAAACACAGCAAACAATGGTGAGACGGGACCAAACAAGGGGCAAAAAGAGGGAAACACAAACAGATTTACCTGACATAATCAGCAGCTCTCGGAGCAGCCAGGAGCTGCCACCTGCGCTCCTGAAGGGCACGGCCTGGAGCTGGGGGGAGAGCTGGGAGGTGATAACGCAGGAAAAATGTGGGAGAAAAGCAGAATTGCTCACTTAAGGATGAGATATTCCAGCTTTTCCCAGCTGGGAAGGGTTGTCAGCCCCAGGAAGGTCCCTCAGGTGTGGGATGGGGCCCAGCCCGAGGGAGCTGTGGGGAAAGGATGGAGATGGGAATGTGCAGGGCAGACTGGGTGAGTTCTTCCCCTGCACCTCCTCATCTCTCCCCTCTTCTCCTGCTTCCCCAGCTCCAGAAGGAACAGTGGGTACTGCGATGGAAACAGAAAATCCTCTGAGGTGAAGGCTGAGCACGTCTGCGAGCAGCTTGGAGAAAGGGTCAGGGACTCGGCACACGCTGTTGGGATCCCAGCTCACGATTCTGAGAGCAAATTTGTTTTAATTCAGCGCCCTTAAACAAACCCAAACACCACGTTTTGCCGCAGATTTCACAACTATTCCACCCCAAATCCCTTTCTCCGGACTCGGTGGCGGGAAGAGACCTGAATAAAAGCCTGGCTTTGGCCAGTGGGATGTGTTTGCTTTTGTCCTGGCTGGGTGAGCAAACCGGGAAAAAAAGGAGGACTGCTAAAAGCCCTTCCCAGCAGCAAAGCCAGGAGCAGGGGTTCAGTCCCTGGAATGTGCTCCTTCCCGGGGAAGAGCAGCCAGGCTGCTGCTGAGGTGCCTAATAAGGCGCATGTTTTATAGGGGAGAAGGTTTTAATGGGGTTGAGCAGCTCTAAGAGTCTCCACCGTGCCATAAATTCCCGGGACAAGCTTTGGGTGTCACATTGCTGCTGGTGATAATGAAGGGGATTTGAATGGGGTGTAATGGAGTCGGGAGCTGAGCTATGGCAGCAATCCATCCCGGGAATCCGTGGCGGCGCGGGGGAAAACGGAGGGGTTTTTAGATGGATTGGAAATGGACTTTGCCTCTCTCACGGGAGACTCCTTTATCACCCATAATATCGGGACAAATCCTGCCTGGCTCTTGGCATGAACAGAGGCGGGAGCTGCTTCCAGCCAGGAGCGGGTTCCCAGCACAGCCGCTGGCACGGGGAGAGGGTGCCAGCTGCTCGAGGTGTGAACATTGTCAGCAGTGGCATTTCGGGAGGAGAAGTTCCAGCTCTGCTCCTGTCTCCCCCGCAGAAAATGTAGCTCTTTGCTCTGCAGCTGCCATTCCCAGCTGGGGCTGGATAAGAGGGGGAAAATTCAGGAATGGGAGGAAAGGGAAAACTCCAGGGGAACGAGGGAAAGGCTCAGCCCTCAGGGGCAACATCTCATCTTCACCAGGGTTAGACAAAGTGGGGACAGTTTGAAACTAAAGAGGAGAGATTTCGGAAGGTCTTTCCCCTCCTGCCATGGGCAGGGACACCTTCCACTGTCCCAGGCTGCTCCAAGCCCCAATTTCCAGCCTGGCCTTGGGCATTTCCAGGGATCCAGGGGAAGCCACAACTTCTCTGGGCACCCTGTGCCAGAGCCTCTCCAAGTCCTTCCCCATATCCCATATAAATCTCTCCTCTTTTACTTTAAAAGCCATTGCCCCTTGTCCTGGCACCGTCTGTCCAGGTGAGAAGTCAAAGGGAGGAATATTTTCCTAATATCCCTTGGGAATCATCTCTCCCCATCTGCCTTGGGACTCCTTCAGGAACTGGAAGGCCACAACGAGGTCACCCCAAAGCTTCTCTCCTCCAGGCTGTACAATTCCAATTCTTCCAGCCTTTCCTCCCAGCAAGCTGCTCCATCGCTCTCATCATTCGAGGGACTGGAAGGGTTTTTAGGGCCAAATCCAGCCCTGGGGGTGCTGCTGTGCCCTGGACTGACCAAAAACCCCACAGATGAGACCCCCCACACCCTGCAGGGACCCACTGGTGCTGTTCCAGAGGGATTTTGCCTCTGGATTTCTTGAAAAAGCTTCCCCCGGCACAAATCCTTATTTCTCTGGCACTCACCCTCACTGCAGGTGGGACAGAATTGGCCTCCTGGCAGTTTTGGGAGGTGGAAAAGGCTTCCCTGCAGTTTTTGGGCTGTGCTCGGGGTGGGAGGGGGAAGCTCCTGTTGTGTTCTGTCAGTGCCTGTGGGGTTTCTCAGGTGTCAGCTCTGAGGGATGTAAACGCTGCAGACATCAGGTTATTCGGGATTTGGCTCATTCCCTTTTGATCTCGTATTTGTGTCTTTTTCAGGGCTCGGGATGTGTTTATTCACCCCACCCTCCCTCCCCCCCCCCCTTTCATTTCTTTCTTCCTTTCTCCCTCTGACTCTAAACATCCCTTTTAGCTTCTAAAGATAGGGCAATGTTGCGCTAAGGAAACAGCAATTCTGCAATTTGACCTAAAAATGGGCATGTTCGGAGTCAGGCGCTTCTTGGGAATCAGACACAACTCCCAAAAGTCCAAACATGGCCTTTGTGCTGGGCAGAGGGGCAGGTGACCCTAGGGCTGGGGTCCAGGAGCCAGCAGGAGGGTGGGACGAGTTCGTGATGGCTTTAAGGAGTGTCATGGCAACAGTGGGAGCTGGATAATTAATATTGCACAGGGAATTACAGCTCAGGCACGGCTTTAAATACACAAAGTGCCCCTGTGAGGGAGCCTGCTCACCCAGCTGGGTGGGGATCGTGGTATTTTGGGATCCCGGAGCCATGGGAAAGGGCAGGGCACCTCTACCCGTGCTCCAGCTGACCCTATTTCTGCCACAAGGTTGGGCTTGGGGACACAAACCCACGGGAAGGAGCAGGGCAGCACTGGGAGCAGGAGAGGCTGAGCTTCCCTGCAGGAAAAGTGGGATTGGCAAAGCAAAAACTCCCTGGGATGTGTCCTGCAGGTGAGGGGGGCAAGCCTGGCAGCACATTTTGGGGATTTCCAGGAAGGGGGAAGCAGGATGGGGATGTTGGAAAAGCCCCTGCAGGATGCCCAGGGGTCTCTGGGGAGTTTGGCTCAATTCCTACAGATCAAATCCAGGAGCAGGGGCAGAATCAGCGCTCCTGGGGGTGCTCACCTGGAGAAGGGAAAGATCCAGGGAGAGCTCAGAGCCCCTTGCAGGGCCTAAAGGGGCTCCAGGAGAGCTGGAGAGGGACTGGGGACAAGGGATGGAGGGACAGGACACAGGGAATGGCTTCCCACTGCCAGAGGGCAGCGATGGGTGGGATACTGGGCAGGAATTGGTCCCTGTGAGGGTGGGCAGGCCCTGGCACAGGGTGCCAGAGAAGCTGTGGCTGCCCCTGGATCCCTGGCAGTGCCCAAGGCCAGGCTGGACAGGGCTTAGAGCAGCCTGGGACAGTGGGAGGTGTCCCCTCTGGAGTGGGAAGCCATTCCCTGTGTCCTGTCCCTCCATCCCCTGGAAATTGTCTCTCTCCGTGTTTCCTGCAGCTCCTTCAGGCCCTGCAAGGCCACCCTGAGCTCACCCCAAAGCTTCTCCTGTCCAGCTGAACAATCCCAGCTGTGCCAGCCTTTCCTCCCAGCAGAGCTGCTCCATCCCTGGGATCATCCTGGAGCCTCCTCTGGCCTGGCTGCAGCAGCTCCAGCTCCTGCCTGTGCTGGGCCAGGGCTGGGGCAGCTCTGCAGGTGGGGTCTCACCTGAGCGGGGCAGAGGGGCACAATTCCCCCTCCCCTGCTGCCCGTGTGGGATTTTGGATCAGGACAGTTCCAGATCTTTCCCACAACACCCTCAAATCCTTCTCCCAAGGCTGCTCATCCCAGCCTGGACTGACCCAAACCCAGCTCCCGTTTCTCCCTCGCCCATCCTGCCCGTGCATCCTCCCTCCAGCCGAATTCTCCCCAACCCTTCCACCTCTTTCCTAAACCACCGCAGCGAAGATGGAATGGATTTCCCTCCCTTGTGGGGTGCAAGAGGAGTTTTCAAACTGAGGGCAGAGCGCGCAACCCCCGGGGCCAGGTGTGAACAAACAGCTCTGCCATCCATAAACACCGGGTGATGCCAGAATGATTTTTGCCTTTTCTTTTCTGTCCCTTTTCCCCAGCTCTGTGCACCCACAGCACCAGCAGAGCTGTGACCCTTCCCTGAGCCTGGTACTCAGTGCTCTGGGAGTGCCCTGCAGGCCCTGAGCCTGAAGAGCCCAGAGCTGCAGAGCCAGGGACACCAAACGTTCTGCTGGCTCAGGAAGCCAAGGGCCCCTGGCAGGACAGATTCTGGAAACTCCAGCTGAGCCCAGCCCAGCCCCAGCATTGGGCTCCCTTGTTGGATCTGGGCTGTGTAAAGTCTATAACTGGTGTGTGTGACTGACGGGGGTGCATTTGCCACGCTGGCCCCTGGGTGAAGTGGATGCATCAAACAGGATCCTGATTAAAATACTGAGGTAAAGACCCCAATCCCTTTAACCGTGTCTGGCTTCATTTTCCTAACACCAGGAAAAGGCATCACGGGAAGGGGAAGGAGGCCGGGTGGGCTGTGGGGAGCTGTTAACCAGAATTCCCGCGCCCTGCCGGACCAGGAGGCTGCCAGGGAGCTGTGCCGGGGTTTAATTGCGGTAACGAGGAGTTGGGGAGCGCGGCTGATAAGCAGGTAGAGATAATGAACTAATGAGAGCGGGGCCGGAGCGCGGCTGAGGAAGCTGCAGGTGTCGCACAGGGAGGAAGAGCAGGCCAGGAAACGGCCGAGGAGAGCACGGGGAAGGATTTATGGCACGAGAGGAGCACTTAATGCTGATAATAATTGGCGCTTGAGGGTGTGCTTAGTGTATGAATAAAGTAATTAACCAATTAAAAATGCGCAGGAGAGGCGCGATGGGAAATGATAAGCAACTGGAAAATGACGGATGCGCGGCCGGCACGGGGAGCTAGGACATTCCTGGAGTTATCAGGGATGGATCTGAGCATTCCCGACCCGCTTTGATCGCTGCTGGCCCTGCCTGGGTGACAAATTGCCCGGAATTAATCCGACCACCCCTGGTTTTGCGCAGCAAACTCTGGGATCTGCACAGGCTGGCTTGGGAATGGCTGAGCGTGTGGCAAAGTCCTGCTGGCCAGGGACAGGGTGGCACAAGGAGAAGTCCCCAGATGATCTGGTGGCATCGATCTGGTGGTTCACAACTGGATTTTCCTCTCTTGGTGCCTTTTTTAAGACCACAGAGAGCACCAGCCACAAATATGAAGATTTCACCCACAGTCAATGTCTTATTTTGAATTCTGCAGCAACAATCTGCGCCCCTTGAGTTTGTATTTCTGTTTTTAAGGTTGTTGTTTCCTTTCTTTTCCACATCCAACCCACAGAGAATGGGTGTGGAGTCTCCCGAGGTTTATCCTCCATTTGTGCAAAAACTGGGGAAGTCTTAGGGAAGAAGGTGAATCTTTGTGGGAAAGATTTAAAAGAGTGGATGCCAGGCTGGAAAATCACATTTCCCTGTCACTGTATCCCTGCTGCAGCTCTCCCATCCATGGTCAGGAATTCCTGAGCTCTAAACGTTGCACTGCTGATGTCTGAGTGAGTGAGGCTCTGGATGAGACCTGGAATTGCTGAAGGCTGAATGGTTGTGGAGTCACTGGAAGCTTTGCTCTGAACACACGAGCTCTCCCTAGAAAAATTTTTCCACAAAAAAAAAAGAAAAAAAAAAAAGAAAGAAAAATTTAAAGAGGGAGGGGGGGAAAAGAAAAAGAGGAAAAAAATGAAAAAGAGAAAAAGCGGGAAAAGTGGGGGGAGGGGGAGGAAAAATAAAGGAAAAAAAATTAAAAAGGAAAACCCCACAAATAACATGAAAGAAAAGCCAAACAGGGACCAGGTGCCTCTCACTAAAGGATCCATTTAATCTCCATAAAGCCCTGCATGATGCAGAACCCGGAGCAAACGAGTTCCTGAGGATCCCAGAGCGATGGGTTTGGGAGGGGAGCAGGTGAGGACATTCCCATTTCTGGGCTGGCTGCAGCCTGGGACAGCAAATAAAGCAGTTGCTGTCTGGCAGAAAATGAGGAAAGAAACAAAAATAGGAACAAATTCAGGAGCTCCACTCATGCAGGCAGCCGGGCTCTGAGCTGGTTTGAAACCTCCCTGCTCTTTATGGGATTTGCTCCATATTTAGGGTGGTTTTGCCTTGATGGCAGCAGCCAAATCCTGCTTGATCCCATCCCTTCCTGGAGTGGGAAGAGCAGGATGAGCCTCAAATCTCTGCAGGGCAGCGCTGGGAATGTGGGGGTGAGTGAGGGTCACCAGCTGATGGGTGCTTGACCAGTCTGGAGCCGCCATCCCTAACTTGGGAGCTCGCAGGATTTTGGATTTTTATGGAAAATGGGAGTTTTGAGCAGAGGACAGAAAGGCTGTGGCTTCTCCAGCAATGAAATCTTTTGGTAAATGCAATAAATGTGCATTAAGCTGCTGTGATATACCCACTGTTCCTGCTTTTCTGGGCCTAATCCAGGTGCAGCCCCTGTTCCCCGCTGGATCTGAGCCTCTGGAGCTGCTGGAGCTGAGCTGGATCCCAGGAGGGCAGGGCTTGGCATGCGAGGAGAGCAAAGCTTCCCTCAAACCTGCCTGGAGAGCAGGAACAGCCAGGCTGCCCTTCCCAGGGAAGCATCCTCCTTTTTCCTTCTCACCCTTTTGTCTCTCCCATCATCTCCCTGCACCTCCCTTTACCTGCCATTCCCTCCTTCTCTTTTTTTCCTCCATCTTTCATTCCTTCTTTCTCATTTTTACTCAATTTTTCTTCCTCTTTCTTTTTTTCCTTTACCTCTCATTCCCTCCTTCCCTTTTTTCTTTCATCTCTCATTCCCTCATTCCCTTTTTTACTCAAGTTTTCTCCCTCTTTCCCTTTTTTCTTCATCTCTCTCTTCCTCTTTCCTGTTTTTCCTCCAGCTCTTGTTTCCTCTTTCCCTTTTTTCCTTCTTCTCTCATTTCCTCTTTCCCTTTTTTTCCTCCATCTCTCATTCCCTTTTTACCTTTTTTCCTTCTTCCCTCTTTCCCTCTTTCCCTTTTTTCCCTTCATATCTCATTCCCTCTTCCCCTTTTCCTCCATGGAAATGACCAAAGGAGTGACTCAAGGCTGATTATCTCTTCTCCCAATAATTTTTACGATTTTATTTCTAATTAATCAGTTTCCCTCTGCCCAGCGGAGCCTGTGGGGTGACCCCAGATTGTGTGGGACTCTAAAAGGACCCTCCACAACAGCTAAAAAATGGGATTTTCCTGGATTAAACACTGCAAGTCCCTCTGCCACTGCAGAAAACGCTTCCCTAGCCCTGGCAGTGAATGAGTTTGGTCCCTGGAATAAATGAGTGGGAATCCAGGGCTTCAGAGCGTGCTGCAGATTTTAAATCCCATCGTTTCATGCAGCTCTGGGATGCACAGCCTGAGCACAAACCGGGAGCAAACAGCTCCTTCCTGCAGGAGCAGCTTCATGGAATTCTGATCCCAGCAGAGGGGAAGCCGTCCCAACCCCCTCATTTTCCCTGGATGAGTTTGAAATCTGAGTTATTGAGAAGGGAAAAGGAAAAACAACAAACAAAAAAAAAAGCCCTGGAGTCAAAGAGAAGAGGTTTGTGTTCCCATCCTGGTTCAGAGAATTGAGAGCACACTTCACTTCCAGCCCCGCATTCCCGCTGCTGCTTTGTCTTAGAGGGATTCAGGCCCTGATCCAAGGGGGATAAAAATCCTCCAGGATCTGCAGTGGGGCTGGAGGAAAGATTGGATTTCTCCTACAAAATCCTCCTTCAGGTTGCCATGAGCAGGAAGATTCCTCCACCCCCTTCAGCTGATGCTAAAATGGCTCTTTTTTTCCCGAAAAATCCCAAAATCTCCTCATCCCTGTGGGGCTGAGTGCCCTCACCCTGTCCCAGGGTGGTGCTGGGGGATCCAGCAGGTTCTGGACATTTTTTGGATCCCCTCTGCAGCCCCACAAACCCTTCCCTTGATGGTGAGAGGTGCAGGGAAGGTGGGATCCTGCCTGGCATTCCTGTTGGGAAGAACATGTCAGGTTCTGGGGGTTCTGATTCCAGGTGTGGCTCCACCATGAGCCGCGCGTGGGATTTTTGGGATAACACAATCACACTGCCAAATTCAGGAATGGCCATAAATGTTCTGGCAAAGGATAAACGAGCTCTGAGAGGCTCAGAAAGGTTTTGTGGGATCCCTGTGCCCTGCCCAGGCTGGGGTCAGTCACATCCCCATCTCTCAAAGTGCCCTTGGACAGCGGGAATGGAGCCTTTCCCTGCAAACCACCCCACATCCCATTGGCCATCCCTTCCTTGCTGCGTTCCATGGATTCAGCACAAGGACGGGGAGTTCTTGGACATCAGGGAAGGAGCTTTTCCCTGCAAACCACCCTACATCCCATTTTCCACCCCTTTCCTGTTGCACCCCTTTCCTGCTGCATTCCATGGATTAGGCACAAGGATTGGGAGTTCTTGGACAACTGGAACAGAGCCTTTCCCTGCAAACCACCCCACATCCCATTTTCCATCCCCTTTCTGCTGAATTCCATGGATTTGGTGCAAGGATGGGGAGTTCTTGGACAACTGGAATATCCACCCTATATCCATGCTCCTTCCCATTTTCCCTGCTGCATTCCATGGATTTGGCACAAGGATGGGGAGCTCTTGGATAGTGGGAATGGAGCTTTTCCCTGCAAACCACCCTATATCCATGCTCCTTCCCATTTTTCCTGCTCCTTCCCATTTTTCCTGCTGCATTCCATGGATTTGGCACAAGGATGGGGAGTTCTTGGATAGCTGGAACTGAGCTTTTCTCTGAAAACCACCCCACATCCCATTGTCCATCCTCTTCCCGCTGCATTCCATGGATTCAGCACAAGGTTGGAGAGTTCTTGGACAGCAAGAATGGAGCCTTTCCCTACAAACCACCCCACATCCCATTTTCCATCCCTTTTCCCGCTGCATTCCGGATCCAGCCCAAGGACGGGGGGCACTGAGGGCACCTTGTTCAGCGTGTCCTGGGGCACCTCCTGGTCCCTCCAGGCGGAATTCCTGCCCCAGCTCCTCTCGGGAGCTGCAGATCCCGAGCATCTCCTGCTGCAGCCGCATCCCACCCACGGGCACGGTGGCCAAGCGGTTCCCACGGCGGCCAACCCTGCGAGGAGGAGCCGCTTGAAAACCTCCATTGTGGAAAAAAATGTCAATATTTACATTCTCCCGGCGAAGTTGTTCTTTTCCCGACTTTCTCCCAGAAGTGCCTGCTCGAGTGTTTTGAAAAGCCACGGACCTAAGAGCAACACAACCCGCGACTGACAGAATTAATAAAAGAGAGGCTGGGACTTAAGAAAATAAGATGATATTAACAAGATAATTATCTCTCATCAAATTAGTCCAGAGGGAGCCGAGCCAAGCTCCACTCAGTAGCCTGGAAGGGAAGGAACTGGCAGGGGGAAGCGATTTGTGGAACAACAATAGGAGCGCTCTGCCCTTCTGGAGGAAAAAGGGCTGCGAGCAGCGAGGCTCCGCCGCGATAAGCGCCGCGCAAATGCAGATACGGGCAGCCCTTTTTGTCCGCGCCTTCCAGGGGAGCGGAGCGGCTCCGGAGCTGCTGAGGGAGCGGGGAAAAGAGCTGGGAAAAGATCTGGGAAAAGGCCGAGCCGGGATGCGGGAGCGGTGGTGCCACCCGGGATGTGCCATGGGCAGTGCTCCCATCCACCTTCACCCACCTTCCCCCTGCTCTCTGCTCCTCCTTTGTGTTTCTCCCTCTACTCCTGAACCCCAAGGGATTTAGTTCCGTCCTTTAACCCGGATTCAGCCTCGTACTCATCCCATCTCTTTTTTTTTTTTTTTTCTTTTTTTTTTTTATCTCCCCCTTTTGCCACCACAAAACGAGGGGTAAAACTCCCCTGTGAACACGCCCTGGCTGATCCTAGAAGGGCTGAACACGACGATTCGGGAAAAGCTCTCCCGGGAAATTCGGCAGCCACCCCGTGTGTCCTGCCCCGAGCAGCACCAGCAGCCTGCAAGTCAAGGGGCAAATCCCAGCAGACTGCTCAGAGCGATTTCTACTCCAACATCCAAATATTTCCCAGGATTGGACCCTAAATCTTCTCCTGGGGGAAATCCCTGCCCGAAGCATCCCCGTCTCACCACCAGCCAATCTCCCGGAGTTCATAAACACCCGGTTCCCTCCGTGTTCTCAGGCTTCCCCAGCCATGTGCTCGTCATTACCGAGCCGCGTTTGGGGCGGTTTAAGCGGCTTTATTTCCATTTCTTTGTCGCTGTTTGCGTGGCAGCCGCGCCTCTCCCAACACGCAGCCCCCTCGAGGCTTTTGGTGTGCTCTGTTTTCGTCACCTCCCTCCGAGCCTCTGCCTTTGTGCCCTCCCCTAGATGGCAACTTAAGACAAGCGTTTCTCCAGCGTTTCTGCAGCCGGGAGTGGCTCGGGAGCACGGGCTGGGCACAGAGCGTGGGATCGGAGCAGGGACGGCCGGAATTTTGATGAACTCACCCCGGTGCTGCGGGGACCAGAGCAGCGCCAGTTTGGGTGAAACCTCTCAGGGTTCCTTTGAGCCTCTGCGCGTTTTGCTGCGCTGCGAATTGTCACAGAGCCACAAACGCGGTTGGTGCCTTTGTTGTGTTCAAGCAGGGAGTGGGAAATCAGGGAATCGTGGAGTCTCAGGCTGGGTCAGGTTGGGAGGCTCATCTGGTGCCACCTCCCTGCTCCTGATGGAGTTTGTGCAGGTCTTCACCGGGAATTCAGGGATCAGAGTGAACCTCACTGGGAATTCAGGGATCTTCACTGGGAATTCAGGGGTCACAGTGACCCTCAATAAGAATTTAGGGATCAGAGTGAACCTCACTGGGACTTCAGTGATTAGAGTGACCTTCACTGGGAATTCAGAGATCAGAGTGACCCTCAATAAGAATTCAGGGATCAGAGTGACCCTTACTGGGAATTCAGGGATCAGAGTGACTCTTACTGGGAATTCAGGGACAGAGTGACTCTTACTGGGAATTCAGGGATCGGAGGCATCCCCAATGGGAATTCAGGGATCAGAGTGACTCTTACTGGGAATTCAGGGATCGGAGGGATCCATGCCTCCACCAAGCAGCAGGAGAAGGTGACAGGCTCTGGGCAGCCCCTCAGTGGGGACACACGGGCAGGGTGGCAGTGGGGACAGTGCCAGATGTTGTCCAGCAGCAGAAAGTCACCCCCAGCTCAAGGTGCCACCCCCCAGGCGCCCAGGGCTGTCACACTGGGCTGGGGCCGCCACCTGGGAGCCACCCAGTGCCACCAAGCTGCTGTGACCACAGCTCCGAGCCTGGCGGAGCATCCTGGCAAATGAATGGAAGCTGTGGAGGGAATGAATGAGGAAATGAGTGAATGAAGACTTCTGGCTTCTCCTGGCTCTGGCGGAGGCCATGCTCTCGCAGAGTGCCTGCCTGCCCAGGGCTGCCAAGTGCAAAGCCATCGGGAAAAAAAACAAAAAAAACCCAAAAACCAAAAAAAAAAAAAATCCAGGGAAAACGAGTCAGTGAGCCAGAAAATGCCTGGGCTGTTGTGTGAAATTCCTCCACACCAGCCCTGTCACTCCTCCTCAGCCTTGCATCCAGCTCTGCCTTTGATGGGCATCCCTGGGTGTAATTGAAGGTGACAAGGTGCTGGGGACACAACGGGGCGGGGCTCCTGGCGTGGCACCCCGGCCACCCCGGCGCTGCCGCTGCCCCTTCTCTCCATCTCCTGGAGAGCTGCCAGCCACTTGCCCCCGAGATCACAGCCAGGGCAAGAGGCAAAATGTTTGGTGCCACTTCCAATTAGTAAATTGTTTCATCTCCTGCTTCCCGGCTCCAAATCCGTGATGGCGGCTGGGAAATGCCTCCCGTGGCGGAGGAGATGGATGCACAGGAGATTTTTTTAATTTGGAGGAGGGACGGAACCTCCTGGAGCCAGAGCGCGCTCCAGTCCCTTCTCCTGCACCGGCTGCAGCCCCCGGGGGTACTGGGAGCACTGGGAGCACTGGGAACCTGTGCCCAGGCGGGGTTTGTGTGTCAGTGGGACATGTGGGCAATGATCCCTCCCCACAGGAGCTGCTCCCGGCTCCCCACGGAGAAATCCGAGCTGACACCAGCCAGGACAGCCTCCCCCAGAGCGCTGGAAGACACATCCAGGATCTTTCAAAGGGGAGCAGAGCCTGCATCGGCATCTCCTGGTGGGAACCCTGTGGAATTTTCCAGCTGGGCCTCCCCTTCAGACCCCAAACCCCAGAAAAAGGCAGCAAGAACAAATTCCAGAGTGTAAAAAGGTTGTTAATCCAGAGTTGGGTGAGGAGATGGAGGTGTGAAGGAGCAAGGAATGGCAGCTGGAGCCACCCCTGGAGCTGCAGCTGCCTGGGGGGGGTTTCAGGAGGGCTCAGCCTCCCTTTGCCAGCCCCGCACTGTCCCACCTTTCTCTCTCCTGCCAGTGCAAACTCTCCGCTGGCCCTAGAAATGCCCTGACCCCTCAAAACGCTGATTTTCCAGGACCGGCAGAGCTCAAACACTGCGTGCCAGGCCCAGCAGTGCCAAGTGCCTGCCTTGGTGCAAAGGGCCAGGAGGGTAAATATCCTCGGGGAAAACCCGGAGAGGAAGGATTGAGGCTATTTCCTGCTTGATCAAAAGAGTTGCTGAAGGTCTTGGAGCACATTCCGGGTTCACGGCAGAGTTTTGGCACCTTGGAGTGGCTGCTGAGACCCTGCAGAGGCTCCCTGGAGCACAGAGCCCTGAGCACACTGAAATGAGTGGCAAAGATAAAGGAGCAGTGATAAGCGATAAGAAGGCGCAGGTGACAGCAGCACAATCTTCGGAGCTGCGGCAGGAGCAGGAAAAATGGCCATATTCAAATTCCCCGAGTATTATCTGGGGAAAACAAGGAGTAATTACTCCGGCAGGAGATAACTCTCCCTTCCCTCGCCTCCCGAGGAAGTTTGGGTGACCTGCAAGTGGCATCTCCGCGCAGAACGAGGCTCAGAGCCTTCCCCGCCAGCAGGAGCAGCATCAGGAAGGGTCCACATTCCCTGGAAATTCTCGGGGTGGGGCGGGAGGTTATTCCTGAGCTCGGAGCTGTGCTTATCCAAGATATCTGAGCATTGTTCTCTGCTGCATGTGACACCCTGTCCAACCCTGGCAGGGTTCAGCACCACCCTATCCGCACCTCCATCCCTCCCTGGCTTCCTGCTCCCGGGAATTGCATCCAGAGTGCACCAGCTGGAGCTGGGAAGAGCCAGGGAAGGGTTTATTTGTCACCAGGGCACGGCAGCAGTTGCAGCCTCCAGCAGCGACAAGGAAGTTCCTGTCTGAAGGTTTCCCAAGCCATGGATCCCATCTGTTCCTTCGTGTGCCATTCCCGGGTGGATTTGGGAGCTGGGAATTTAGGGAGTCACCTTCTGGGCTCACCTAGGCAGGGCCACCAAGTCCTGCCAGGGCCACCAGGTCCTGCCACCCCCGTGCCATGGGTCAGGGAAGGGTTTTCCGTGGTTTCCCGCTGCTCCACCATTCCATTTGATGTCCCTGCTTCTTCCTCACCACTTGACAGGGAAAAGCCGTTCCCGGGTCACCCTGAGCTCACTTTTAGCCCACTCTCCTTTGCTCAGCTCCTTCCCTCAAAGGTCCTTTCACGTCCCTGAGCGCTTCCATCTCTGGCCTCCGCCTTTGGAGATCAGGGCGCTGGGAATGCACGAGAATATTCGGGACACAGCTGGGCTTTTTTAACCCGCCAGACCCGGGAATTCACCCTCGGCTTGCTGCAGAACCCGCTGGAGGAGTCTCCTCCACCGCTCCTTTATGGATCACCAGGACCTGCTGAGGTCCTTCCTTCCTGCTCCGGCTCGGGACTGGTTTGGGAGCTCCCGGAGCCACCCCTGTGGCCCATCCAGGTGGGAGCGACACGCCGGGGTGAGATGAAAAGCGTCAGAGTGCATAAAGAGGCAAAGCAGAGCCCTGCCAGCGCAGTCACCGCGCTCGGCTGTCTCCTAAATGTCTGCCTTTGAAATGCTAATGCGCTTTTAAAGTAGGTAATTTTCATGTAACTTCTACCTACAGGACTCAAAGAAGGTGTTTATTACACTCCTGCCTGGCTTGGGGCACGGCTGATGAATTCCAGAGCCTCTCCATGACCGAATTCCAGCCTGGCTGCCCGGCCCGGCCTCCTCCCGGCCCTTTGGGGGACACGGCCGGGCTGGCACGACACCTCCGTGCCCTGCTGTGTCGGGATCGCAGGAGGAGCAGGACCAGCCCTCCCTGACCCACAGCCCGGGGGTTTCGAGCCCTGCCGTGAATCCCAGGATCTCTGGAACCACGGGATACTTCCCTTTATTTCGTCCCCAAAGGGGGATTTGCATGGTGGATGGATTGATTTCCATCCAAGGAGCAGCTCCACCAGAACATTCCCAGAGCGCCATCAAAACCCAGGGAATATTTGGAGGATGCTCCAAAAGCTGTCTCAAACTCCAAGCTCCATCCAGATGCTGTTTTTCCCGGCGTGCTGGGAATGTGTCCGAGCCAGGCCTTGGAGAAGGATGGGAGATGTTATTCCATGAGCAGCTGCAGTCAAAGTGTCTGAGAGCTGCCCAGCAGGTCCTTGGCTGCCCGGGAAGCAGTTTTGGGGTGGAGCAGGGATCTGTCGGGCTCGGCCGGTTCGAGGCTTGGGACATGCAAAGAGCCAGCCTGGGGCTCCGTGCGGGATCAAAAAGCCTGGGAAAACGAGCGTCGGGAAGGTGATGATGGGCTGCGAGCATCTTTGAAGAGGCACTCCCCAAATGGGGAGGAGGACTCTGAGGTGCTCGGGGTGGAGCTGGGGTTTGCCTGGAGAATCCTACAGCATTCCCGACCCCGCCGTGGATCGCGGATCTCACAGGGATGCGGCTGGGGCTGCCCCTCGCCTGCATCAGGCAGAGCTTTCTGGCTGACTTGGCTTCGTGTCCCGTTAGCAACGGGCCCGGATTCCGCACTCTGGTGTGAATTATGTGCACAAAACACAATTTGCTTTGCTAATGGTATTCTGGCCGTTTTGGTGCCGGGGAACTTTTCAGAAATCATTACCATGCGCTCGGCTCTTTAGATTTTCCCCCTCTCTTCTGAGGCAATTTGTCAGAAGGGATTTTTTGACAATTTCACTGAACCATGCTCGAGAGCACGTTAACCCCTCCAGAGCTTTCTGCTCCGCTCTGCTTTCCCTCGGATTTGTTCCTGCTGCCTTACCAGGGGGCAGGGGGGGAGCTGCAGGGATCGCCGGACGCTCGGATAACTCTCAGCTCATGGGGCTCCACTTCCAAAATCCTCCTTGACATCCCCCTGCACATCCGAATCCTCGGCTCGGCAGATAACGAGTTCCTCGCGTTCCTCAGGGACACCTAAACATTGGGATAATTGCAGCAGGACTGGGAGGGAGTGCTGAGCTGTGTGGGGAGCATCCCTGAGCACCAGTTGCCTCCCAGCCCCTTGAGGAGGTCGGACATGGAGAGCTCCCAGTTCTCATCCCCCCCAAAAAAACCCCTTTTTCTGTGGGCCTCTTCTTGAGGGGTTTTTTTAGGATATGTGGGAATTCCAGGGTGGAATCAGGGTGAAAATGAGAAAGGTTTTGGGGTTATCCCAGTGAATGGCTTCAAATTGAAAGAGTCCGTGTTTAGATGGGAGATTGGGCAGGAATTGTTCCCTGGGAGGGTGGGCAGGCCCTGGCACAGGGTGCCCAGAGAAGCTGTGGCTGCCCCTGGATCCCTGGCAGTGCCCCAGGCCAGGCTGGACAGGGCTTGGAGCAGCCTGGGATGGTGGGAGGTGTCCCTGCCCATGGTTTGAGGTGGGATGGGATGGGATTTAAGTTCCTTCCAACCCATTCCATGATTCTGGGATTCCCAAAATTCCCGGCTGTCTGTACCTTCCCTTTCCCTCCTGACCTGCCACGCCTCTCCGTGATGAAAACAGCCCTTGGTTATTCCTCATTATTCCAGGGATTCCCGCCACCTGCTGAACTCATATTCAAATGAGAACCAAACCAAGCCAAAATTTATATTCAAATGAGGCGAGTTTGGGTCTGGATTGCCGAGCTCTCCCCTGGAGCAATGTTTGCTGTCTCCAGGGGGTGCTCCAGGCTCCAGGGCCATTCCTGGTCTCTGGAATTCCCTGGAATGTGCTGAGGGGCTGTTCCACCTCAGAACACGGATTTGTCCTTGCAGGTCCTTGAAATCCATGTGCTGCCCTGTGGAATTGCTGCTGGATCCAGCCCCTGCAGCAGCTCCAGGCTGGGGGAATTGCCTGGAATTCTGCTGAGCCGAGCAGGCCGCGCTCACCTGGAGGTGTCCCGGCTTTATCGGACACTCTCCTTCCCTGTTTCCTATTAATGTATCAGGTGTCCTCCTCTTCTGTGGACTCCAGAATCTCAATATCGTGGAAGATCCAGCCCCTCTGGCACCTCGGGAGCTGCAGGACAGGGATGCACTGAGGGAACATCAGATAACATTCCAGAAGGAATCAGATAAAGCCCAGAATCCTCTGTCCCGCCTCTCCATCCCGCGGTTTCCCGTTTCAGACCCACCAGTTCACCTCTCCTGGATCACGTTCCACTCAGGAAAACCAGGCCCCAGCACATGGATTTCAATTTGGAACCCTCCCAGAGCGGTTTGTGACCGTGGAGCGGGGCAGGGAAATGAGCTGGGGAAGCTCTGGAGCCACGAAAGCTCGGAAATATTGCGGATGTCACTTTGCCACAGCATCACTCGCTGAAGGGAACCAAATCCCTGCAGTGGCAGCTCCGGGAGGACAAATCCTGCCTTTCCCCATCAACTCAGCTCTTTGGGATTGCTGAGGTTTGGTTTTCACCACAAAGTTGTGGCTTCTTGACCCCATCATCCCCAGGTGTGATCCCCCCGAGAGAAGCCTGGTGTGGTTTGGGAGCTCCGGGCTGTCCCCAAGGGCCTTGGGGACATCAGGGGTTTGCCTCTTCCTTGGCAAGGTGACATCGATTAGGGCACCCAGCTCATTGAAGGATTTACCCAAATTAATCAATCCATCATCAATCAATCCAGTAAGAGATTTCAAACACAATTAAAAGCACACCATCTCTTCAAATCCTAAGCGGAATAAATCAGATTGAACCTTTGGAAAAGGACTAAAGGAATTTTGGAAGCCACTGGATTCCCGGTGCTGCTCACAGCACCAAAAATTGATTTTTTTTTTTTGGGCTTGAAAAAGCAAAATAATTTAGATTAAAGCTGAAGACACCAGGCCCCAAAACATGGCCTGGGCTGGCTCCTGCCCCATTTCCACATCTTTTTGGGTCGGTCCAGCTCTGAATTCTGCCCCCACAACAAGAGTGAGGGGAAGGACACGGAGACTCCACTTTTACCTGCAAAAATTTTGAATGTCACACTGCAGAGATGCCCTGGTGCCGCCTCCTCAGCCTGCAGAACTGAGGGAATGCTCTTGGAAAAGCCGAGGGGATGCTCCTGGGAGGCAGCTGCGGATATTCCATGGCACGCACAGGCGGGATGAGGGTTCAGGGACCCTCCTTGTGCCAGCTCCTGATGCCAGCACGGATGGCACCTCTGCCTCCAGCTGCTGCTGCCTCTTTGGATTCCTCGTTCCCTCTTTGACGTCTTCTCAATCCCTTCCTTCCTCATCTCTTGTGTCACCTACCTCTGATCCCTCCTCGCTGCTCAGTTTCCAGCCCCTCCATCCTCTCGTCCCCAGCTCCAGTTAATTCCAGAAGCAGCACCTGGAAGAGGAGCCCACTCTGGCGGCATTCCTGCACCTCCCACCTGCTGGAAGCTCCTCCGAGCTCATTTTCCCCGTGGGAAGGGCAGCCCCCTGCCCTCTCCCGGCAGCTGCTCCCCGTGACAGCTCGGGCTGCTGAGTCGCACCGTCAGGCGTTTGTCACTCGACATCTTGATCGCTGTCACTTGGGTGATCCTGAGAGCTGCTCCCAGCCACGTCCCGCTCCCTCGGGATTCTCCCCGACCCGCTGGTGCAGGGATAATCACATCAGCGAGCTGGGCACGGGTGGGACGGGGAGCAGAGGTTCCCTCTGGCCGGCAGTGAGCGATTAACGAGGATGGCACTAATTGGGGTGATGGCCCCGTGCCCGTCCCGCGTTTCCCCGTGCTGATGATGGAGAGCTGCGGGCAGAGCTGCTCTCCCAGGAGCTCCTCCACTTGATAATGCACCCCAGGGGGAAGGTTCTTCCCTTTGTTGCGGGATAATTTCATTTTGTTCCTACATAATGAGAAGTCGGGAATAATCACTCGCTAATCGCTTTCCCTGCCCCCGTGCTAAGCCTGGCTCTGCAAAGCTCTTGCCCGTCCCTCTTCACTCGCCTTTCTCCGAGGCCGCGGCTTTTATTGTTCGGTTCCACACAAGAGGATGTTCCCCTGGTGCACCCACCCAGAGCCTCTTCCCTGTCACCCCAGATGTGTCACCTGCCAGCCTGGAGATGTCACAAGCTCAGCTGGGCTCTGCTCTGGGGAAAGAAGCCTTCAGGTCCCTCGCTGGGAGAGTCAAAGCAGAGCCCTCGATTTTCACCCCTGGTTTGTGTCTGGCTGCCAGGAGGGACCCGTGCCCAGGAGAGATTCTAGAAATTGTAGAAATGCAGAAAATCACCTTGTTGCACCTCCTGTCATGGGCAGGGACAGTTTCCACTGTCCCAGGCTGCTCCAAGCCCTGTCCAGCCTGGCCTTGGGCACTGCCAGGGATCCAGGGGCAGCCACAGCTTCTCTGGCACCCTGTGCCAGGGCCTGCCCACCCTCCCAGGGAACAATTCCTGCCCAATATCCCATCCATCGCTGCCCTCTGGCAGTGGGAGCCATTCCCTGTGTCCTGTCCCTCCATCCCTTGTCCCCAGTCCCTCTCCAGCTCTCCTGGAGCCCCTTCAGGCCCTGCAAGGGGCTCTGAGCTCTCCCTGGATCCGTCCCTTCTCCAGGTGAGCACCCCCAGCTCCCCCAGCCCGGCTCCAGCCCTGGAGGATCCCATCCCTGGATGGCACGGGAGGATCTCCCCGCTCTCATTCGGGTCTCCAGGCACACACGAGGGTGACTCGAGCTCCTCAGGGCACTGCCAGAGCAGCTGCCAGGGAGGGAACGAGGACCTGCAGCTCTTCCTGCCCACTCCAGGGGAACCTGGAGCCCATTCCTGCTGCTCTGGCCGTGCCCGGAACGCTCTGACAGGAGGGACAACGGCTTGGAAATGTCCTTGAAGTGGGGCAATAAAGCGCACAAGGGAGCCGGGGGTCTGCCCTCGGGGGAATTCTCCCTCCCTCCCTGTCCCCTTCGATGTCAACCCCGGTGACAGTGCCCATACAGGGGTGGCACCGCAGCCTGCACGAGGACTCCTGTCCCTCCGGAATGGCAGCTCCACTCCATTTTGCCGGGAATATTCACAAATTGCCTGGATAAGGGGATTTGGCGAAGCCACCTCCCGGGGACTGGAGTGAGAGCAGGGCCAGAGTGGGAGCTGAGGCCGGGGTGTGGAGCTGAGAGGTGTTCGTGCCTCGGGAGTGTGAGGAAAGCGCTCCTGTGTCCCCGTGGGAGCAGGGACAGCCCCTGTGCCCTGTCCCAGTGCTGGGGGGGGCTCACCCGGCCAGGGCAGGGCAGAGCTGGGGGGTCACAGCCACCAACCGGGACAGGAGGAGCTGGCGGCACTGCCAAGGGGCCTTTGGGGTGAAGGTGGGCACAGGGAGGGGGAGTGAGGGCGATTCCCAGGGCTTGGGCCGATGGGATCCGATGCAAATGCGAGCTCAGGGCATCCACCCTCCTGAGAGAGCCCTCAGGGGGGCACGGAGTCATTTTTTTGGCTTCAAAAGGGTCACCAGGGCCGGGGTGAAAGGAGCTGGCGGCACACAAGGAGTGTCACGTTCCAGTGACAGCCATGCCCAGCAGAAGGGCTCTGACCGGATTTCTTTGGCAGTTTCTTCAGCTGGATTCCTTCCAGGTGTCCCTCCCGCAGTTCAGAGGAGCCCGGGCAGTCTGGGAAGCTGCGCTGGGGCGGGATTTTTGCCCACCCGTGCCAGCACTGCCTGGAGGTTATCGATACCTGATCAATAACGAGCTGCAAAGCCCCGAGCCGGCTGCGGGGAATTTCTGGTCCTTCTCCTCATGCGGGATAACAACCTCATCCAGGCCTGGCTGCTGCCTTGGCTTCTCTTAGGGCTGCGGGGGTTTTTGTGTTTTTGTTGTTTTTTTGTTAGTTTGTTTGTCTGTTTGGGTTTTTTGTTGTTGTTTTGTTTTTTAATTTCATTGATTTCCTTTGTTGTTAATGGGCTGCTCGGTGCCGGGCAGGGTGGGCAGGGAAGGAACGACGGGGATCGTTGGGATTCTGTGTCCTCGGAGCGCTCTGGTGGGGGACAGGCAGAGCTGGAAAGGTCACAGCGCTGCCTCTGGGCACATCTGCCTGGCGTGCAGCCCCGCCCGCTGCCAGGCTGCTCCTGCCAGTCCCTGGGCGCTGCCACTGTCCCCACAACGGGCTGGGACATTGGAGCGAGCATTAAAGCAGGATTAGGGCAGGAGCCAGCTCGGGGTGGCAGCCAGGGCTGGTGCGGCAGCTGCAGCCGGTACCGGAGGGCACTGGATGCCACCCCAGCAGCCGGGCCCTGCGAGCAGGGACATCCTGGGGACATCCTGCGGGTGGCAGCTGGACTTTGGGGCGTTCCAAGCTCCGAGCAGATGCAGCAAGAGGTGAAAATGCCCCCCTGTTCTCCCCCTCCCCCGTTTTCACCCCCTCCCGTGCCCGGCACAGCGAGCTGGGTGCGGGGAATGCAAAGCTCCGATCAAACATTCCCCCCGTTTTCCCCCTCAAAGGAAGTCTAAAGTGCACCCTCAGTCAACAGAGGGCGGGAATTCCGCTTTCATCAGCCGGCAGAAGGCACCGAGCGCACCTCAGTGCGAGCACAAAGCAAACAGCAAAGGGCAAAGTCGGGGCTGGGTGGGTTTGTTTGCCCAGGGAAGGGGTTTGGGCTCGGAGGTGATGCTGCAGGTGAGCTGCGAGAGTCCCGGCCCAGTGCAAATGCCAACAGGGCAAGGAAACGCCTTGGGAATGAAGAGGCTGCTGGAGAAGAGGGGAAAATGTGCAGGTTTTGCCAAGAGAGGATGAGAGGAGTTTCACCAAGCCCTGCCCCAGGAGGTCCCGGCAATCCGGGGGCTGCTGCCCCTTTAAAATATGGGAGGGGGAGAAAAAAAAGACGCAAATGAGGAGCCGGCTGAGAATTAGTAGAGCAGAAAACTCCAAATGATGCAGAGCTAATTCCTTAAGTGTCAGACTGGCTGCCAGACCCTCCGCTTCTCAGCCTGCTGGCCCCGGGCGAGCAGGGGGGGCCACTGGGTGCCCCCGGGCTCGGAACCAGCCCCGGGGGTGCCCCGCAGTCCCCTGGGTCCCTCCGTGCCACGCCCGGGCTCCTCTCCCCGCCTGCGGCCCTGGCGAGAGGGACAGGGGAAGTTTTTTAATATAATTTTTATTGGCCTGTAAATTTCTTTCCTTTCCCCACCGGCTCGGATCGATGCTCGCAGTTTACCCAAGTCCCAGGCACGCAGATTAAATCCTCCGCCTCTATTACACGAGATGGGCTTTTATTCTCCCCCTGATCGCTCGGAAATAAACAGCGCGAGGGGAGAGGGGGCAGGCGGGAGGCGGGGAGGGGGCGAGCCCATCTCGGAGCCCTTCATTCCCCACCAGCCCCGCAGCTCGCGGTCATCAAGCCAGGCACTTCTCCCGCAAGCCGCTCCAGCCCGGCCTTGCCGTCCCCCTGCCCTCCCGCCGGCTCTCCCCTCTCCCCTCTGCTCTCCCCGCCCCTCCCTCGCTCTCCCTCCGCCGTTATTTTTAAAAAGAACAATAATAATTAGGCAGAGCAGCCTCTAACACAATCGTTTCAGCCTGAACAGGCAATTAGGACAGGCGGAGTGAGGCTAATGAACGGTGCATTGGTTTCCCCCCTCGCAGCCGTGCCCCGCACATCCCCGCAGACGTGTGGCTGCTCCGCCGAGCCGCCGCTCCTGACGCGGGCAGGGGCTGCCAGCCAGGGGAGGGGGCACGGTGCCCAGCAGAGCCATCACCACGGGCAGG
>JAHLSL010000176.1:351341-365048 GCA_025920805.1 Petroica traversi | reverse complement strand
GTGATGGGATACAGGGAATGCTGGATCCAGCCCCAATCCTGCAGCCTAAGCTTGAAGCCCCCTCGGGTCAGTCCCTACTCAAACAGGGTCAGTATTGGAGGCACCTCTGGCTCTTGGCTCTCCTTCCCTCCTGGTGGTCCTTGCCTGGTGCAACCCCCAGCATTCCCATTTTTTGGGTCACACCTCCCAGTCATGGTTGATGGAACCACCAAACGCCATAAATCCCATTTTTGGGTCGTTCCTCACATTCCTGATGCATGGGACCACCCAAACCCCATAAATCCCATTTATTTTTTCGGATCATTCCCCCACATCCAAGCTCCCTGCCAGGTCACCAAGGATAAACTCCCGACTCCAGGCACTGCCAGCCCAGGCACCCAGCCCCACCCAGCGCCGGAGCAGCTTCTCCTTGCTCCCAAATCTGCCCGTCCCAGCCAGCCCTGGGGTGCCATCACTCCCATCCCATCTCAGGCTCGGACCCAGGGCGGTGGCAGCGCCGGGAGGAGGTGTCACACACCCCGGGCTCGCCAGGCTCCCTCCCGGCCGCTGCCGAGGAGCTGCCAGGCGCTTAATTAGAGCTCCCGCCGCAGTCGATTAGCGGGGTTTTAGCCGAGTGCTCCCTGTTTGGGATAACTGATGGGAGCAGGCCGGCAGGGAGGCAGCAGGAAGCCCCGGGGAGGAGGATTTGTGCTCTGGCAGCTGCGGGGGAGTGCGATCCCACGCTGCTCCTCGCCGGGTCTCCCGGCGTCTCGCTCATCTCCTTCCCTCCTGCTCCCGAGCGATGTTCCAGGCCAGCAGGAAGCAGCTGGGGCCGGGATTACCTGGGACAGTTCCGTGCCCTGACAAAGCTCGGGAAGGAGCAGGAAGGAAGCAGCACAATGGGTCGGGGATGGAGGAAGGGTCCGTGCAGGAAGGGACCCCTCCCTCCTTGCCACCGCTGCCGCTCTGGGGACCTTCTCCAAGTGTCCCTTCCCTTGGATTCTGGCCATGCCGGAGGAGGGGGATGTGGACCTCATTCTCCTCATGTCCCTCTGCTCCAGGTGCTGCGGATTTCAGCACAGGTGAGCATCCCTGAGGAGATGCTGTTCCACGAGCAAATCCTGCGGGAAAATCCATGGCACAGACTGGGAGGGACTCAGAGCAAGTGGTGGTGGTGCCCTGTGTGTGGTGTGGCAGTGCCATGCAGGTGGCACTGTCCCCTCCATGCCACTCAGCCCAGGGGTGACAAGGAGGATACACAAAGTGCTGCAGGACAAGTGCCAGGGGAGGTTTGGGTTGGATGTTAGGAAAAACTTTCCCTCTCCAGCATCAGAACAGGCTGCCCAGGGATTTAAAAGCCGTGTGGATGTGGCTCTTGGGGACATGGCCAGTGGTGGCCTTGGCAGTGCTGGGGGCATGGTTGGGCTTGGTGATCTCCGAGGTTTTTTCCAACCTGACCAATTCCATGTCCCGCTGTGCAGCCAGGCTGGATCGCCCCTCCTGCAGCCCTGCTGGGTCCCCACGTCCCTGTCAGGGTCCCTTCCCTGCGCTCCACCTCCTCCTCCCTCTTTTCTCCCTCCCTGTTCCCATTCACACAGACCCTCAGGGCTCCCTCCGAGCCGCCCCCAGGACCCTTTCCCTCTGCTCTCCTCAATTTCCTCTGGAGCACCGGCAAAGCCTCCAGAGGACACTCCAGGTCGGGAGCCTGTTCACCTCCGCCCAGCGTCCCTCCTTTTCCTGCCTTCCGCAGCCCCCCAGGTGCTGCAGAGCTGGGAATTCAGGTGTTCGCCTGGATGGCTCCCAATGAGGAGCATCAAAGGGGAACGGAGCACAAAAGGCACCTGGGGGAGAAATAAAAACTCCTGATGTGTCGCTGAGAGGGGGGGGACAGCGCCTGCCTGAGTGCGGGGAAGGAGCGGGGAGCAGCGGGAATCCAGCAGGATTCCAGCCGGATTCCAGCCGGATTCCAGCAGGATTCCAGCCGGATTCCAGCAGGATTCCAGCAGGATCAACCCGCTCCACGTCGGCACGGGCAGGCGCTGGGAAGTGACGGATCCAGGGGTGGTCTCCAAGATCCGTGTGAGCAGCGCCTGCCCCGGCCTGCCCCTGCCTCAGGACACGGATGCGGCGGTGGTGGAGCAGAGCTGCTGCTGCTGCTGCTGCCTGTGGGAATCTCCGATTGCTTCCTGAAGCGTGCTCGGATAAATGCCACCGTGGGAATTCAGGGCGGGAAGCCGGGGACGAGCTCAGCGCGGCTCTCAAAGGCTTGGCTTCTCTGGGACCGGCGCTGGAGGACTCCAAGGACGTGGCATTATCCTCCGCAGATATTTTCTGGGATCTGTCCGTCCCTTCCCACTCGTTTTCCCCCGGGACAGCTCTGGCTGCTGTTTCCCGTTCGGAGCCGAGCTGGGAGCACTCACGGCTCAAACTCTCCTGCCCTGCCCTGGAGCTTTGCCAGGCAGGATGGCAGTGCCGGCTGCCCCTCCTGCCCCGCCACGCCCCGCTGGGGTTTAAAACCCCAAATCCTGAGTGCTCACATCCAATTCCTGCAGCAGCGCCCGGAGCCGGCGGAAGGGCCAGTGGAGCATCCAACGCTCCGAGCTACTCAGCCACGGTCACGGCAGAGGTCACTTCATTCCAGGACATCTGGCCCTGTCCTCAACTCCCCCAGCCCAGTGCCACCCCCAGCTCCGCTTCCCACCCGCTGCCCCCTCCCTTCGCTCCTGGATGGACCAGCTGCTCCTCCCCCCCTCTCCCACAACCTCCCCCCCCAGCCTGCTCTGACTTCCCGGCGTTATTGAATGCCTGTTTTGCTTCTAGGAAATGCGGTTTGGTGGCTGGAGATGGGGAGGGAGCCACGTGAGCAGCAGCAGCAGCAGCATCCCCACGGATCCCCGGCGGGCAGCGAGAGCCGCCAGGGCTTGGAACATCCCGCCTTCCGAGGGTTAATTCCTGCTGCAGAGCCCTTCATTCCTCCCTCGTGGCATTTCCCATCTCTCTGGAGCGGAGTCAGCGCCCCCAAACCCCTCACCCCGCTGCCCGCCAGCTCGGCATCCAGCAGGGGCAGGACCAGGAGCAGCGTTTCCCCCAGTCCCAGAGCCCCGAACGTACAGATTAATTTAGCATGAACGAAACGCTCCGGCAGCACGAACGCCCTGCAGCCACGGGGCCCGGGCTGCGGGGCTGCGGTGTGTCCGGGAGCGGGGGATTTCGAGGCGGAGCAGCGCAGCCCCGGCCGTGGGTGCCGGAGCGCCCCTGGGAAGCAGCGGGTGCAGGAGGTGGAAAGGGTCACCCGGAGAGCCTGGGAGAGGGGCTGCGGGCGGTCCCCGGTGGGAGCCGAGCACGGAAATGGGAGGCAGGAGGCGAGGGACGCTGCCAAGAGCCGTCCCAGCATCCCCGAGGGGCGGAGGGGACAAATCCCGGCGGGAGGAGCAGGGTGCGGGCTCTGCCCCAGGGGCACATCCAGCTCCGGGGGGCTGGAGAGGAGCATGGAATTCTCACTTGGATCATAAAATCATCATCCTGCAGCGCAGGGCAAGGCGGGCTCCGGGCAGGGACGAGGGGAGGGTGTGACAGAGAGGAAACAGAGCTGCAAAAGCAAGGGGAGCACGGAATTCCAGCAGGGAATCTGCAGCATGGAATTCCAGCAGGGAATCCGAGCGGGATCAGCCAGAGGCTGAGGCAGCAGCAGCGCCAGGGTCAGGGAATGGGGCTGAGCACTGCTCAGCTCTGGTTTGCTGCTCTGCAGGCACGGCAGAAAAGGTTCTCTGGAGCTCCAGGAGGGTGAGAGAGAACTGACAGGCTGGGAGAGCTGGGGGGGGCTCAGCCAGAGAAGGGAAAGATCCAGGGAGGGCTCAGAGCCTCTTCCAGTGCTGAAAGCAGCTCCAGGAGAGCTGGAGAGGGACTGGGGACAAGGGATGGAGGGACAGGACACAGGGAATGGCTTCCAGTGCCAGAGGGCAGGGCTGGATGGGATATTGGGCAGGAATTGTTCCCTGGGAGGGTGGGCAGGCCCTGGCACAGGGTGCCAGAGAAGCTGTGGCTGCCCCTGGATCCCTGGCAGTGCCCAAGGCCAGGCTGGGCAGGGCTTGGAGCAGCCTGGGACAGTGGGAGGTGTCCCTGCCATGGCAGTGGGAGCCATTCCCTGTGTCCTGTCCCTCCATCCCCGGAAATTGTCTCTCTCCGTGTTTCCTGCAGCTCCTTCAGGCCCTGCAAGGCCACACTGAGCTCACCCCAAAGCTTCTCCTGTCCAGCTGAACAATCCCAGCTGTGCCAGCCTTTCCTCCCAGCAGAGCTGCTCCATCCCTGGGATCATCCTGGTGCCTCCTCTGGCCTGGCTGCAGCAGCTCCAGCTCCTGCCTGTGCTGGGCCAGGGCTGGGGCAGCTCTGCAGGTGGGGTCTCACCTGAGGGACCGAGGGATGGATTTTACCAAGGTCCCCTCTCTTCTCCAGGCAGGACAGGTTCCTCAGGCTCTCCTCACCACAGACAAGCTCCACACCGTTTTCAATCCCCTTTTTGCTGTTGCACAGGAGAGGAATTTCCTTTTTGACCAACCACGAGTTCATTTCTCAACAAGTCTCAAACGAGGGATGTTACCCAAGAGCCTTTTGAAAATCTCAAGAGATCCTCTTGACCAGATCCCTTTACACCCATAGTGACAGAAAAAGAAAATTTGGGAATTGAGTGACCGCAGCCAAAAGGATTGGGATGAAATGAGCTGCAGTGAAAAGGACTTGAGCCCTTCAGTGAACATTCATGGATTCCTGATGCACAATTTCCTTCCCCAGACACTGAAGGATTTTTTACCTATTAGAACCCATTTATTCATGGGCCCAACAGCTCCATTTCTGTTTTCCTGACACAAAGTCTGACCTGCTGCCCTGTGAGACTCCACATCCCATTTAATCCTAAAAAATTAACCCCCCCCCACAACCCCCTCGGGCCACATTTGATCCCTCCCCTCACTTTGCCACCGAGTGCATTTCCAGCACTGTATTTTATACTCAGAGATGGGAAATACCATCTTTTCTTTCTGTACCATTTTTGGGGTGAATCTCCCTGGTTCTGGCAATTAATTCCTATTCACACCATCGATTCCCCCTAAATTCCCTCTCCTAATGACAATTCCATCTGAATCAGTTCCTTTGATTCCCTAAATCAACCTGCAGTGCTCGGCCAGCCTTGGGGACCCCCCCAAGCCCCATTTTCTGCCTCTTTTCCCTCTCTCTTTAATTTCCTTCCCGACCCTCCAGCCGAGCTCTCCCCCTCCCTGGGTTTGTCTCCCGCCAGCCCCGGTGTTTTCCCGGGATTTACAGCCTGGCTCTGTTCTCAATTAGCGGGTTCCTTCCAGCTCTTGTGGCTTCCAAGTCACAACATTTTTCGAGGCTGTGGCAACACCTCAGACGCAGCTCATGTAAAATAGGTATTAAAATAGGTATTAATTGCATGGAGATCTCCTCAGCCTCGGAATTCCCAGCTCCTGGGAAGGCCCCACAAGCCTGAATTACCTTTCCTGGCGCATCCCAGGGAACAAAACCCTGCCCTTCACCCCCTACCTTGGATATTTCGCTGCATCCAATTGGGAATAAATGTCCTTCCAACCCCTCCCCTGTTTTTTTCCTCCTCCTCCAGCTCCTCGGGAGTTGGGCAAGGCTGGAGAGCCCTCCCTGGTCAGATTTACCCCTTTCCCAGCACACAAATCCCCTCCGGGATAAGGCGGAGCCTGGCGGGAGCAGGAGGGGGTGAGGAATTATTTTGTGGATGGAGACAGCCCAGCCGCCTGCTGGGCTGGGATGAAACATCCTGGAGCAAGGGATGGCTCCCAGGGGGGTGGTTTGGGATGTTAAGCTGGAATTTCGGGCATCCAGGACCCTCTTTCACAACCTCCCACTGCTGGGATGGCCCCGGGTTGATTCCTAGGCTGGACCATCAGGGCGGGTTTAGCTTGGGGCTCTCCCCAAATCCGGGAATTTACCTTGGAAAGGCATCCCTGGGGCTCTCCCCACTCCGGGAATTTGGTGCTGGCAGTACCCAGAACCCTGGATCTCCCTCCAGCCTCTGCCGGGGTCTCTCCAGGCTGATCCTGAACCCAGCCCTGCTCCCGCTGCCTCTCCCCTCTCTCCCTGCCCAGCTTTATTAGTCCGGGAAATGAATCCGAACATCCCTTAGGAAAAGCCTGGAAACTCAGCCTGACTCGCCCCGTTTCCCGGCTGGAGCCGGGGCGAGGCTCGGCCGAGCATTTCCAGCAGGGGATAAATGCCTGGGAGGAAAACAGGGAGCTGCTCTGCGCTGAGAAAGGAGTCGCTTGTGAGCGTCCGTTCACACCTGAGCGAGGCTGGAGCCCCTTGATGACCCCGGAATTGCAAATTAAACAGGATGGAAAGGCTGGGAGGGAAAAGCAGAGGCTCCGCCAAGCTTGGGGCAGCGGCCACGAGAAATGCTTCGCTTGTCCCTTAAGCCAAGCAGGACAAAATTCAGGAGTCGTGTCCCACAGCAAAGCCAACCCCGAGGTCGCAAACGCAATCAGGGAAGCATTCCCGGCCGTGATTCCTGAGGAGAGGCAGTCAGGCCATCACAGAAACGGGAATTCCTTCCTTGGCAAGGTGGGGGACGGGAGCACCGGGCTGGAGCTGAAGCCGTGGGGACATCAGGAATGCGAGGGAACCTCTCCGGGTGTTTGCTCTGCTCCCAAGGCGCTCCAAAGAATAATGGCACTGATCTTGGAGGGATTTCAAGCAGCTGAAATTAGAATGAATGCTGTTTTTAATTTGGACTAACGAGCTTAAAGAGCAAAATGAAAGACTCCCAGCAATTTTGCAGAGTCAAGACACTTAACACGAAACGGGGGGGGGGGGAGCATCAGAATCTGATCTTTGCAATGTTTCCCATCTGATCCGCGGAGAGAGCAAACAAGCCCCAGTGTTTGAGTCAGATTAAATGGTTAATTATTACTGCTATTGTTGAACTCTGACAGTGTGGCAAATCAGTGATGGATGGCAGAGAAATAAAGCCGGGCTGGCTGGGAGCAGCCTGCAATGCTCCGGGAGAGCTCAGCCAGCGCCGGGAGCTCACAGCTGGATTTGTGTCACCCCACCCCTCCCGAGGGACTCGGGGACCTTTAAAATTGGCCTGGCTGGAGGAGAGCATGGCCTGGGGGGGCAGGCATGGGGTGAGTGTCAATAAAAACCCCAAATGTGAGAAGTACCCATTTATTGGGATGCTCCCCGCTCAGCAAAGCTCTGCCTGTGGCACAGAAACCCTCGAGGGATTTGCTGGATGCTGACATTGTCCCCTCCCCGAGCAGCCACTGCGGGATTGAGTCAAAATTAAAACACCTCCTGCCTTGCCACAGCAGACTTCAAGGTTTGTTGGGAGAGCATCTGGCCGTGTTATCTGAAAAAAAAAGGTGCAATTACAATAGCGGCGAGGTGCAAAAAAGGAAAATAAATGTCCCCAGCTGTGTCACAGAGGCTGCTGCTGTGCCAGCCCCTGTGCCAGCTCCTGATTTCTGGAGAGCCAAAAGTCAGCTGCTGCTTGAAGGGGGGGGAATAAAGGGTGTGAGGGTGTGGGGACAATGCTGCCCACGGAGGGACCTCATGGAGGAAGAGGAGGGACTCCTGTTCCTCACAGGAACAGCTTCCAGCTGGTGCTGCTGGGCAGCTCCTGGTGGCACCGTGTGGCACACGCAGGGAGAGGGCACGGGGACGTGTGACACGGGCCATGGGGCAGGAGCACACCCCAGCCCTTAGTGCAGGGCCAGATCATCCCAGTGACCCCATGAACCCTTCCTGAGCAGTGTCACAGTGTCACAGTCAGTGCCACGGTGTCACAGTATCACAGTGTCACAGTCAGTGCCACGGTGTCACGGTGTCACAGTGTCACTCTCAACAGGATCATCCCCTTGGATGACATCTCCAGGCTGCTCCAGGAGGGAATTTAATTGTTCTTCCTGCGGATCTGGGTTAAGCCTGGCAGGAACCTCCAACACTTTCAACCAGGCCTTGATGGTGCCTCTCACCACCTTTAAAGGGAGGTTTCTGCCTTAATTTGCTGCTAAGAAAATCCTTAAAATAAAATTTAGTGTTTGAGGCAGACGCCAACATCCCAAGGGTTTTCCAGCTTGCCAAGACAGTGGTGAGGTGAACTCCCAGGAGTTTGGGGAGCTTGGATAACGCCCTGATCACATCCCAAAGGCTCCCTGGGACATGTTAACCAGGCCAGGCCACCCGAGGAATTTTTCAGCATGGGGAGGAGGCACATCCTGGTTTCTTAAAAGAATCTGAGTGTGGCCGAAAATCTTTCCCTTCCCTTGTCCTTCCCTCACTCCTGGACTCTTTCCTCTTCCAAAGACTCCCCAGGAAGCAGAGATTGCCTGGGCACGGAGCAGAGGGAGGGACGTGCCCGGAGCTGGGGCCCTTCCCACCTCTGGAGAAGCAGCTCTGAGCGGGGACCGCGCCTGCTCCAGCTCCAGGTGCTTCCCATGCAGAAGCAGCTCCATCCTCCCTGGAATCCCTCTTTTCCCTCATTCCCAAGCCCTCCTCCTGCAGAGGAGCCTCACATCCCGCCGGGAGAAGCCATCAAGGTGCGGATGGGGAGCGGGGTGGGATCTGCCAGGCTCTCAGGGCCAGCGGGGCGGGGAGGCTTGAAACAATCCAATTTAGCCCGGTGCTGCTCCCAGGGACATGAATAATGGGAAGCTGATGCTAAACCGGAGCCATAATTTTCATACCAGTGCAAACAGATCCAAATTGTGATAAAAGGTTTTCATCTGCCGAGGCTTTGGAGAGGCCCCCGCGCGCTGATTTACGGCGCCTCTTAATGTCGCATCTGACAGCACTTTGCAAACAAAATGTTCTGCCCATAAACTCGCAGACAGTGACTCCGGGAGGCTGGGGGAGGGGACGAGGGAGGCGAGGGGTGAGGGGGACGCTGCTGCTCCAGGTGGTTCCCGGTGTCCCCGGCAGGGCAGCCCGGAAGGCTGCGGGAAGGCGGGAGGAAGGTGAGGCTGAAGGCAAAGCAGCGAAGCGTCCACCTCGTCCTGCCCGCATCCCCAGCGGGAGCTGCGCGTCCGAAATGACAATTCCCATCCCCGAGGAGTGTCCGTGCTGGCTCCCGAGCCAACGGGAGCCGGGAATTGGCTGCTCTGGCTGGGAGCATCCACGGCTGGGCAGGGCCACGCTGCTCCCCTGGTCCCACGGGAATTGTGCCCTCGGCAGCTCTCCGTGCTGGAATTCAGCCAGAGGAGTCCTTCCATCCTGGATCACGGCTTTTCGCTCTGTGACCAAGCCCGGGAGGTTCTGTTGTGCTTTTCCCTGGTCTTCCCATCCTTTCCCTACCCTCTGCCTTTCCACCCCTGTGCCTTCGGCTGCCCCATCCCTGCCTTCCGCCCGACCCGGACCCGCCAGCAGGGATCCGCATCCCCAGGGGAAGCTCTCCAGAGCCCCGCAGGAGCGTGTCCCTCCTTCCTGCGCCCGGGCAGGGCTCTGGCTGCGCTCCTCCAGCCGGGAACGGCGGCTGGCAGGGCTGCGGGAGCTGCGGGCTGATGGATCGCAGCCCCCGGGCGCCCGAGTGCGCGGATCTGCCGCAGTTTGCACCAGTGGAAGCTTTCTCAGCCTGCTTGGCTCCCTTCCCGGAGATAATGAGCTGCGGTAATTGAGCCCGGAGGTCAGGAATGTGCGGCTCGCTGCTGCCAGGAGGAGAGGGCACTGCCTCGTGCGGAGGTGACGCCGTGGCTCTCCGTGGGCAGCGGGATGCGGGAAATCTGGGATGCGCCGTGCCAGGGCTGGGCACTCAGCAGGATCCAGCCGGTGGCCCCGGGGCTTTGCAGGAGCTGTGCCCTGGGTGTGGGGGCAGCTTTGGGATCCAGCTCCGGGTCAAGGTGGGATCTCATCCCGCTTTTCCCGTGTGGAAGCCTGGACTGGAGCTCTGCTGGTCACTCTCAAGAAGCTCGACAGGACCTGGAGCTGTGTGCACGTGGGGATGGAAGGATTATCCCAAATGCTGAGATCTTTCTATTTCTCTCTTCCTCCCGCAGGGAATCCTGGCTGGGGGATAACCTGGTTTAAGTTTAGGGGAACCTGAACAGGTTTAGGGGAACGTGGACATGGTCCCTGCTGCAGCCCTGGAAACACCTGGTAACACCTGGAAGGATTTATTTCCGGCACTGGAGCTTTGAATAACCCACGGCTTGCTCCAAAAACCAGGCCAGAGGGAAGGCTGGGACAAGGAAAAGCACATGAAGTGCCCGCGAACCCTCGGGGGAGCTGGTGGGCACACGGAGCTCGCACCGCGAGCTTTCCCCCTGCTCGCCGGGGCCCGGGAATGCTCCGCTGTTGTCAGAGCAACAGCAGCTCCTCGGCAGCTCCTCCCGGCAGGGAAGTTCTGCTCTGAACCTCGGCCACAGCTCCGTGTCCTCCCCGCCCAGCACCAAAAAGCCCCTTTGGAGCTGCCCCCGGGGGAAAAAACCACTGCCGGGGACCACCAGGACAGGAAAACCAACCCCATTCCCCTTTTAATTCCCAGTATAAATCAAGCCAGGATGGCACAGAGCACTTCCCACCCTGCTGCCAGCTCTGCTCCCACCTGCAGGGTGTTGGGAGAGGGTGGGATCCGATCCTGGAGGGGTTTTTTTTGGGTGTGGGGATTTGTTTTGTGCCCAGGGCACTGCTGGCAGGATCAGGGACAGATCCTCAGCACCTTCTGGGGGTGGGAATTCCATATCCCGCCCTCCTGCCACCACGGGCAAGGAGACTTTGCTCCTTTTTGAGGGTGTTCAGCAGCCCTGGGGTGGCAGCAAACGCCCCTGCGGCGCTGGGGCACAACCAGGGGCTGGTCCGGCACAGAAAACCTTTCTGAGTGCGCATCAAACCCAGATATGGACATGGAAAATCCTCTCCAAAACAGGAAAAGTTAATTTAAAATAACCTCACAGCCCCAAATGGGAAGGGCAGCCAATCTGCAGTGGTTTGGGGCCCGAAAGAAACCCAGGGATGAATAACAGAGCTCAGGGCTGCTCTCAGCGAGCTGGGAGCAGCGTGGGGAGTGCCAGCCCCCCCTCTGCTGGGGCAAAAATGACAAAAACCAGCTGGGTTTTGGGGTGAAGCCCCAATTCCTGCAACTTAAACTGGAACTGCCTCTGGTGGGGTCCTGCTCTGGCCTTCCCCAGTGTTGGATCAAACCCCCCCAGCCCTGAGGAGGATGGCAAAGAGCACAAATCCCCCATCCAAGAGTTTCCATCAGAGGAAATTCCCAGACCTGAGGAAATTTCCAATGCCAAGGTAATTCCCTATCCCAAGGAAATTCTCAACCCCAAGAAATTCTCAATCCCAAAGTAATTCTCAATCCCAAGGAAATTCCCCATGCCAAGGACATTCCCAAAACCTGCTCCCGGAGCTGCTGCCTGGGAGGGCTGAGAGCCCTGGAGCTCTGCCACGGCCACCCCAGCCCTGCTCCCTCCTGAGCACCACAAAACCTCCCCACAGCGCCTCTTCCTCTGCCCCTCCCAGTCCAGCCCTGCCATCCTTCCAGGAGCCGCTTCCCGAGGAATTTTCCAGGTTTTTACCACAACTGCCTCCCTGATTCCCTCTTTGACTCCAGCACGGTTTAACGGCATCAAGAGGGGTTTTTTGCTGCCTTTTGGTCTCTGCTTGGTGTGAGAATCCAACGTTCATAAAGCCCCCCCGGGAACCTCCCCCCTGCTCGGATTAGAAAGAGCTCCTTTATGCCGGTGCCAAAGGAGCCAAACTTCACCATCCCCATCTCCCCCCATCCCCTCGGGGGATGCCTGCGGGTCCCTGCCACGCTGGGAGAGCCTTTGAAAATCCTGCAATTCCAGCAGCCACACTGACACTTTCATGGCCGGGGTCACAGCTCTGACCAAGAGTTATTAGTGAGCTTTTCTCTGGCCTTGAAAGCTCCCTCGTATAATGTTCTGTCTGTTGGTGTTTGGGAAGGATTTTTCTCTGGGTTTGCTGCTTGCCGGGGATTTTTTCTAGGGGAGTTTTTCCCGGAGTTTTGCTCACGGTGCCCAGCTCTGCCCCTGGCTGGAGGGATCACTGAGGGGCTCTGGGTGTGGGGGGGGCTGGGAGGAGAAAAAAATCAGTGGAATGGATTTTCCAGGGTCCCAAATTCTCAGGAGGCTGGGTCAGGGCTCCTCCCAGGGATATCCCAGGCATTGATTCCAGCACAAAGCACAGCCTGATCCCCATGCCAGAGGTGTTCTTATCCCTTTTGCACTTTTGGGGTTCCCTCCCTGTGAGATTTGTACCCAAATTCCTGCCCTAAAGGGCAGAATATCCCTGCTTTTCCCACCCTGCTTGGGGCAGCCTCACCCTGCTTGGAAAGCAGCTCCTGCTCTCTGTTCTCTCTGCTTTCCACAGCAGATTCCTGCTCTCCCCTCAGCCGGTTTTCCCCAGAAATCCCCCAGGATTCTGCAGCAAGGATGATCCAGGTGGACCCAGGGAAGGTCCTGTCTCCAGTGGTGATGCTGGAATGATTTTTGTCTTTTCTTTTATATCCCTTTTACACAGTTCTCTGTACCCACAAGTATCAGCAGCATGCACACTTGTAACCTTTTACTTAGTTTAGTGCTCAGTGTTTTGTAAGTGTTCTGCAGGCCTGAGACTGAACAGCCCAGAGCTGCAGAGCCAGGGACACCAAACATTCTGCTGGCTCAGGAACCCAAGGTCTCCTGACAGGAGGATTCTGTAAATTAGGGGTTAGCCCACCCCAACCTCATTATTGGGCCCCCTTGTTGGATACACTGATGTGTAAAGTCTAGAACTGGTGTGTGTGACTGACGGGGGTGCATTTGCCACGCTGTCACCTGGGTGAGGTGGATGCATCAAACGGGATCCTGATTAAAATACTGAGGTAAAGACCCCAACCCCTCTAACCGTGTCTGGCTTCATTTTCCTAACACCAGGAAAAGGCATCAGTGGGACAATCCAGATTTGCTGTTTCCTTCCAAGACCCACCTCAGCTGCACATCCTGGGCTCTTGTCTGACCCATTCTCAGGCTCCAGACAAATCCTTGCCACATTCCCAGCAGGGATCCCTCTCCTTGCGAATCCCTGAGGGCACCAGGGGATGGTTCATGTCCCAAAGAATGCAGGATTTTCTCCTGGCTCAGCCAAATGATGTGATCCCATCCAAGGGTGGCCCCGGGGACATTGTCTAACCCATTTCCAGGCCTAACCTTCCTCTGATCCCTGCTAAATCCACATCCTCGGGCGTTCCTTGTGGCCACAAGTCCCTCCAGCTATGCCTTTGTGGTACTTAGGAAACTGATGCCTTTTATCTGCTTTAATTGGAACATGAAGCTGTTCCCAGCTTCTGCTTTCCTGCTCCGGCACTTTCCACTTGGAGAGAAGGGGAAGGGGAACGGGGCTGCTCGTGGCACCTGTGATGGACCTGCACCACATCCCCAGCCAGCACCTCCCCACACAGAGTGATCCCAGCATGGGATTGGAGTGGTTTGGATTGGAAGGGAGCTTAAAGGTCATCCAGTTCCACCTCAAATCATGGGCAGGGACACCTCCCACTGTCCCAGGCTGCTCCAAGCCCTGTCCAACCTGGCCTTGGGCACAGCCACAGCAAATCTGGGCACCCTTCCCATCCATTCCTCCCCTCTGGCAGTGGGAAGCCATTCCCTGAGTCCTGTCCCTCCATCCCCTGGAAATCGTCTCTCTCCGTGTTTCCTGCAGCTCCTTCAGGCCCTGCAAGGCCAC
>JAHLSL010000176.1:325571-349931 GCA_025920805.1 Petroica traversi | reverse complement strand
AAGAGGATGAAACAGGAAGAGGATGAAGCAGTTAGATTTTAGTCCAAGCAGCCAAACTCTGCTGCTGCTGCAGAAATTTCCCTGGACTGATTTATCCCGGGCTGGCCCAGGTCCCTGCATGCTGCCTGGGACAGAGGATGGCCTGCAGGGACCCAGGTGAGGAGCTCCAGCACCACCCTGGGCAGTGAGGTGGCACAGAGGGTGGCACAGCCAGGTCCAGGAGAGCTGGAGCCTGTCCATGCAGGGACACGGTGACACTCACAGGCTGTGCATACCAAAGTCCCTCCCGTCCCTCTCATTTGATTCATGGCCCCTCTGGACAGCTGGAAAAATTGTTGGACCTGGCGGCGCAACAGCAGAGATTGGCAATCATGTGAAAAATAAGGGAAAAGGGTTCAGTGGAAGCCTGGCACTGTGAAATGAATGGAATTAATTCAAAGGTGGCCGGGCCACAGTGTCACCAATGCCACGGGCAGGCAGTGCCCTGCTTGGGGACGGGGCAGAGCCCAGGAATGTGGGCATGGCCCCATGGGCACCCCATGGATCCGGGCAGGAGCCTGGATGGATCGGGGACGTGCCTGGAGCCGTGCTGGCAGCTGGGACAGGGATGGGAAGGGACATGTGAGCAATGCCAAGGGCTGGGATGCAGAGCACAGGGACAGGGCAGTGCTGAGGCACATCCTGAGGGAAAACAGCACCTGTGGTTGGGCAGAGACAGACGGGGACATTGGGGACAACAAGGAGCTGCCCCAGATTTCATCGAATTCCAGCTCTGCATGGCGGGAGCAGGCTGGCAGGTGACCCAGGAGCAGGCTGTGTCCCCTGCAGAGCGGTGACACGGAGAGGGGACGTGCGTGGGCAGTGAGGTCGGGCTGCAGCCGAGAGCTGCAGGGACAATATTTGCTGCTGCTGCCGTGTCCGTCACCTCGGAGCAGCTCTGAGTTCCCGGCTGGGCACAGAATGATTCTGTTTCACGAGCACGGAGAGAAAAGTCTGCAGAGAAAAAAAAAACAAAACATTCCAAAGGGACAAAGGGGAGCTGGCAGCACTTTGGAAATGGAAATGGAATGGAATGGAATGGAATGGAATGGAATGGAATGGAATGGAATGGAATGGAATGGAATGGAATGGAATGGAATGGAATGGAATGGAATGGAAAGTGATGGAGCTGGTTCCAAGCAGTGCCCGGGGTGCTGGGTGGGCTCCTCCAGCAGGATCTGGAGGGATGCAAGGATCCAGGCAGGGATGGGCTGTGGTTGGCTGAGGGCTGGAGGATCTCAAGCTGGAGGATCCCTCCCAAGAAACCTCCAAGTGCAGCCCAGCAGGGCTGGAGGGTGCACAGGAAGCTCCTGGGATGGTCCCTGCTGGGCTTCCCAAGATGCCTCCTTGGATATTTCAATGCCCTGTGGCAGCTGGTTGCTTTCCATCCATATCCATGATGTTATCCAAGCCCTTCACACTTCAGACCTGCGTGGATTTAATTTCCATCCATGGCTGATCCCAAGGCTCCTCTGGCAGGATCAGAGCAGGACACAGTGATCCCCAGACTGTGCGATGGGATCCAGAGCAATCCATGCCCGTGGTGTCATCCCAGGTGTGCCTTGGGATGTCATGGGGATGGTGGGATGGGAGAATGACCCTCTGACCTGCTGGATCAGCTGCTTCTCCTTTGGAAGTGGTAATGGGAGCACGAAGGAGTCAGCAGGAGAAGGATGGACATTGCAAGCTGAACATCCCCATTTTGCGGGCTGAGAAATGGGAAGTGACAAAAGCTGGGCTCCTTTTGCCGAGGCAGGAGATGTTCCAGCCCACTCAGCATTCCTCAGGGACACGTTCACTGCTGCAGGCCCTGCCCTGGAGCTGCTGCCACCGCGGCACCCGAGGATCCCTTTTCCCTGGCAGGGATTTGCTCCGGCAGCCAGCGAGGCGTGGGACGTGCGCGGATCCTGCCGGTGACAACACGGCAGGTTCTGGGAGCTCCATGTGCTCCACGGTCCACGTTGTGCTGGACTTTTGTGTTCTTAGCCTGAAACACTCAGTTTAGCCCCTGGAAAACACAGCTGGAAACTCCAGAGTTATCCGAGACTTCTGCAGAAACTCCAGAGGAGACAAGGACTTCTGTGGGCTCTGGATGTGGAAACTGAATTTTCCACCCTTATCCCATTCCTGCAGTCACTCATACTGGGATGGACTGGGGCTTTTGGAGGGGGAACAGGGACAGGAGGAGAGGGAACAGCCTCAGGCTGGGCCAGGGGAGGCTCAGGGGGGACATCAGCAGGAATTTCCCCATGGAAAGGGTGCTCAGGGATTGGCAGGGGCTGCCCAGGGAGGTTTGGAGTGCCCATCCCTGGAGGTGGCACTGAGTGCTCTGGGCTGGGGACAAGGTGGGGATGGGCCTCAGGCTGAACTTCATGGTCTGGAAGGGCTTTTCCAACCTCAGGAATCCTGGAATTTTGGGATTCTGTGCCTCCCTGCCCTTACATGATAGAGAAGAGGAGAAATGGCAGAGGATCCATGGATGGAGATGTGCTCCTGGAATGGGCAGGAGCTGCTCCCCGTGAGCAGCCTCTGCTTTGGAGCTCCTTATGATTCCCAGCTTCAGGAGCTGCTCCAGCTAAAAGGCATTTCCAAGTTTTTTTTTAGGAATTTGTGGTGAATTCTTCCTGTCAGAAGAGAGCATGCAAGGAATTGGTGTCCAAACCCCAGACCCTGGGGAAGCTCCAGGAGCTCCTCTGACCCTTTCACCCCCCCGCTTCAAAGCCGTGTGATGCCGTCAGCCCTTCAGGCTGTGTTTGGAGCTGACCAAAAATCCCACCTCGCTTGTTTATAAGCAGCTCCGAGTTTTCCCCGGGATCCATGGAAGCTGGCAAGGGGACACGGCTGTTTATTCACCAGAGCTCTGCAAACATGGAGTGCAGTGGGAAGGGGCTGGGAGGCTGCAAATGCAGCTTCCTGAATCCAAATGTTTGCTCTCCCTTTTCCCCTTGGGCCTGCACAGTGTGGAAAGGGGGTCAGGGAAAAGTGTCCCTGCTTTGGTCACATTCCCATAGGAAGCATCTGCTGCTAAACATATGGCGTGGAATAAAACCCATCCCAGCAACACAAACACAGCCCTTCCCTCGGATTCTGCCTTGCAGAAAATCCAGGATGGGGTTCCGGGGAAGAGGGGAGGTGGCCTGCGGGATGGAGGCGGCACAGCAAGCTCAAAGTGGAGATCAGTGGAATTTTCCGTGGATCCATCAGCTGAAGGTCAGGAGCGAGCTCTGAGCTGTCCCAGCTGTGCCAGCTTCCCAGGAAAACACATCATGAGGCGATGGGAAATGCTGGAATGGGAAATACGGGGAGGTTCTCCAGCCCAAAAAGTGCCTTTTGGGCACAGGGTTGGGGCTGCTGCCCAGACTTTGGTGTCCTTGACCATCACCAAGTGGTGGGAACATGTTTTCCATGGAATATTGGCCTGGAATATCCAGGGAAGTGACTCTGCAGAACCTCGTGCTGCAGGTCCCTGGATTGGGAACAGACCCAGAGCTGTCCTGTCATCCCTGTGCTGTGAGAGCCACCCATGTCACCCCAGAGCCACGGGGGGACACCCCTGTCCCCTCCTCCAACCCCACAGTGCCTTGGCCCAACCCTAAATATCTCCTGGGGGGGATTTCTGTCCCCTCCCGGGTGCCACTGCTGGGGCTCCAGCTTTGCTCCTCTCCCACAGAGTGACCCCATTTCTGGCCCTCCCTGCATTTCAGGGGACCCTTTCCCAGGTAAAGATTTAGGAATTCAAAACGATCTCCTTGCTCTGTTTGAAGAGATGGCTCAGCTTAGCAGTGAGGGGTTTCCGGTTGCCAATAGGGAAGAAAAAAAAATTCCCTTTTCTTACGCAAAGTAAAAAGAGCTGGATAAAATAGGAAAGTGCAATACACAGACATGGGGATTCCAGGGGTGCTGCTCTCCACAAGGCTTTTCCCCTCTTCCCAAAGAAAGGCTTTGATTCCCACAGGAAGCCATGGCACAAACTCCTGGAGCAGGGGTGGCATCCAGGAGGGACCGAGGAATGTTGTCCCTGCTCCCATGTGGAGCCCTGGGATGTGGGATCCTCACCCCTGGGAGCAGGGAAAGCTGCACAGTCCAAGAGGCTCCAAATCCCTCTTTCGTCCATAAGGAACATCTCCGAGCCAATTTCCTGCTCCCTCCCTGCTGGGAAGTTTTCCCACAGACCCCCTGCTCTCCTGATGGCTTCAGCAGTTTTCCCCAGTTCTCCTGAAAATCTGGCCAGGAATAGTTTATCCTGTTTGCTCCTGTGCCAACGCTGACCTGCATTTTAAATAACAAATCCACACTGGTTATTATTTACCATTATTTTTTTTTTTCCATTATTAAACTCTTCTTATCCCAACACAAAACTTTTATTCCACCAGGGTGGGTCACATCTGGGAGGCTTCTCCAAGCCGTCCAACCTTGCCCGGGTTGGATTCCCAATAATTCCCTTCTCCTGCACCATGTGCCCACAGGAATTTTCCCCTGGGATGAAGAACTGCCTGACCCGAAACGGGAAAAAAACAGGATTGGAGAAAAGACAACTTGAGACCTGACCTGAGCAAGAGGCCGAGCTTTAGGACAGACTTTAAAGGAAATTGTAATTAAAGGCACTGTAATAAATAGAAAAAGGGATTAAATCCCACATGGATTTACCAAAGGCGCTCCATGGCAGGTTGGCTTTTTTGAGGAAAGTAGCTGCTTTCCCAGACAAAAGAATTCCAGGAGATCTCATCTCCCTGAACCTCGGCCAAGCATTTGATGTAAGGCACAGGAGAAATTATTAATTAAACTGGTGAGGATGGGGATTAATGGAGAAAGGAACCTGGGAAAGCTGGGAAATGCCCGGAGGGGAGGTGGCAATGGATGGAGTTAAACCAGCAAGCTCGGAGCTGCAGGCAGGCTGCTAATGGAGTTCCTCAAAGATCCATTTGGGCTCTGATTTTCCTTAATATTCCCACTAATGATCTTTGCACAAAAGGTAGGAGGCTGCTGATAAAACCTGCCGGGGACTCAAAGGAGAAGCCGGCGATGGCAGCAGTGGAATATCAAACAGAGGAGCTTGGGTGACCTCAAAGGCTGCAGGAAGAGATCTGGAAGGGAATTCAAGAGTACAAATGTGGGGTCAGGGATTCAGGAACTGATCCAGGAACTCCAGAGCAGCTCCAGAAAAATGAAAAATAGCAAGAGGAGCTGCTGGGGAGTTACTTGGGGAAGGACCAGAAACTCAGTTTGGAGCAGAGGGAAAAGGGATGAGGTGAGCTGAGCTCCAGGAGCTCCTGGGGACAGAAATTCCTCAGCTCCAGGGCTGGACTTGCCACTCCTGCTCCCTCAAAGCCTCTCTCCCTTCCCACCTTTGGAAGGATTTGGCATTCCTGCCCACCAGAATTGCTCTGCTGCCCTGGAGGAGGGGATGAAGGAGAATCCTCCGAGCTGAGGGGTGATGTGGCACGAAGGAAAGCAGGGCTGGACAAGCCACAAGTCCTGGATAAACACAGGGAGGAGGAAAAGTCCCAGCTATCGATATTGAACATTTGTGTGGCTCTGGGAGGGCTCTGGGACCCCCCCCAAGATCTGTGGCCCTGTGGCCACACAGAGATGTCAACCCCACACTCCAGGTTTGCACAAATCCAGCAGGAATTTCCCCATGGAAAGGGTGCTCAGGACTTGGAACTGCCCTGGGAGGTTTGGAGTGCCCATCCCTGGAGGTGTCCCAGGAAGGGCCAGAGGAGGCACTGAGTGTTCTGGGCTGGTGACAAGGTGGGGATCGGGCATAGCTTGGGACGCGATGGCCTTGAGGTCTTTTCCAGCCTCAGTGGCTCTGGGATTCTGGAATGAGCCAGCTGGGGCAATGCTGGATCACTGCTCTCTTCCCTGCCTGCTGCCAGAGCTTTGGCACCGAGCTGGGCACAAGGGACATCTCTCAGAACGTGTCACTTCCTCTATGTCACTTGGCTCTGCTCCAAACCTCACGCGACGAGCTGGCCCCTTGTCAAATCAGAGTCAAATCAGTGGCCAAATCCCCTTGCTGGCCGGTCCTGGGGTGCAGCCATGTCTTGGCCTCTGCTGAGGGTGACAGGGCTTGAAGGCCACACATCCCTGTCAGCCCCTTTCCCGGGCTGGTCCCTCGGTGATGTCCCCTCTCCCAGCAGCTGGAGCGGCGCAGGCCGGGGTGAGGTGACAGGGCTGATGTGTCACCGCTCCTCCTGAGGTGACAGCTCCGGAGATCCATCGGGGGTGGCAGGACACGCTCAGGCCTCGCTGGGCGCGGCTCGTCCAGGCGCTGGCACCAGCTGCTCCTGCTTCCACTCCATCACTCCTTGGACCAGCTCTGCGGTGCTGGCAGCAGCGGTGACTCAGGAGAGATGGATGTCACCTCCTGGAGGAGGCCTGGGCACGTGGCAGGCTGGTGGCAGTGACAGCTGGGATGGCCACAGTGACACCACCACTCTGCTGGGCATGAGCTGGATGTGGGAGAGAGAAATGCCAGGAGAGGGTTCCAGGTGCTCCCAGGCCTTGTCTAGAGGAGAATCCCTGAGCAGAATTTGCTCCTGAATCCAGGAGAACTCTGGAAAAGAGGCCCAAGGCCTTCACCTCCTCCCCACAGGGCCTCTCTTTCCTTCCCTGCAGGACATTCACTCCATGATTTCGGCTGGAAACACAACCTCACTGCCACTCCAGTGATCCCAAACTGCCCCCAGCCTCAAACAAACCCACCCTGGGCCCTGCTCAGGAGGGAGGAGAGTTTTCCAAACATCCTAAGGGAAGGGTTTGGTCCTGGGGGATGCACATCAGCTGGAAGAGGAGCTCCAGGAACCTGCTGAGTGTTACCCTAAGCCATCCTTAGGAGCTTCCAGCTGCCAGCTCAGCAATTTAAACAATTTTAATCAGCTGTTTACTGCAGGGAGAACTCGGGAATGGGTGAGGATTGCGGGATGTATCCCTGGTGTCAGGGACAAATCACATCCTTGTCCCCTCCTGCAGCTTCCCTGGCACCCTCATTCCCATTCCCATCCCCATTCCCATCCCCATTCCCATCCCCATTCCCATCCCCGTTCCCATTCCCATCCCCATTCCCATTCCCATTCCCATTCCCATTCCCATTCCCATTCCCATTCCCATTCCCATTCCCATTCCCATCCCCATTCCCATCCCCATCTCCATCCCCATTCCATTCCCATTCCCTGTGGGATGACCCAGCTGCTGCTGCAGTGCAGCACTTTTTTTCCTGACGCTCCAGCCATTCCTCCACATCCCAGCACCCAGAAATGGGATTTGTGATCCTCAAAGCTGGGCTGGGCAGTCAATTCCACACAATCCCAGCTCCATCACTTGCTGTGTAACCCAGGCGAGTGAGAAGAAGCAGGAAAGCCATTCCGTGGATAAAGAATTCCACAAACACCTTGTTCCTGGAGCAGCATCTCTGCAGCTGGAGTGGAGGATGTGCCCTGAGAATGGGGAAAAGCTGGGAATGAGCCCTTCCAAGCCTCTCCAGCCCATCTTGCCGAGCTGACTGTTGTTTCCACAGCATTCAATATTGATCCGTGGGCTGGGAGGCACTGGGATGACGTCTGTGCCGGACTGCCTGGAATGAGGCATGGCCTGGAGGGTCACAGGGACTGCCAGCACCCGGTGTGACCCCTGCTTGTCACCCCCAGCACAGGAGACGTTGTCCCTCGGGGTCAAACGAGCCATGAGTCAGCCCCAGCAGCATTTTCCTGCTCCTTCCCATGGAAATCCAGCTCTTTCCCTGGACAAAGCCTGCTCCTCTCCCGGCCATAATTCCCTCTCCTCATTGTCTGCTCGCTGCTCCTGCTTGGCTGCTGCTCCCAGGGCATCCAAGAGCTGCTGATTCCTGCTTTTCTTCAGCTGGGAAAAAAAATAAAAATCAATGGACACCCTGACACGCCAGTCCTGGACCTGCAGCCAGATTCCTGCCAGGCTCCAGGGGTGGGGTGGGACAGTAGGAAGCCACCTCTGCTCCTGTGGGAATGCTGTGTGTGCCCCACGGAGCCGTGCTCATCCCATTCCCAGTGGATTTGCTGGGAATGGGAATGGTGTCTCCTCAGCTCCACCAGCATGGCTGATTTGCGAGTGCATTGATGGGCAGGAATGGAATTCCAGGATTTCCATGGGATTCGGACTCCTGGCTGGCTGCTGCCCAGGATCCTGGCTGGATCCATCACTGGAGGAATGCAGGGAGCAGGGAAGCAGGATAAGACCCAGCCCTGGCTCCCTCCTGGGCAGGGGCTGCGTTTTCCAGCTGCCAGCAATTTCCGTGAAAAACCTCATCAGTGCAGTCAAAACACGTTGGCTGCAAATGTGCAATTTTGAGGGGGAAAAAGAATATTTTAAGTGATGTCTTGGTCAACAGAGAGAAAACCTGGGGAGCCTGGAGGAAGAGATGTGGGAAATAGGGAATTTAAAAGGAAATTTTTGAGGGGTATGAGAGCTTGTGAGGGTGGCTGAGCCCACAGAGGGGTGAAAACAAGGCTTGGTGGTGTCAAAGTGACCCAAACCTTGGTGTGGGGACAGGCACTGCAGTTGTGAGGAGCTGTCACCCGTGGAAATTCCCATCTTGGGAATACAGGGGAAGCTCTGCCACCACCCTGAGCAAATCCCAGGAAAAAGGAGCCCCAGCTGCCGCCAGCCAGGCGCTGCTTGGCTCATTCCTGGCAATCTGCAAACGCAATTTTGCTGTGACAGCTCCAGTTCCTGATAATATTTTTCTCTCCTAACCCGATTGTGCTCTGGAATGAAGTGGCCCAGGAGTTCATCAGTCCCATGATGTCCTTGGGAGGCAGCTTTGGAGCCAGACTTGGCACTTCCAGGGTGCCCAGCTTGGAAAAGTACTGATGAGAGATCCAAGGTGCTCAGAGTACAACATTTCTTGCTCAAGAGATCAGCATTTCATGGCCTGTTCAAAAAAAAAAAAAAAAAGGAATTTTTGGGGGTAGATTATTCCAGAGATTCCTCAGCCATGGGATGATGCTGTGGGTGCACCCAGGACACCGGGGCTGAGCTGGATCCTGCAGGATGAGGGTGTGGAGCTCTCCTGATCAGGTGAGACATAGAAAAAAATGCCCAGAAAAGCTGTGGCTGTCCCAGTCCTGGAAGTGTCCCTGGCCAGGTTGGAATGGGCTTTGAAGGTGTCCCTGCCCATGGATCTGATCCTTGAAGTCCCTTCCCATCCAAACCAGTCTGGGATTCCCTGACCCAGTCACTGCCACAGCCCCCAACACCTCCAGCTCAGAGCATTCCTTGGAGTACACATTCCCTCTCAAACCATTTAGGATTTTATCATTTATGGTGATTTTGCCCCAGTCAAAGGAGAGGGGAAAAAAAGGCTTAAATGTGTCTATTCCCATCTTATTTTATTTTAATAGGATTAAGTATCCTTGTGCTATCAAAATGTCTGTTTCAACATTTGCAGGCTGAGGAATTTCTCTCTCTGTTCTAAATGACATTTAGGAACAAAATTGAATCTAAGCGTTCCTTCTACTTGTGTTTGAAACAGACCAAATTGCAGTGACGTATTTGGGCTTTGTTGACACGGAACATTTGGATTAATCCAAAAGAAACACTTCCCGAACTTCATCTCCAGAAAACACTCAGACTTTGATGGGCCTGTTTCATTTGCAAATGAAGGGAGAAAAAAAATGGAGAAAAAGTCACATCCTCAGCATTTCCTGGGAAATTGCAGCTCCTTTCCTTCCCCTGCGGGATGAGCTCCAGGGAGGAACCAGCTGGATCCCAGCCACGGGATGGTGGGCAGCTGGGGCTGGGCAGGATGTGGGGATGCAGTGCAGGTGGCACTGGGCACGCTGGGACCCTGGGACACTCCTGGGACCTGGGGTGGCCTCGCCCCAGCAGTGGCACCTCCCTGTGTGACCCGAGCTGGTTTTCAGCAGAAGCCCAGAGAAGCTGGAGGTGCCCAAGGCCAGGTTGGATGGGGCTTGGAGCAACCTGGGATGGTGGAATGTGTCCCTGCCCATGGCAGGGGTGGGATGAGATGAGTTTTAACATCCCATGATTCCGTGAGTCCATGATTTCATTACTCCGTTATTCCATGATTCCATGATTATACTATTCCCTGATTCCACAATTCCATGATTCCATAGTTCCATGATTCCATTATTCCATGTTTTATGACTCCATGACTCCATAATCACAGGATTCCATAATTCCATGATTCCATGACTCCATGATTCCATAATTCCATGATTCCATGACTCCATTATCCCACGATTCCGTAATTCCATGATTCCATGTTTCCATGACTCCATAATACCACGATTCCGTAATTCCATGACTCCACGATTCTATGACTCCATAATTCCATGTTTCTATGACTCCATAATTCCATGTTTCTATGACTCCATAATCTTACGATTCCATGATTCCATAAGGCCACAATTCCATGATAAAACATCCCTGATAAACCACCCACCCTTCTCCCAGCCCTCAGACTCAGTTCCTACAAACTTGGCCCCCCATGGATCAGCCATTCCCACATTCCAAGTGATAGGAAGCTTTGGGTAGCACTCCCAGCCAGCGCTGGAGCACTTCAGGAGCAGTTAGAGCCTCTGGAATGGTGTGCCCTGCAGGGAATGTCAGCCAGTGATGGATTCAGTGAATATCTGCTGCTGCTGCGGGTCAGTCTGGGGCTTCTGTCCCGCTCCGTGGGCGATGTTTGCTTATCCGTGTCCTCCATTCATCAGCTGTGAGCTGTGAGTGCCAGGGCACGGCTGATTAGGAGAGATTCCACAGAATCCCAGGATTCCTGAGGTTGGAAAAGCCCTCCCAGACCATCGAGTCCAAGCTGTGCCTCATCCCCACCTTGTCCCAGAGCACTCAGTGCCACCTCCAGGGATGGGCACTCCAAACCTCCCTGGGCAGCCCCTGCCAATCCCTGAGCACCCTTTCCATGGGGAAATTCCTGCTGATTCCCCCCTGAGCCTCCCCTGGCCCAGCCTGAGGCCGTTCCCTCTCCTCCTGTCCCTGTTCCCTGCCAGCAGAGCCCGACCCCCCTGAGCCCCCTCCTGTCAGGGACTTGTGCAGAGCCACAAGGTCCCCCCTGAGCCTCCTTTGCTCCAGGCTCAGCCCCTTCCCAGCTCCCTCAGCCTCTCCTGGGGCTCCAGGCCCTTCCCAGCTCCTTTCCCTGCCCTGGACACGCTCCAGCCCCTCAATGTCCTCTTGTCCTGAGGGCCCAGAACTGGACAGAGCCCTGGAGGTCCCTCAGCAGTGCCAGCACAGGGGACAGACCCTGCCCTGCTCCTGCTGTCACACAGTTTTTCATCCAGGCCAGGAGCCCATGGCCTCCTTCCCCACCTGGGCATCCCCAGTCTGGTGCTGCTTTACCTGCTCAGGCAGGGCTGGAATTTTACTGGCATTAATAAACCAGCAGGGCACAGAGCCTGCGTTGTACCCCCTCCCTGTCCCCCCCCATCCCCGGGCTGCCCATGGCCAGGAAAGGGTGGCATTTTTGGGGTGGGATGAGGAGAGCCTGACATGTTCCCTCAGCACCAGGGCAGCTACCAGCAAGTCACCTAACACGGAGCAGGCAGAGAGCAGAACTGCTGGGAGCCGTGTGGGGCTGGGACGTGATGTCCTAGGGACAGGGGACAGTGACTCACTGCACCCCGCTGCGGAGGGGGAGGGAGGGCAGATGAACTCATGCTGCCAAGGAGGGCAAGGGGAATCAGATGGGTTTTACAAATATACCAGGGGAGTCTCAAATACTGGTGAGAAAGCAGGAGCCATTAATAAATTAGGAAGAAGATTAAATTAATGATGACTCTCAAATGGCTGGAGCACTGCAGAGCCTTCTGAAATCTGCCTTTAACCAAGGAAAAAAAATTAAAAAAGGAAAAAGAAAGGGAAGAGAAGCTGAAGAGTTTCTCTGGACAATAAGGAAACAAAGGAAATCTTGTCAAAATGTCACGTTTGAATTTAAGGAAAGGCAGGTGAAGCCGAGCACTGAGCTGGGCTGAGGACAGGCAGAGGGCCCAGGGTGGGCCCAGGATTATGGAATAAAACAGAGCCCCACAGTGGAGTTGTTTAAGTTAGAGAGGAGCAGGAAATTATCCGAGAGGCTGGGAAAAGGAAGCACAGCAGCCTGCACGAAAGGACAGCGATCCCAGCAGCGATGACTGCACAGCTCCATCTCCAACGGAGAGCCAAGAGCCAGAGAGGCTGCTGGAAAAGGAACGATTGGGGCAGCATCTCTGGGGCTGTGGGGACAGAGGGGACCAGAACAGCACCCGTGGCCTCTGTGGGTGGTTTTGCTGCAGGACTCACCCACAGAATTCCTGCCCTGTCGCCACCACTGCCTGGGAAACTGGGGAGAAGGCTCTTCTGCCTCATTCCCTGTGGAGCTGCCCTGCTGCTTCCGATGGGGCCACTCTGGGCTTCTGGGTTTGGGAAAACTTTGGGGGAATCCAGGCAATCCGAGGAGATGGTGGAAGGTCCTCACTGGGTACAGAGATGGGGACAGCAGCTGCAGGTGCAACTGCTGGATGGTTCTGGGATGGGAACGTGGAATTCCATGGGATCTGGACAAAATGTCTGATTGCTCAGGAACGGGAGAATAATTGAATTACAGAATATACTGAGTGGAAGGGATCCACAAGGATCATTGATCCAGCCCCTGGCCCTGCACAGGCCCCCCCCAACAATCCCACTCTGGGCATCCCTGAGAGTTTTCCAAAGGCTCCTGGAGCTCCGGCAGCCTCGGGGCCGTGCCCATTCCCTGGGGAGCCTAGGCAGTGCCCAGCACCCTCTGGGGGAAGAATCCTCTCCCAAATTCCAGCCCAGCCTTGCTCTGGCCCAGTTCCAGCCGCTCCCTGGGTGCTGTCCCTGTCTCTGAGCAGAGCCTGGATCTGTCCCTGGGAGGAGCTGCAGCCCCAGGAGCTCTGCCCTCAGCTCCTCTGTGAATGAGCCAAGTCCCCTCAGCCAAGATCTCCCAAATCCCTGACCTGGAGGGACAGGACAGATCCCCCTCAGGGTCTCTGCAGGATCAGGGAAGCCTGGCTGGATCAGTCCCACACCCTCACTTCCATCAGGCTTCCCATCATTTAGCATCATTTTTTTTCCCCACAAACACAAGAACCATCGCTGCGTTTAGGTCAGAGCAGGGATTTTGGCCCAGATTTGGCAGAGACAATCCTGGGCAGAGCCCAGGAGAAGCCCTCCAGTGCCTGGAGCTTGGCTGGGGACAGCGGGATGATGTGACAGGGAGAGAGCAGCATGGAGAGCGGGGATGATCCCAGAGTGTCTCACAGCTCCTCTTCCCACCCTGTTGCTCTGGCAGGTTTTCCTTCAAAACTCACCCTGGCACAGGAGATAAAATGGGTTTGAGGAGCTCGCTGAGGACCACCTGCCACACCTGAAGGTCTTGGAGTTGGCAGAGAGGCTCCTGCAAGCACAGGGGACACCACAGGATGTCCCCAAGCATCCTTAGGGACCCAAGCAGCCCACAGGGCAGGCCACACACACCAGGGCTGCTTGGGATCAGCACTCCAGCCCCGATCCCGCGTGCCCGGGCACAGCTGGAGGCACAGCTGTCCTGAGGAGATGCTGGAGGGGCTGAAGGCTGGGATTTAGGAGGCAGATTAAATGAACTCAATCTGTCCAACTCTGCTGATCAATCACACAGGCAGCAGCCGGATCACTGTCCCCGAGTGCCTGAGGGGTGGGAACAGGGCGAGATGGGAATTGCTCACTTGAATTGGGGGGTCGAAGAGGGATGAGGAAGGTCGGGGATGCTGAATCAGCTGTTCCTGCTCTCCATGATGGGTCTTCAGGGGCCAGGGTGGGGTTGAAGCCCAACCCAACCATGCCTGGGCAGCAGGGGAAGCTCCGGCCATCGGGTACAGGTCAAGGAGGGGTGAGAGGCAATGTCTGGGGTGAGGGGATGGAGCAGGGAGAACAGGGCTGGGCAAGGAGAGCAGCGGGGTGAGGAAGGTGGGATGGGACAGGTAAAACCTGCACAGGCTGGACAGGTCAGAAGCTGCCAAGATTGGAATTGCTGCCATGTCTGTGGTGCTGCAGACCCCAGTTTGGCACCGTGTTCCTGTGGGATGGTCCAACAGCCCTGCAGGGAGCTGCTCCTGGGAATCTCCAGGCTGGAGCTGTGAGAGCCCAGGATGAGGGAATGGGGTCACTCCATGCAGAAATCCACGCACAGGGCTGGAGTTATTCCAGTACCACAGGGACAGAGGTGACCCCAGCCCTGCCATCACTGAGAGATCACCCCAGGCGTGTGGGGAGGGCTGGGATTGGGATCCGTCCCTCCTCCCAGTGCCATGGAGCTGCTCTGTGTGTCCCCTTCCCTGTCTGGAGCAGGGCTGGTGGCTTTAAGGTGGTCCCCCCTCCCTCATCCCTGCTGTTTCTCGGGGGCTCTGGCAGAGCTGTGCCTCGTTCGGGCTCTTTATCTGTTTTCATTTTCCATGCACACCTCTGGGGCACTGCTCAGCTATAAAATAATCAAAATGACAGTCCCCAGATAAAGGCCACTTCTGCTAGGAACACACCAGGTTCTGGTGGAAAAGCACACAAACGGCAGTTTATTTTCTACCTCAGCACCTTCTGGGCCTTGCAAGGGTTGGATCCAAAGGAAAATCTCCCGGTCAGCTCTTCCCCACCTGTGAAACGCGGTGCAGCGCATAAAGTTCAGAGGCAGGAGTGAATAACAGCGACTTTCATTAAGTGTCAAGTGAAAGCAGAGCCAGGCTGGAGCCTAATTCCAGTTGGGACCCGTTCAACAGCAAATTAACCTGCCAGTGATCTCCCAGGAGGCTCCTGAGCGGAGCAGGAGGAATAATTTGAAACCAGGTTTGGAGAGCTAGGTAATATCTTTTTTATTAGATCAGCAGATAATTTGTAGCCAGATATTTACTCCTCGAGCCTCTGTGTGTGCGTGAGGAGCCCTCTGCCTCCCCCTCTCCCTTCCCACACCCACGAAAACCTCTTTGGATCTTCCCATCACGGAGGCAAAACCCAAGCAGGGGGTTTGGGGAGCCCCGGGAAGGGCACGGGGGCATTTTTGGGCGCTGGTTTTTGCCACCCCTCCCTGGCCGTGCTGGGAGGAGGGGAGGCAGAGCGAGGATGGCCACGGGGATGGCTGAAAAGGCTTTTTTCCCCCTTTCTTCCCCCTTTTCCATGGATGCTGGCAGGGAGAGGCCGGGCAGTGCCGGAGCAGCATTACCTCACCAGCGCCGAGCCGCGTTGGCTGCAGCGCCCGAGGAGGAGGAGGAGGAGGAGGAGGAGGAGGATGTTATCTCCAGGCAACCCCCGCTCCTGTCACATCCATCACGGCAGAGGATGCAGCGCGGGACCCGCAGCCACGGGGGTCCTGCTCAGGAGGGCTCCCATCCCTAGGGGGGGAAAAAAATCCCTTGGAACGGGCATTTTTGTGGCTGGGGGTGACAGGGATGGCAGCAGCTCGGGGATGAGGGCAGTGTCGGGAAATGAGGATGGAGAGGATGGGTCCTGCCCAAAACTGAGCTCTGGGGCAGAAATCCCGAGCCTGCCCCAGCTGAAGGGTCACGACACTGCCCTCGCCCCCCCAAGGAGGGGCTGGTGCAGCTCTGAGGGTCCCTCCTGCAATTCCATTTTGTCCATGCTGGCATGCAGAGCACTGCCAGCACTGTGTCCTCCAGGCATCCCTGTCCTCCAGGACCAGGGAGCCCAGCAGGTCCCATCTCCACGAGGAGCTGCCACCAATCTGAGCCCTGATCCCTCTCCAGCCACAGCCAGGCCACCCCACTCCCCCAAGCCCTCCAGCACTGCAGGTTTTCCCCTCTAGGATCCCAAAAGGAGTGAGATGAGGTGGAATATTTGTGCCGTGTCTGTGTCCATCCTCTGCTTTTAGCCAGAGATCCCTTTCTGTGTGTCCATCCCTGGCTCCGAGCCCCCTCCCGCATGGCTGGTGACTGCGGGGCCGTGCAGGTGGGGACATCCCGGCAGGAGCGGCACAGACGAGTGGATGAGAGGCTGTTAAAACCGGGAATCGGCCTGGGGCTGCCAGCCACGGCCTCTCCTGGCCACCGGCCAGTTGCCTTCAGCCTCACCCAGTCCTCCAGCACCAGCCTTCCATTGGGAGGGGAATGGGATGAGGCACCAGGCAGCGCTGGGATGGACTGGAGGAGGAGCGCAGGGATGGGGAAGCAGGAGCAGAGCAGATCCAAGGGGATCCGAGGAGATGTTGGCTCCTCCTGAGCTGTTTGGAGCCACGGGCTCGGTTTGCAGCCGATTCAGCACCGTCCCCGCCAGGGCCGGGCTGGAGGCTCTGGGCACCCCCGGGATGCTCCTGGCAGCTCCCAGGGCAGGGATGGAGATGGAGCTGGAGAGCAGCCACGATGGCCCCGCAATTCCCGAGCATTCCACGCTCTGGAGAGGGGCTGGGAGGGAGGGGAGCAGGGAGGAGCGGGGGAGGCAGCGCCTGATGAGGAATCCGGGAATGGGAGGCAGACAGAGAAACTAATCGGGGATGATTGAGGGAGAGCGGGAGGATGAGTGAAAGATTGAGACGGAGTGATAAAGGATATGTCAGACGGACAGGAAAACTAATAAAGAATAATAACGGCCCCTGGCCCTGCGCAGCATCCACACCCGCCTGGGGCTGTGCGGGGGGAGAGCTCAGGCTGGGTGTGACACCCAGGGGACACTCGGGGACGTGATCTGTGTCCCCCCTCGGACATCTGGTCCTGTTCTGTGTCCCCCCCCCTGGACATTTGATGCTGCTCTGTGTCCCCCCCGGACATCTGGTCCTGCACAGAGTGGGTCTGGTGGCTCAGCCTTGCTCTCACAGCGCTGTGGGTGCCCCGTGGAGGAGGATGTGGGGTTGTGTGGGTGTGCTGGACCTGCCGTGGCCCTGGAGAGCCAGAACCAGGAGCAGAGCAGTGACTGGGATGGGATGGAGAGCAGGGGGAACGATTCGGGATAGGGATAAGGAGGGCACTTATCCTGACACTCCCCCACATCTCTGCCCTGCACACCAGCCCTTCCCAGCGCTTTGCAGATCCATCCGCTGTCCTGGCTCTGTTGCAGCCCAATCCCTCTGGCACGGAGCCCTCTGCTTCCTTCCAGGCTTTCCTTGAAGGCCTTGTGTTCCCTTTCCCTGGCCCCAGGCTTGGAGCACCCGGGATGCACCCTCAAGGTGAGGGCCAAGCGAGGTGGCCTCTGGTATACATCCCATAAGGGTGGAAATCCTCCTTTGGCAGCCCCCTGCTGCATTTGGGTTGAAAGGACGGAGTTTTGGGGCTTTTCCTGGCTTTGGGAGGGGTTTTTGTTGGAGTTTGCCCGGCTGAAGGAGGTGCTGCTGGAATGGGGGGTCACTGAGCTGTGAGTGGGCAGAGCAGCCTCCCCTGATGGCTCCTCCAGATCAGATCCATGCAGGGGAACTGAGGATTGATTCCATCCCGTTGATTCCAGAGGTGCTGCTCAAGGGCCACACAAAGTCTGGGGACCACTCTCAGCTCTGCCTGATTCCACAGGATCACAGAACATGGAATGGGTTGGGTTGGAAGCAACCCTAAAAATCTGTTTGAAAAGCAGGGACACCTTCCCGTATCCCAGGCTGCTCCAAGCCATGTCCAGCCTGGCCTTGGGCACATCCAGGGGCAGCCACAGCTTCTCTGGGCACCCTGTGCCAGGGCCTGCCCACCCTCCCAGGGAACAATTCCTGCCCAAAATCCCACGTGTGGCAGTGCCAGAGGAGTAGAAATCTCTGCCCCTTCTTGCAAGGTAACACACAGTGGGTTGTGGGGGATTCCTCGGTGTTATTGCAACTCTAATTAACCACTGGGCCTGATGGTTTTCCTGTGGGATCCTTCCCAGGAAGCCAAACTGAGCCTCGCAGGCTCCAGAGCGTCCCTGCAGTGCTGGAGCTGTGACAAGGCTGCTGCAGAGAGGGAACTGAGAACAGACCTGATGTCCAACCCCTTTCAAAACCTCCTTTTTAAAGGCTTTGAGGAAAAAAAAATCTCCTCTCTCTGGAGTCAAACTTTGCAATTTGGGGCTGTTTCAGGCGTGCAAGTGGGACTCAGCTGTGTCCATAATGAGATCAGGGAGCCCAGAGATCGGATCTGTCGCAGGCGTTAATTTGGAGTTTTCCAAGGCTGCCTTTCCCTGGGAATGTGGGTGCTGGGATGTGATTGGCACCTGCAGGGCTGACGGACAGGCGGGGAGGGAGGCAGGGAGGGCAGGCACAGCTCCCTCTCCCATTCCCAATAATCCCATTAGGGCTGCTGACGCTAAGCCCCCTGAGCCCTGCCTGCTCCAGGGAGCGGCCGGGCCGTGCTCTGGGCCAGGCTCAGCTCGGGCAGATGGGCAGGAGAGCCTGGTCCGGGCATCTGGGCCTCCTTGTGGGATTAAATTGTGATGCCAGGCCAGCCTGGGGGGGCTCACCCCGGGATAAAGGGGGCTCCTGGTGCTGGGAGGGGATGGGAGCGGGGCAGGAATGGGGATGGGGTGGGGTCAGAGATGTGGGGATGAGGGGATGGAAATGGGGGATAGGGACAGGGTGGGGTGAGAGATCTGGGGATGAGGGGATGGGCCCAGCAGTGTGGGGGTGAGGGGATGGGCATGAGGGGATGGGGACAGCAGTGTGGGGGTGAGGGGATGGGGACAGGGTGGGGTGAGAGCTCTTGGGATGAGGGGATCGGGACAATGTGGGTTGAAAGCTCTGGGGATGAGGTGATGGGACCAGCAGTGTGGGGATGAGGGGATGGGAACAGTGTGGCAGGATGAGGGAACAGTGACAGTGTGGGGTGAGACCTCTGGGGATGAGGGGATGGGGAAAATGTGGAGTGAGAGATCTGGGGATGAGGGACTTGGGATGAGAGGACGGGGACAGCACTGCGGAGATGAGGGGACGGGGACAATGCGGGGTGAGCTTGGGAGTTGAGGGAATGGGGATGAGGGGACAGGGACAGTGTGGGGTGAGAGCCCTGGCCATGAGGGATGGGGCCAGCAGTGTAGGGTCGATCACCTGGCCGTGGACACTCTCCCCGTGCTGTAGGATGGCAATTCCCTGCTCCTGCCCGTGATTAGCTGCTGCTATCAGCACCCCGGCCCTGTCCCCATCAATCTCCCTGTGGGAACACACGGAGCCGTGCGCTCGAGAGCCCCCCAGAGAGGGGGCTGGGCCGGCTCTAAATCTCCTAATCCCCTTCATCAGAGTGCCAGACAAGCAGAGACACCGAGCAAAACTGCCTGGGGCTGGGCCCCCCTGCCTCCTCTGAGCTGCTGCAAATCCCAATCATCCCGCGGGCGATTACAGGGGCTTCTCCGGGAGCACAATATCCAATCTCCCCCAGAGGCCACCGCAACATATGCGGGGCCAGGCTCCGGGGCCACCGCGGGCTTGTCTCTCGCTCATCCTGTTACCGGAGCGCCTGGCAGGGTATGCGGGGCTGGGCAGCGGCGGGGGAAGGAGGGAGAGGCCGGCCGAGCCGCCGTCCCGGCGCTCCGGGCTCGGATCCCAGCCCTGATCCGGCCGCTGCCTGCCCTCTCCATGGTCCTGCTCCGGAGCTCTCGCAGCTGTCTGTGGGAATCGGGGAATAAAACGCATTTCGTGATTAAAAAAAAAAAAAAAAAAAAAAAAGTGGTGTCAGCTCTTGGGTTCTTTTGGAAGCTCTACCCTGAGCTACCGGGCTGGCTCAGCGGTGATCCAGAGCCCTGCTCCCGTGCCAGGAGGGATTTGTGGCCATCATCACAGCAGAAAGAGCTGTCCCGCTGCTCATCCGAGGGAAAATCCGCCCTGCTGGGCACTCGCTGCTCAGCCAGCTCTGGGCAAGGCTCTGCTGGCTCGCTCGGGAGCTGCTTGGCCCAGGAGCCACCTCAGCATCTCTTAAATCCTTTGCGGATTCAGTGAGAATGGATCAGGCCGTGCTGAGGTTCCAGAAATGCCCGTTGTTCTGGGAGCTCGGAGAAGGGAGCACACGAACAGAGATGGTGAGGGGATTGAGGTTTCCCAGAGAAGCTGTGGCTGCCTCTGGATCTCTGGAAGTGTCCAAGGCCAGGTCGGAGCACCTGGGATAGTGGAAGGTGTCCCTGCCCAAGGAAGGGGGTGGAACTGGATGATTTCCAAGGTCCCTTCCAAACCAAACCTTCCCGTGATCCAGTGGCTCCTGAAAACACAGATTTAAACCTCCCAGTGCTCAGGGCTGAGCAAAGTCCTGCTGGGAAAACCCCGAGGAAAGGCAGCCTGGCAGGAAATGGTGCCACTGCACCACTGGGGCCAGCAAGAGACCCCAAACCTCCTCCCTGCTGCCGGGCAGGCCCTGGGAATGACCCCGCCAGGTGTGAGCAGGCAGCGGGACAGCTGGGGCTGCAGGGTCACGCCCTCACAGGCACAGCAATTAAATTTCCCGTCCAAATGGCTGTCCCTGGGCTGGCACATCCCCAGCTCCCGCTGTAAGCCCGGATCCAATTAAACCAGATGTACCTGGAAGAGCCAGGTCGCAGCAAAGCTTTGGCACGAGCCCAGCCCAGCCCCTGTCATTGTCCCCAGCTGTCACCCCTCACCCCTCTCTGTGCGTGCCACAACACCAGGGGAGCCACCAAGGGGTGCCCAGGAGCTTCCACCTCCTCCAGCTCCAGCCAGGAATGAATCCCCACGGGCTGAGCAGGGACACCGAGGCCACATCATGGAGCCCAGGCAGGTGGGACAACCCTGGGGTGGAAGTTCCCTGTTCCACATCCCTCTGCAGGCACCAAATCCCATCCTGAGGGTGCTGCTGATGGGATCCCTGCACCCATTCCCATTCCCCATCTCCCTGCAGGGCTCCATGGGCACAAAATCCCATCCTGAGGGGGCTTCTGATGGGATCCATGTGCCTTTTCCTGTTCCCCATCCCCCGGCAGGCACCAAATCCCATCCTGAGGGTGTTGCTGATGGGATTCCTGTGCCCACTCCCATTTCCCACCCCCTTCCATGGCTCCATGGGCAGCAGATCCCATGGGCAGGGCGGGGCTGATGGGATCCCTGTGCCCATTCCCATTCTCCATCCCTCTGGAGGCACCAAATCCCATCCTGAGGGTGCTGCTGATGGGATCCCTGTGCCTGTTCCCATCTCCCATTCCCCTCCATGGCTCTGTGGGCAGCAGATCTCATTGCCAGGATGGTGTTGATGGGATCCTTGTGCCCATTCCCATTTCCCACCCCCGTCCATGGCTCCGTGGGCCCCAAATCCCATCCTGAGGGTGTTGCTGATGGGATCCCTGTGCCCACTCCCATTTCCCACCCCCTTCCATGGCTCCGTGGGCAGCAGATCCCATGGCCAGGGCGGTGCTGATGGGATGCCCGAGCCCCCGGCCGCGCTGGGCAGCTGCAGCATCCGCAGCATCCGCAGGCCCCTTCCCGGCCGGTAATTGATGTGCGCTGCCATGGAAACCGGAGGGTTCCAGCCCGGCTGGATGCGAGCTCAGGGCTGTGCCGGAGGAGCGGGGAAGGCTCCGTGTGGGGTGAGGGGAGAGCGCAGAACGGGGAGGAGCGGCGAGGAGGGGACGGGGAGGGCAGGGAGTGGGTGGGATGGGTGGGAAAGCGAGGGGAAGGAGGCACAGGTGGGGTCAGGGAGGGATCTGGGTTTCCTGGGACGGCTGAGGAGGAGGAGGGAGCGTGAGGAGAAACCGCAGGGCACGGCACAGAATGCTCAGGAGGGACAGGGACTGTCACCTGTCCTGGGGTGCTGGCAGCTCTGCTGTGCCAGCCTGGCACCACCCTCAGCATCCGGATCCTTTCCCCAGGATGGCAGCAAAGGGCACTGGGCTCCCCGGGAACCCTGGAGACACAGCTGGCCTGGGCCTGCCCCAAGGGGCAGCTGAGAGCCCCCAAAACCTCACCGTGAGGGGGAATAGGGCATTGGATCCCCTCTCATGGCCCTGCAGAGCCCTGGGGAGGGTGATAGCTCCAAAGGAGTCTCTGAGCTTCATCTTCTTGTGGGAACTCTTCCCTCCTGGAGTCTCCCAAACTGGAAATGAGCCCTGTCTTTGCCTGGTGGTCCCACTACAGCAAGCTCAGAGCTGAGCTGGGATGGGTTGGTGTGAGCCCAGCACAGCCCAGATGTGCAACACCTGTATGGAACCCACCAAAGAGGGGAGCAGCTCTGCCCTGAGCCAGGAAAGCTCCCAGAGCAGCTCGGGATGGTTGGGTTCCTGAGAAAATACAGGCAGGGAAACCCCACAGCCACGGCTGGAGGAGCTCCCTGCAGCTGGGGTGGGAAGAGCTGGTTTGGACGGGCCCAGATTGTTCCAAAGGGTCTGAAACACCCAAAACCCCCCAGCCTTGCCTAGGAAAGGAGGTGGTGAAATGGTGGGAAATGGAGCAGGTCTCCAAGGAGTGGTGGTGGAGGTGGGACGGGGTCTGGAGCACTTTGATGGGATTTTCCCAGGTTCCCCCCTTGGCTGGTGGGGCTGGTGCGGGCAGCTTTGGGGCTGGTGATGAATTTTCAATTAAACATTTTGGGTTTCAATCCTAGAACCAACCACAGAATGGCTTGGGTTGGAAGGGGCCTGAAAGCTCATCCGTGGGCTGGGACACCTTCCAGTATTCCAGGGTGATCCAAACCCCATCCAACCCGGCCTTGAAGGAGTCTGCACTGGGGGAAAACGTTTTATCCTCCTTGTCCTTGTGCAGGAACATCCCCAAGCTGCAAAAAACAGGCAGCAAGAGCAAGGCAGGAAGGTCAGGAAGATCCCAATCCCCTTTTTTCCCCGGGGGACGCGTGGGATGAAGCAGCCGGGCGCGGGCAGCCGGGTTTTCACACTTTTATTGTAAAGCTTCAGGAAGGGCTAATTACAAGGGAGTTGGTCATCTCGACAGCTCAGCGAACGAACGGAACAGGGGAGAACAGAAAGGGGAAGGGGGGAATCACGACGGTGTCATGCTCACGGCTCCGAACAGAAAGAGTTACAAGGGAATCAAATTTGTGCTCACAGCGCCCGGGGAAAAACCAAGCCCAAGGCCCAAAAAGCCTTCCCCGCACAGGGAAATGCGTCACACATTGAGCAGTACAACCTTAGCAAGAGGCATCGCCTTTAGACGTAGGGCACCATCTGAAAAATAGTGGGGGGAACTTTACTCTGCCGTAGGATTTCTCCTTTTTAGAAAAGCTACACCTGCATGTACATAAAACTGTACAAAAAACAAGGCATCATCACAAGCAAGGAAATGAAATCTCGTATAAATAGAACCAACACTGAAGAGCTACAAAGGGGTCGCTTAGATCCTTCCCACGCAGCCCGCCTGCTCCCTGGCTCCCCACCTTTGGTTTTCCCCCTGGCTTGTCCTAGTGCAGTGTGAGATACAGTGAACCCTCCTCCTCCTCCTCCTCCTCCTCCTCCTCCTCCCTGTGCTTGTCTAGACTGGAGCCCGTGGGGAGCTCTTCCACCCCTCCCCACGCGCACAGAGGCTTTATCCTTCTGGCTTTTAATTGTGCAAATGAGCTTCTTCCCACAGCACCTCTTCCTCCCCGGGACTGATCCCCAGCCACACCCCGGCAGCTTCCCCCTCCCCTGGGACAAATCCCCTCAAACCCCCCCTCTCCCAGGACTGATGGCCCTCTCCTCCCCAGGGATCCATCCCCCTGTCCCCTGGCACCCCACCGAGGCCCCAATCCCTCTGTCCCACCCACCCACCCGGGAACCCCAACCCCTCTGCACCCTCAGATCCCCAGCCCTGACCCCACTGTGCTCCCCTGCAAACCCCACAATCCCTCTGTGGACCCCCACAGGACTCACCCAATCCCCAAACCCACCCCCAAACCCATCCCCACTTCCCCCATCCCTCGGGGACCCCTCTGCACTCCCCCCTCGCCCTGCACCATGCTCGCACTGAGGACATTGCCAGGTGCTCCAGGAGACAGCACAGCAATTCCAGCCACAGGAATTCCAGCCTCGGGATCCCTCTGGAGACCCCAGCACAGGGTAGGGAGCCCACCCGCCGGGACAAGGTGGTTTTGGACAAGCCCTCCCCCGGATGTGGCTCTGCCGGGGGTCCCCAAGAGGGGCACTGGACACTGCCACTGCCTGAGCCCAGGGGAGGCGTGAGCAGCCGAGTTGGCAGTGGAGTCAAAGATCGTGGCCAGCGCGGCCAAATTGCACATTCTGCCCAGTTTGGCCCTGAAACTACAGAGCTACAATAAAAACGAGTTCAGGAGTGGCACCTGCTCAGGCAGCCAGAGCGGGGGAACGTGGCCCCGCGGGGCAGAGCAGGAATCCCGCCCGGACATCCACCGGGAGCATCCCGGCCGCCTCCAGGGACACCCGGCCGGGCGGGAGCAGCAGCGGGGAGCCGGGAGGAGGGTCCTGCCTCCTCCGGGTGGC
>JAHLSL010000176.1:289146-320571 GCA_025920805.1 Petroica traversi | reverse complement strand
GGTCCCTTGTCTGGGGGGCTTCCCCGCCCGTCCTCCACCCGCCAGGCGCAGGGCCACCACCGGGGACCGCCCCACCCACCCCCAAAGCAGCCCCACCTATGGCACCGGGCAGTCCCTAGGGACCCTGCAGCTTGTGGGCACAGTGACAACGTTCAGAAAGAGATCCAGGCTGAAAAATAGCAAAAGTCCCTACAGTCCGGCCAGGATGCTGCCCCCTCTCCTCCAGCTCCCCAGCTGCTGTTTCAGGGACTGATCACATCTCTATTTACAATATAGAACATGAGTGCGGGCCGGACGCTGCGCTCCCAGGGGCTCTTCCACGCAGGAAACCATTCAAAGCTGGAACTTGCTCCCTGTGGTTTGTTATTTTTTTTTCTCTCTCTCTTTTTTTTTTTGTTATGTTTTGCTTTTCCTCTTTTTTTTTGTCTGCTTTTTTTTAGTTTAGTTTAGTTTAGTTTTGTTTTGTTTTCTCTTTAAACGTCTCTTTTTTTGTTTTGTTTTGTTTGCTTGTTTTTTTGTTTCAAGGACAATAAAAAGTTGCGATCAGGCAGGACTTGAATGTCATTCCTATAAGATTCGTTATTTACAGGAGTCTACAGCAAAGAGACAGGCAGCTGGCACCCCGTGCTCGGGGACACCCCCTCGTCCTATGCCCCAGGAACTCCACCAGCTCTGCGTGGACCTTTGGTACGTAAGCCCTTCTCTCCCTTCTCCGTGCCCTCCGCACCAGGAGCCTGCCCAGCCCTCCCCGGCAGCAGTTCGGGATGCTCGGCAAAATCGGGGGTCGGGATCATCCAACCCCCCCCCCCCCCCGCCCCGGGCACCGCGGGGTTAAAAAAGGCGCTCCTCTCCTCCCTGCCTCGCCCTGCCCTCTCCCCGCAGAGCCCTCCCGCCCTGCCTGGAGAAGCGGCCGGAGCCATAAAGCATCGAAGTGGGAAATGTTCCTCTGGCCTCTGCTCCCTGCCCCTCGCGGCCAGCCTCACAGGTAGATCTCCCTCTTGGTGGTCTGGGCCGAGGGAGTGGTGGCCGGCTGGAAGTCCGAGGTCTGGGTGAGAGGAATTTCCTCCATGGGAGAGTCCTTGCAGGGCTCATGGCTACTATTGGAGAAGGCACTGTACGTGGGGAGCAGGCGGAGGTTGGCCATTTTGGTGCTGCGCTCTTCCGACAGTCTGGGGCTGCCGTTGCCGACTTGCTCTTGGCTCCCTCTGTCTTGGTAAGGCACAAAAGTGGAGAGTTTGAGGGCGTTCTTGGGCCTGCGGCTGGGGGAGGACTGGCCGGGCATCCAGCAGGTGTCGGAGTGGCCAAACTCTGTGCACTCCCGGGTGCAGGTCCCAGTCATGGCTACATCGGGCAGGGGCCGGAGATCTGCGGGGAACAAGGGACAGCGGCGTCACACGCGGGAACCTCGGCTCGGGAGGCGGGGATGGAGCGCGGGGACTGGACATCTCTGTCCTACCCACGCTGGGAGGGATGGCTGGACCCACAGACAGCCAGGAGATGGACCCACGGACAGCCAGGAGATGGACCCATGGACAGCCAGGAGATGGACCCACGGACACTCAGGAGCCGGACTTATGGACATCCAGGAGCCAGACTCCTGGACACCCTAAGACCTGGACCCAGAGGTATCCAGGTTGCCAGACCCATGGACACCCCTGGAGCTGGGCCCATGGACATCCAGGGAGCTGGACCCACAGTCACTCTGGGAGCTGGACCCATGGACACCCAGGAGCCGGACTCATGGACACCCCAGGAACTGGACCCACAGGTATCCAGGTTGCCAGACCCATGGACACCCCTGGAGTGGGACCCACGGACACCCCTGGAGTTGGACCCATGGACACCCTGGGAGCCTGACTCACAGACATCCAGGGAGCCAGACCCATGGACATCCTGGGAGCTGTGCCCACAGACATCCCAGGAGCCAGACCCATGGATATCCAGGGAGCCGGACTCATGGACACCCCAGAAGTCAGACCCACAGATATCCAGGGAGCCAGACCCATGGACACTCTGGGAGCCAAACCCACAGACACCCCAGAAGCCGGACCCACGGACATGCCGAGAGCCAGACCCACGGACATCCAGGGAGCGAAGCAGAGCTGGGAGAGGAACCCAAGAAAAAGCAGGCAGAGCTCCCTGAGCCCCTTTGGAGTCAAGGATTGAACAGGGAGGCTGCACAGCCTGGATTTGCACAGCAGGACACACGCTGCCACCAGGATTGTGATCTCACAAGTGCCAGCACCACCTGGAACCTGCTGAGCTCCAGGAATTCCCATTGGGCACCACCGGTGGCTTCGCTGTGCACAGACAGAATTCCCCTGAACTCAGCCCCTGGGCAGCATCCTCAGACATCCTTGAAGTGCTCCCACCAGGCATTCCAGGCCACATTCCAGCCTCACCTCATCAGGAGCCACAAGCCCAGCCAGAAATCCTGGTCTCCTGTGGAGCCTGAAATCCTTGAGCACATGGAGCCAAATCCATGCCCACCCCAGGGAGGCTGGAGATGCCAGGGGAGCCCTGTACACCAAACCCCAGCCCCTGAGGGTGCCCAGCACCCGCGGGCATCACAGCTCCCTGCTCCTGGCACAGCCGGGACAGAGCACCAGTTACACCAGTCCACAGACTGGTGTCCTCACACATCTGCCATGCCCCGCCCCAGGTGTCCCTGAGCCTTGGCCAGGTGTCCTTGGCACAGGTTGCACAGTAACGAGGCTTCCGGGGCCGGAATTTGGCACTTCCATGTAGAGCTGAGTGTCCCTCCAAGAGCCGTCTCAGCCACAAGCCATTCCTTGGTTCCTGCCCCAGTCTGGGACATCACAGAGTGCCTTGGACACGTCATTGCCAAAAATCTGCCCCAAGCAGATCCAGCCTGGTGCTGGTGCCAGCGTGGAAGTGGGGGCTGCTCATGGCCTGGAGACTGCTCAGACTTCCAGATGTCCCCATGGTCTCCAAAAATCCTCTCCATGTCTCCACCAGCACAGAACTCACCCCACTGACAGACTGATGGAGGGAGATGCCAAAGAGCTCTGGGAACCTGTGGGATATCCCCCTTCCCACTGAATACACACGGGAACACACAATTCCCTCATCCCACAAGCAGGGCAGAGCCACGGGCACTCCCTGAGCCCTGGGAAGAAGTAAACCATGACGGGGTTCCTGCTTCCTGCCACCAGTTTGGGACTGTCACACACCCGAGTCACCTTGGCACAGCTTTCACACACGGGATGCAGGGAAGGCTCCAGACAATGCTGGGAATGCTTGACACAGGCATGGACAAAGGGGCAAAGTCAGCAGCCAACCCATCATGTCCTAAAACAGCCCCCAGTGCCTGTCCCCAAACCCTCAGCTGGGGGCTGAGGCAGCCCAGTTTTCCCCCTGGCGCCCACGGGAGCTCCCCCTGGAAGCTGGGACATCCTGGAAGCGGGAGCCACACGGACATACCTGATGGCAGCCCCCCTTCACAGCCTGCTCCGCTCAGGGGACTCTGATGAGGGGCAGAAAAAGGACGACAGCGTCACATCAGTGCACGGCCCCAGCCTCCACACCCCCATCAGCCTCTGCCACCCCCCTGGCCCCTGGTCCCCGCTGCCTCCTCGGCCTCTCCTGGACCTTCTCCAGCCTCCTGGAGGCCGCTTGGCCACCGCTGCTCCTCCCTCGCTCCTTGCCCCAGCTTTATCCCAATCCTCCCTGGAGCCCGGTGGCCCTCGCAGGACTCATGCGGGGACACTCAAAGCCGCCTGGGTGGTGACACCAGAAGCTCAGGCGCGTGGAGGGGCTGGGGCCGGTGCACACACAGGGATGAACTCATGGATACACACACAGGGATAAACTCATGGATACACACACAGAGATACACACACATGGATACACACGCATGGATACACACACACAGATACAGGGATATACACGCGGACACATCCCAGCGGGATGCTCCGCCCTGCTCGCGGGGACAACCATGCTCGCGCCGCGGGGACAAAAAGCAGCAGCACAAAAGCAGCACAGGGGACATGGCAGCGGCACGGGCAGCTTGGCTGGGCACATCCTCGAGGTTATCCAGCTGCCCCGTTTCCTGGGGAATTGCCTCGTTCCTCTCTCCCATGTGAGACCCAAAACCAGAGTCACAACAGCTCTGTTTCCATCCCTGCTCTGTGCACGTCGAGGAAGGGAATGAAATCTGAATCCAAGAGGATCCATTGAGTTTTCCTCTCAAGGCTGCAGGATGCCCCAGCAGCCACACAACGGCTTGGTCACTTTGAGGCCGGGTTCTGTGTCCATCCAAGGGGAATTATCACCATCCTTCCCTCACCAACTTTCCTCCTGGGCATCCATTCGTCTCCCAGAAGGGCCCTGGCACTCTGTGCTCCCAGGGGAGCGGATGGGAGCCATCTCCTCTTCCTGAGGCACAGGGAGCCTTGCCGAGCCCGCAGAGGGGACTGGCAGCAGGGAAATAAAACCCACCTCTGCAGGGAACAAAGCTACGGAGATTTCCTCGTGCCAGCAGCAGCTTGGGAATGGCAGGATCAAGCAGGAACGCTGTGTTCAGGGCCTTTTATTCTGCTTTTCCCATTGTCTGCTGCTGGCACCGAATGCTTTTTCCAGCATTGTCCCCTCTCCTGCGGAGCCGCTGAGCAGCGGATTCTGTGCCATGAGCCCGGAACGGGGCAGGGTGGAATTCCTGAATAGCTGGGACTGAGGGAAAACACGACCCCATGGCCTAATTCCCAGCGCAGGCTGGTGGCTCCGATGTGCCACCAGACAAGCACAAATCCGGCTCTGATGGGAGTTTTGCCCATGGATTTTCCAAAATCTGTGAGGTGGGGAGGAGGCAGGCCCACACCTCGGGGTCCACAAGGGTACTTGGGATTTGGGATCCCTTCTCTACCCAAAATGCACTTTTGTGCCTCCGAAGTCCTGGAATGTGACAACATTCCCAGGGGATGAAGGGGATGGCCAGGCCATCCTCAAAATCAAGGTGTCCTGCCATGTTTTCCTAAGCTTTGGCCTATCCTGGTTATTCCAGACTGCGCTTCCCAGCCAGGGAATTGGGCATTCCCAACCCTCACATCCTCCTGGCTCTCCTCTTCCTGCACTTTGTCTTTCTCTGGAACCCCCTTTTCAGCTGCCTCGGGGCGCTCTCCCCATTGGGAATGGATCCAGGGCAGGAAAAGTCGGATCCCTTTAGGGTTTTTGTGGGGCACAGTTGGGGTTTTACCCCCAGAGGTGCCAGGCTGGCTCTTCTGCAAAGAGGCACAAATCGGGGCTGCTGCGAATTCTTCCTGTCCCTCCCCACCTGGGGCAGGAGCTCCTCCCGCCACAGGGCTCCTCTAAAACCTTCCCGGGGGATCCCAGCAGAGCTCTGGGAACTTTGGGAACAAGACAAAAGCAGCAGCCTCAGCTGCAGGAGGCGGGCAGAGGTTCCCTTGCCCTCTGCCAGCCTGGGAGCTCTGAGCAGGGGCTGAGAGCCAGCCCCGAGCACATTTTTTACGCCACCTTCTGCAACATCCCCAGCCTGGTTTGGTCCTCCTGTGTCTTCCACTTGCATCAACGCCGGGAGAGTGGGGATGGATGATGCAGCACGGGAGAAGCCTTGGAAGGGAAGAGAAGGGAGGCAGTGGGGCTGTGACAGAGTGGAGAAACCCAGGAAAGGGGAGAAAGAAGCACAGCATGCCAGGAGGGACCGGAGAGACTCAGCGGTGTGGGGAAATGGGAATTGGGAGCATGGGGAGAGCAGCTGGGAGGAAAACTGAATGCTTTCCCAAAGTTGGGATCAGAAAGAGACTTCTTCTCTCCCTGGCCACTCATTGCCCCAAATTCAGAGCCCCAAAGCCCTGACCTGTGCTGGCCCTGGGCACAGAGGGGTGGAGCAGGACTCACGCTGCACCCTGGGGTGCTGGGCATTTCAAAGGTCTGTCCCCAGCCAGGGACGGTGACACTGCTCCCAGGACAGGCAGCTTGGCCACCTGGAAATGCCCCTTCTCCCATTCCAAGCCCTCAGGGCTCTGCACACCCCTCTGGGATGTCCCTGGTAGGGGTGGCCTCCCATGACATCACCTCCCAGCAGCACCATCCCCCCCTCCTTCCTGCCCCGCAGCTCCTGGCAGTGGGCACCATTCCCTACTCCAGCATTCCTGGTGCTGTTCTCCTGCACCATCACTGCTCCAAGAGCAATTCCTGGGAATCCTGCTCCCCGCTGCCCACGGCAGAGCTGCTGGCAGGCCCCATCCTTTTGTGACAGTGTTCTCCACAGGTGCCACTCCCCGCAGCGCCACTCCCCACTGGTGCTGTCCCCACAGGTGTGTCCCCCACGGCTGTGTCCCCCACGGCGCACTCCCGAAGGCACAGCCCCCTCAGCACTGCTCCCTCCAGGAATGCCATTCCCCACGGCGCCAGTCCCAGGATGTGCTGTCCCCCACAGCGGGTCCCCCATGGTGCCACGTCCTGCAGGTGCCACGTTCTGTGCTGCTGCCGCCTCCAGGTGCTGTCTCCCCCCCACTGCTGCCTTCCCTGCAGGCAGCGCTGCTGCAGTGGAGCCATTTCCTGCAGGTTCCATGTTTTACAGCGCTGCTCCCCCCAGGTGCCACTTCCCTGCGGAGCTGCTTCCTCCAGGCGCCCATGCTGCTGCTCCCCTCCCTCCTCAGACACCCTGAGGAACAGCTGGGATGGTGCAGCCCAGTGTCCCATGTTCTTACACAGGCTAGCCCCATTGCTATCCTATCCTATCCTATCCTATCCTATCCTATCCTATCCTATCCTATCCTATCCTATCCTATCCTATCCTATCCTATCCTATCCTATCCTATCCTATCCCATCCCATCCCATCCCATCCCATCCCATCCCATCCCATCCCATCCCATCCCATCCCATCCTATCATATCCTATCCCATCCCATCCCATGCTATCCTATCTTACCCTACCCTACCCTACCCTATCCCATCCCATCCCATCCTATCCCAGCTCAGCGGGAGCTTTCTCCAAGAACAGGGGCCCCGAACCTCATTCCCAACATGTTGTCCCTTGGCCAGGGCTGTTGGGAGAGGGGAGCTGTGCTGCCGGTGGCTCTGGAGCCCAGATCTTCTTCTCAAGGCTCAAAGTCCCCCTTCGCGGTCCCCAAATGAGGGGGGCACAGGCAGTGCATTTTCCAGCAGGGAATCGTGGAATATCCTGAGCTGGAAGGGACTCACAAGGATCATGATCGAGATCCTGACACCCCAACAACCCCCCCCTGTGCACCCCTGAGGGAGTTTCCCAAAGCCCCTGGAGCTCTGGCAGCCTCGGGGCCGTGCCCATTCCCTGGGGAGCCTGGGCAGTGCCCAGCACCCTCTGGGGAAGAGCCTTTCCCTGCTCTCCATCCCAAAGCTCCCCCTGCAGCCATTGCCTCCCTCCCTGAGCTCTGCCCGCAGCTCCTGTGCTGCAGCTGAACCAGCCCAGTGCCCTCAGCCCTCCTCGGGTGCCCCTGCAGAGCCTTCCCCAGCCCCGGCTGCCTCCTTGGGACACTCTGGGACAGCTTCGGATCTCTCGGAGATTGTGGCCCCCAAAGTGCCCCAGGGCTGGAGGTGAGGCTGCCCCAGAGCAGAGCGGGACAATCCCTCCCTGGGCTGATCCCCCAGGCCACCCTTTGGATGCAGGATCCCTCCCACAGCTCCTCACCCATTTCTGGCCCTGATTCCCGTGTGGACAAGGCCAGAGCTCCCCGATGTCCCTGTGAGGCCCAGGGGGAGCTGCTGGAGCGCTGCCCCTCCCTGCAGCGCTGCTCCAGGGATCGATGGGCACAGAAAGCTCGGGAACTGAGAGCACAGAAAGTTCAGGAGGTGGGAGCACAGAAAGCTCAGGAGCATGGAAAGCTCAGGAGCTGGGGGCACAGAAAGCTCAGGAGCTGAGAGCATGGAAAGCTCAGGAGCACGGGAAGCTTGGGAGCTGGAAGCTCAGAAAGCTCGGGAGCACAGAGAGCTCGGGAGCTGTGGGAACAGAGAACTCGGGAGCTGGAAGCTCAGACAACTCGGGATCTGGGGGCACAGAGAGCTCGGGAGCACAGAAAGCTCGGGAGTTGGGAGCAGTGAAAATTCGGGACCTGGGGGCACAGAGAGCTCGGGATCTGGGGACGCGGAGAGCTCAGGATCTGGGGGCACGGAGAGCTCGGGATCTGGGGACACGGAGCTCCCCGCAGTCCACGTCAGGCGCAGCTTTTCCCGGCCCGGCTCCCGCACCCCTCCCCGCGCAGACGGTTTGCGGGACCATTCCTCGCACTACAACACCCAGCCAGACGGCTGCGGGACCAATCCTAGCACTACAACACCCAGACAGATGGCTTCCCAAACTTGCCACCCTCGCTCCAGATGGCTCCCGGTATCGGAGCCCGACCCGGCACTGCCCACCGCGGTGGTGACTGCGGCTCCAAGCCACACCTCCAGCTCCCGGGGCGAGAACGAGCAACACCCGCTCTTCCAACGCATCCCCAGAGCTCCCGGGCTGCTGCCGGCGCACAGACGGCTTTCTCCTGAGCTCCGGAGTCACGGAACACACGCACAGCATCCCCCCGGCCCCTCCGGCCCCGCTGGCTCTGCCTTTCCGAGCACAACAGACAGCTCGGCCCGAAGTGAGCAGGCTGGCAGCACCCACGAATCAGCTCCCGGCCTCTGGAGGACATTCCCGAGCTGCAAAAAATTTTCCCATCTCCTGCCCAGGGGATCCCAGCACGGCCCAGGAATGGGTGCGGACAGATGCACCCACCAGGCTCAGCATCGCCGGCACGGGCGGGGCTGAGGCGCTTTGCCCGGCTTCCAAGGAATCTGTTTTTTCCTTTTCCCCGCTCTCAAGGGAAGGGTTCTCCCTTTCCCCACTCCCAGGGGATGCATTTTCCCTTGCCCAGCTCCCAAGGGATCTGTTTTTGCCTTTTCCCAGCTCCCAGGGGATGCGTTCTGCCCGTGATTGCTGGGGTCACCTCCCCGCTGCAGTCACACCACGGGCACTGTGTGACAGCGGCCACATCGCCACAGCAACGGCAGGCAGAGCACCCAGATGGATGTTCCCGGACACTGAGCGTGTCCCTGCAGGGCTCACAAACCACCGAGGGCTCCCAAAATCCCCATCACCTCCCGGCTTCCCTGTGATACCCAGCAAAACAAATTCAAACTCCCCCCCGACGAGATTTTGTGCTCGTGGTACCACCCCCCTGATCTCCTACCCTGGCACAGGGGGGCCTGAACCTTCGCTGGACTATAAAAAGCAGAATTACTGCATTAAACTGCTGAATAATTATGTTAAGAAGCACCTTAATAGGATTACAGGGGTTCAAAGGTTAGGAAATGCCAAAATTAGGATTGTCCAGGCAGCCTTAATTCTCCTGCTGAAAGCGCTTTGTGATGCAGACCAGAGTCACACTCTGGTGGGAAATATTTCCCCCGGGGTCCCTTTGTGGCTTCCAGGGAGAGGACAGAACCACCTGGGAGACAGAACAGAGAAGAGGCTGCTTTGTCAGTGAGACTCTGCCCCAGAGGCTGCAGAAATCGGGGAAGGTACAAGGAAAGGGTCAAGAGAAAACAGAAAATTCCTCCTCTAAAAAGGGGGCTGGAGGATGGGGGTAGGAGGGGGGATTGCTTTCCTAATAAGATAAAAACAGCAATTTTCTCTCCTCATTCTGGAATGAAATATCTGGGCACGTTTCACTGGCGCTTCTCGCAATGTTTGATACCTGGCTCATGCCCTCTCTGAAAAATTTGGGTCCTTGCAGCTAAAACTCGCAGTGGCCAAAAGCAAAGGTGAAGAATGAGCATTGCTGGGCAATCCTCCTCACCCACGCTGCAGAAAACAACCCAGTCCAGCTCCAAATGGGATCCTGGATCCATCAATACCCCAACATTATCCTACAGACGGGAGATGTCCCACAAGCATCCACCAGGAAGGCTGGGGAGTCCAAATCAATCCAGGGAATAACCAGCGTTTGCTCCTGCAACATTCGGGTGAGCAACAACGCCTGAGGTTCCTTTAGGAGCGCACGGAGGCCATAAAACCACGGAATTTCGGGCAGTGGAGCTGCCCTGGTTCCTTCCCTGCCCCGGGAGCGGGGACAGGTGGGAGAACAGGGCTCTCCTGGCTGCAGCACGGGCTAATGAGGGTTGTGTAAATCGCAGGGGAGCGCGGCACCACCTGCCATCCCCGGGGGCTGCCAGCTCATGCGTGCCTCGGATGCGCATTCCTGCTGCCCAAATTCCTCCGCGATCGCTCCTGCCCGCGTTCCCACCTCGGCTCTGCCCATGGGCTCTGCCCCTGGGGGTCTGTGGCGATGAGCTGTCCCCTCCTCCGGGCTGGGACTCCCTGGGGACACGGGAATGGCCATCCCAAAACTCCCTGGGAACACCGGAATTGCAGAGCTCCCTGGGGACATGGGAATGGCCGTCCCAGAGCTCCCTGGGGAAACAGGAATGGCAGGACTGTGCCCTGCAGGTTGGGGACAATCACCCCAGCAGACAGGGGGATGTCCCAGCAGCAAAAGCTTCTTCCAGGAGCAACCTGAGCCCATAATCCTTGAGCTTTGCCTTGTGCCTGAGCCTGTGAAAGGCCAGTCTGATCCTCCCTGACCTGTCCCCTCTGTCCCAGGCTGGGGACAGCACAGAGGTTCCTGGGGGAGCACAGGGGGTCCTGGGGGAGCACAGGGGGTCCCCTCCAGCCTCATCCAAGGCAAACCATGGGATTTGGGGCCGGGACTGGCCTGGGCACCTTCCTCCTGCTGCATCCCAGTGCTCCCCCGGCACCTGCAAGGGTTAATCTGCCTCTCCGGAGCTTCTCAAAGCTAATTAGAAAGAGCCTGGGCAAGTGTGGTGGCAGCCACCGCTGCACTTATCTCCCCACTTCCGGGGCTCTGCCCTTATCATTTAATTAAAGCTGCAGCCCTGCTTCCCTGGCTGCCAGCAGCTCATCACGGAGGGCACTGGAGCTTGAGGCAGCCTCTGCCAGCTCGCCAGGAAGAGCAGGAGACAGGAGGGAACAGGAACAGGCCCTGGGAAGGACAATCAAAGGGAGAAGAAGATGAAGGAAGAGTCCCTTTGTGCTGGCTCAGGGCCTCCAGTGTGCCACCCCTGTGCTGGGAGTGAGGGGACATAGGGACAGCTCTGCCCCAGGTGGGCCTGGGCAATGTCACAGCCTGGGAATGAGCCAAGGAAATGCCTTGGGGGTGGCACTTCAGGCTGGCTCCATCTCCCAGCACCCCTAAAGCAGCTCCCTCACAGAATCCCAGTCACTGAGGTTGGAAAAGCCCTCCCAGCCCATCGAGTCCAAGCTGTGCCCCATCCCCACCTTGTCCCAGAGCACTCAGTGCCACCTCCAGGGATGGGCACTCCAAACCTCCCTGGGCAGCCCCTGCCAATCCCTGAGCACCCTTTCCATGGGGAAATTCCTGCTGATTCCCCCCTGAGCCTCCCCTGGCCCAGCCTGATGCCGTTCCCTCTCCTCCTGTCCCTGGTCCCTGGGAGCAGAGCCCGACCCCCCTGAGCCCCCTCCTGTCAGGGACTTGTGCAGAGCCACAAGGTCCCCCCTGAGCCTCCTTTGCTCCAGGCTCAGCCCCTTCCCAGCTCCCTCAGCCTCTCCTGGGGCTCCAGCGCCTTCCCAGCTCCTTTCTCTGCCCTGGACACGCTCCAGCCCCTCAAGGTCCTCTTGTCCTGAGGGCCCAGAACTGGACAGAGCCCTGGAGGTCCCTCAGCAGTGCCAGCACAGGGGACAGACCCTGCCCTGCTCCTGCTGTCACACAGTTTCTGATCCAGGCCAGGTGCCCATGGCCTCCTTCCCCACCCTCAGGTGCACCCCAAACCCCCAGAGCAGAGCCATGGCTAAGCCCAGCCCTTCCAGAGGAAAAGGACAATCCCTGCCATGCTGGACCCAGCATCCCAAAGAAAACTGGGGACCACAGAGCACTGGGAAATGCCCGGGAGAAAGGCCACCAAGCAACTGGATGGATGTAAATCAAGGAAGAGGATGGATGGCTATGAAGCAATAGCAGCAAACCCTTGCTGGTCTCCAAAGGAGGACATGGATCAAGAATCATGAAATCACAGAGTGATTTGGGTTGGAAGAAACCTCAAAGCTCATCTTGTTCCCTGTCATGGGCAGGGACCACTTCCACCATCCCAGGCTGCTCCAAGCCCCATCCAGCCTGGCCTTGGGCACTTCCAGGGATCCAGGGGCAGCCACAGCAAATCTGGGCAACCTCAGGGCCTCACCCCCCTCACAGGGAAGGATATTTTTTCCCTAATATCCAATCTAAACCTACTCTCTGCCAGTTGGAATCCATTCCCCTGATGGATAAGCCCTGGGAATGCTGTTGTCTGGAGGCCACACACGGCAGCGTGGGCGCGGCTCCCCAGGGATGTGTTCTGGAGTGCATTCAGGGCACATTTTGGGACAAGTGGCCCCCACCGGCTGCTGGCAGCTCCCATGACAGATTCCACACCTCCCCTCCCAAAGCGTGGTTAAGCTAATGGATCCTGAAAGGAAATTTTCACAATCGCTTTGTTAGCGGGGCTGAGGCAGCACGGCTTGTTCTCCAAAACCAGCTGGAGCAGCTCCGCTAAAACTCCGGGAAAAAACAGAAGAAGAGAAATCAACCTGAGGGAAACACAGCATGGAAAATTGAAGCTGTGGCGCTGGAAAGCAGCTGAGGCGATAAGCGATCGGAAAGGAGCCTGCACAATGCAAAATGTCAGAGCCCGAGGCTGCGCAGTGCACTGAACAATCCTCATTGCAGGCTCCAGAGCTGCTCCCAAGGCTGGAGCTCTGAGTGTGAGCCTGGCATGCTCCAAGTGTGAGGAACGAAGCCACGGGAGCAGCCCGGTGCCAGCACTGCGCTGGGAATGGCAGCACCGGTCCAGGGAGGAGCTGGGAAAGGGGCTCTGCTGGAGAAAAGGAGGGTCAGGGGGTGCTTTGTGACTCTGCACAGCTCCCTGACAGCCGGGGGGGATTGAGAGCTGCTCCCTGGGGACAAGGGACAGGAGGAGTGGCCTCAAGTTGTGCCAGGAGAGGTTCAAGTTGGACATCAGGGAAAATTCCTTCACTGAAGGGTGGTCAAGCCCTGGCACAGCTGCTCAGGGCAGTGCTGGAGTCACTCTGGAGGGATTTCAAAGCCCTGAGGATGTGGCACTTGGGGACAAGGGTTAGTGGTGGCCTTGATGCCCTCAGAGGTTTTTTCCCAACCTTAATTCCACGGTCCTCTCCCACCCCACACTCACATCCTGATCATGCAAGCCAGTACGATTTGAATTTTCGAATTCAATCTCTGAAATATTTTATATTAATCAATTTTCAGCACGGGTAGTCCTCTCACCTCACCCACAGCACGGGGAGCACCCCAAGGAGCGCCGGTTCACGCACACAGGGGTTTGGGAACACCGGGCCTGGCTGTGTGAGCCCTCTCCAGTGTTTGCTCCTTGGTGGCTGCCTCTCATTGTTCGCGGGTATTAAAGCTCTTGTGTCAAGGAGAAAAGAAGTGGCGTTCGCATGTCTGCCTTTGAACAAAACCATTGTTCAGCTCCATCAACAATTTAATAATCCTTCCCCGGCAGGACAATGGATGGGGGGAAATTGTTGGTGTGGGGCGGGGGCCCAGGAGCCGCAGAGCCAAGTGCTGTTCCCGGCCTTTGAAGTCGCGGAGGTGTTTAAGTGACAAAAGGAATCACAAGTTTATGAAAAGGGCTCGTTTCAAGGAGGGGATCTGCAAACAAAGACCACTCGGAGGGAAGCAGAGCGGGCAGAAGGAAGAGCCCTTGGAAGAGAGTCAAGCCAAACCCCAAGGAAACCGGGAGAGGAAATGACAGTATGGATTTGCATGCGGGCGCTTTGTTTCCTCACCACGGACTTTTCCTGGGCTGCTCCCGAGGAAAGGGAGCGCCCTCACGTCATTCCAGCTCTTTTACAGCCCGTCCTGCCCTGTCTGAGCTGCCCTGCAGACACCGAGGGGGAAGAGGCAGATCCCTGCCAGAACTTCTGGTGGCTGTGAGAAGGATCGGGGACAGGCACTAAATGCAGGATGAGGCTCCTGGGCTGCACTGAGGGGGAAATGTCTGTCCCTGATGGATGCTCATACAGCCCTGGATCCCAAATCCAGCCCCGGGGAATCAAACCCACCTGAAATCCAACATACAGCAGTGCTGGGAGAGTTAGAGCAGGGATACAGTCGAGAAATTTTTGGGGGAATGATCCCACACCAAATGAGGGCATTTCTCTGCTGATTGCTCTGAGATCCAGAGCCCGAACCCCCGGACTGCCCAGCCCCTTTCTCTGCAGTGCAGCCGTGCCACAAAGCAGCTGAAAACGCTCCTTATTGACGCCTCCAACGCCCACGGACTGCGAGGCTGAAAATCTGCAGTGGGAGCGCCACGGGGAGAGGTTTTGTGGCTGGCACGTGGCAGGAGCAGCCCCGGTCACATCCTCCTGTGGTGCAGGCAGAACTGACCCCAAGAAATCAACCCTGGCGCCTGAATTTGGACTGTTGCCCTCCTGCTGTGATTCCACAGTGAGCTCTGAAAAGATCGGCCACCCTAATGGCCAGGACTGGGGAGAAATCCCCTTCTCCTGGAAAAGCAGGAGGGATCAGCGCCAAAGCACCCAGCTGATGGAGCAAACACGGGGTATGGGGAGGTTTAGGAATGGGGCAGCCTGGTGATGGCTCACTTAGGAAAAACCACTCCGATCCTGATGAATTTTGCTGTGCCCTGTGTTTGTTTTTAGGATGGCAGCAAGAAGCCCTTGCGGAAAAGTGGGGAAAAGATGGATAATCGCTTCCGATAGGGAATATCAACCTCCAGCTACCCCTGGGTGCTGCAGTTTACAGGCTGCTGGAGGAGAGATGCAATAAAGTTTGCACCACTTCAGGGAGGCCTGCCAGAGGCAGTCCTAAAGGCTGCCATAAATAAAACATGCTTTAAAGAGCCAGTGAGGATTACAAAATCCTAAAATCCGGGTGGGACAAGTGGGATACATCATCCCCCCCATTCCTGCCACGTCAGAGGCAGGTTGGCAAAGGGGATTTGCCCAGAGCACAGCACCAGGGAGATCACGAGAAGATTTGGATTTCACGGTCCAGCAGAGATGGATGAAAATTTCCAGAATCGGTCCAAGGGCGTAATTTTTAGCGCTTATTTTTCCAAAGGGAGGAGACTGCAAGAGCAGGTCTGCTCCTAGTGAGGGAAAAATCCGTGTGCAGTCTGTGCCCAGGTGGAGAGCTCCGAGGGATCCGCGATTGGAGAGGTTCAGGCCGGCAATTGACCCTTTGAAGGAAGCCGTTCATCATCATTAAAGAGCTTCGCATCCCGGGGGACCCGCGGGCCAAACAACCCCGGCGCTGCTGTCCCGGTGTGGGCTGGCACAGGGAGAAAACAGGGCTCGGGGAATGACAAATGGAATGCGTGTGGGCGGTGGGGTTTACCTGCAGCCCGAGCCCTCCCCGCGCTCGGGATCTGCTCCTCGGGGAAGCTGATAGGGGAACAATAGCCTGCGAGGGGCATTGTTTGCAGGAAAGGCGAGATATTTGCCTTTTCTCACTGATGTTGCTGCATCTCTGTGGGGGCCCCTTCCTGTGTGGCTAATAAGCAGCAAGACGCCAGACGTGGAATACAAAAATTCCTTTGGCTTTGATTCGTTTTCCTTCTGGATAAAGTCAGCCTCACTTTTGTCAAGATCCCTGTTGTCTGGGTAATTTCGTCTAGAGATCCTCAAGGAGCAGAGATCTCCACATCGCTCCGAGTTTAATATCTCGGTTTGAGCTGGCAACTACTCCAGCAATAATTTATACTGCTGAAGAAGGGAGGGGAAAAAAAAATTACTTCTGTCTAATTGGCATTACACTAATTACCAGCAAAATACATCAGGCAAATATCACATCTCCTCACTCTCTGTCATTTTGCATTCCCTGCTCCATTTTCTCTTTCCTCGGCAGCGATAAAACAACACGACAGCCATTCCGACATCCCAGAGCAGGGATCACATCCTGACCCCCTCCTCCTTTTCCTGCTGCCTCCTCGTACCCTCACATCCAGGCAGGTCATTCTAACCCAGCCACACACACAAATCTGATGGGGAGCTGCTGCTTCTCAGGAACCTGTGCATTCCAGCACCCTGCTTGTCTCTGCTGGATCCCTTCCCCAGCCTCTCTCCTGCTCCTTTTCCAGAGGGTTCATGGCCATTCATGGAAAAACATTTTTATGTCTGAGTAACAGAGAACACAGATTTCAGGAGCATCACAGGTTTCACCCACGGGCCACCTGAGCTGATTTATTCCTGATTCACAGCAAACCTGCCACTTTACCCCGAATTACTGGGAAAATGATGTTATTTTAGCCCGACAACACCAGCCTCATGCTGGAGCAAAGGTGCTAAGTCTAAATCCCAGCATATCCAGGAGCTAACACAAGCAGAGTCCTCATCACCCAGCTCATTCTGACATGAGCCTGTTTTCTCCTGGATCAGAGCTGCTCCCTGCCAGACAAGAGCCCTGGAACAGAGCACTTTGGAGGGATCCTTCCCTGCTCTTGTCCCCCAAGCCCAGGAATGGGATCAGGCTCTTTGTTTTTAGGGATACAGCCCTGGAACAGAGCACTTTGGAGGGATCCTTCCCTGCTCTTGTCCCAAAAGCCCAGGAATGAGATCTGGCTGCTTGTTTTTGGGGATACAGCCCTGGAACAGGGCTCTTTGGAGGGATCCTTCCCCGTTCTTGTCCCCCAAGCCCAGGAATGGGATCAGGCTTTTTGTTTTCAGGGATACACCCCCAGAAAGAGCATCCAGGTGTCCATCAGACCCTGGGAGGTTCCATGCTCCCACCAGTGAGGCTCATCCCTCCTTTTCCATGAGGACTGAGGCTGAAACACCTCACAGGAATCATTTGGGAACCTTGTACCCAGTGCAGAGACACAACCCCCTCTCCATCCTGCTGGGGACAACACACACGGACAATGTCCCTGCGTGTCCTCCTTGGAAAACAGAGCCTTCCAGCCACCAACACATAAATTACCCCATTCCAGCTTGTTGGAAGCTCCTTGTCCTGCTCAGAGGCGCTGGAAAGGGAGCCCAGCTCCAGCCACACCAGCCAGGGAACAAGGCCTGAGCACCACGTGGCTGCTGCTGCTGCGTCCCTGAGCAAAGCGTGGCCGCCTCAGCTCCCGGGAAATGAGCCCTGGATGCTGGTGGGAAGCTGAGCTCTGGGAAAGGAGGGGCAAACGCAGGGGCTGCCACGGTTTGATAACCTCTGAGGCACGGCAGCCTATCCCTGGCATGGCTCGCCACATCCATGACTAATGGGAGATTTATGGAGTGTCCCCTCCGCTAAGCGGCTGCAACGCCAGCGCTCCGCTTCCCCGGCGGAGGGGACTTCAAACCAGGATGGATGAGAGCCCGTGGGAAGGAGACAGGAAGAGAGATTCTTTAATGGTGAGAGCACAAAGGATCAAATCCCGGGGAAGAGCCAGCAACCGAGACTGACACCTGACCTGTCTCAACAGCAAAGCTCCCATTGATTTCAGCGGGGACGGGGATGAATCCCTTATCCTCTATCTCCTGCCGGCGAGAGGGATTTTCCGTGTGAGGGATCCACACCTGACTGATCCTTCAAACTCAGCCACCTGCTATTTTTATGAGAAAGGAACGGCGGTGAGGAGTCCGCGAGAAGCTCAAGTGGGAGACTCTGTAAGCTCCTCTGGCATTAAGTTTAAATCCCACGCTAATGCAGGTCCCTTGCACGGGCAGAGGTGCTGCCAGGCAGGTTTATGGAGACATTCCGGAGCATTGGGAGGCAGATAAAGGGGGAATAGCTGCGGTAGATCACACAGGAGCTGGAAATGGCACGTCAAATTACTTCAAAAGGAGCTTTCTAAGGAAGCAGGTCTTTGAAAACAACAAATAGTCTGGGGCTGCTGAGGGATCCTGCCTGTCTGTTGCTTTTACACTCGGTGGCTTTTTCTGGTTTAGACGTGTTCTAAAGCTGAATGCCAAGCTCAGAATCCCTGCCTCCCGCAGAATCCCGGCTTCCTGCAAGTTCAGCTCTTTGTGGAGCCACGGAGCAGGCAGGGTGGGGAAAACCACTCTGTCTGGAGGGCAAAAATGGCCAAGAAAAGTGGCCCAGCAAAACCTCAGCCTGGGCACTCCCCTGTCCAGCTGAGCACGGAGCTGTGACTGCAGGACAGCACAGGGACAGGGGTGAGCCAACCAAGAGGGACAGGAGGGACCTGCCCATTCTGCTCCCAGAACACAGAGTTCTGTGTGGTTCATCACCAGAAATCATCATTCCCATTCCTGGCTGCCCCTCACCTGTCCAAGGGAACGACGGCAGGTCCCAAATTCAAATGTGTATTTTAAAATGGACTGGAAAACACAAAAGAAGAGCCTGAAGCAGCTTCACCCAGCCCCTCACTCCGAGGAAATGTCCACCCTGGAGAGGAACGTGGGACAAGCAAAGAAGGACCCCACCCTTCTGTTCCCATTGCAGATCTAATTCGGAAAACTCTTCCTGGAACTGGGTTTAACGAACTCGATGAAGCCATGAATAGTTGGAGGTTGACGTAAACTATTTTTGGAAAATCGACTTTCTACCAAAGAAGGGATGTTGAGATTTGGCCCAGAGATAAGAATAGCTGTGCAGGACCATTTGCATGGGCATTTGCATCGGAATTTGCAAACATTGCCAGGGAAAAGGAAAATGCCAAGTCCCGGGTGGGTTGGGTTCCCTGTTTTAATGTCACCAGGGTCATGTTCTGCCAGGTGAGAACCCTTTCCCAGGCCTGCTGAGCTGGAACGTGATGGAAAATGTTCCAGCCTTGGACTGGAGGAGTTCCATGACACAGTTTGTTGGGGAGATGGGAAATTCTCCCTTCCCTGGGACAGCAGAAGTCACCTTCCCTCACTGAGCTCATTTATAATTCTTAGCTAAAAACTTCCATATTCCCATCTGTTTGTAGCTGATTCCCTTAAGGAAAGTCTCAAAGTTTCCCATGGAGCTGAGCGAGCCTAAGAGTGGTTCCAGGGAGTGGGGTGAGTTTGGGGTCAGCAGCTCCCAGTGTGTTCCCCAGGCCCGGGGTCTCTGCAGGATTGCCCGGAAAATCCTCACAGTGAGGGCAGGGTCACCTCTCCAGGCTGTGCCCTCACCAAGCACAGGGACAGCACAGGGCATCCTGGGGAGGGCTTCCAGACGGAAAGAGGAATAAAGATTAGGAAAAATGGTAAATTTTTTTCCCTCCCAGAGCAGGAGGAATGTGAAGGACATAACACAAGCGAGAGGGCATTTGCGGATTTCCACTGGCTTGCCGCAGACAGCGAGAGGGAGTGGAGGAGATCCCAGCCCAGGATTGCAAGGAATGGCAGAAAACGCCCAAAATCCAATCCTGAATGCAGCAGAGCCATGGGGACCTAGATATTCTCCAAGAGAAGGCACCTTCCCACTGAAATACAGAGTTTTTGTTTCTTGGGCGTTGACTCCGAGTGACTGCACGGCCTGGACCTTTCACAATCACACCACGTGGGCTCAGGGACAGAAAAGGGGGGAAAAAAGCACCCAGAACCCAACAGGGAAATTTGGGTTCTTCAAATAACTCCTCTAAGGACATCCTGGATCTGCCAAGGACCTTCGGAGAACTCGAGGACAACCTTATGTGTGTGCCACCACATAATCCTGTGAGGCAAGAGAGGCAGATAAATTATTACAGCTATTTTGGACAACGTCTGAAGCCAAGAGCAGCCTTCTTAGAAGGTCTTGAGAGGATTAAAGGCACTCTCTGGGGCTGGGAGCAAAGTGCTTGCTCCTGGGGCAGGGCAGCAGCCGTCCCCTGTTCACCCCGGGCTCCTGGGGACAATTAAGGAAGGTGACCTGTCTGGCGTGGCAGGACAACTGCCCTGCCCTGGGTAGCTCTGGCGCAAGAGTTTACCCAGACACGGCTGCTGGAAAATATGGAAAATAAGGAAACAGGGCTGGAATTGCAGCTCAGGCAGAAATGTTGAAACCAGGATGGGGTAATCCGGGGCCATTTGCAATCTGCTGGATGTTGTCTCCCCTGATAAAAATCTTTTCCCAGCGGTGGTTAAGCAAACCAGGAGCCAGCTTCGGGGATGAACCAACATTAAGTGTGGAAAGGAGAGAAACTCCCAATTTCTTCAGAAGAAATGCAGGTGCTGAAGATCACCGAGGGACCCAGAGAGAATTTCCAGAGGCAGATGAGGAGCAGAACGTGGTCATGAAGAAAGTGGATGCCCTAAACCCGGGCAAGAGTGGGAACTGCTGTTCAGGACAAAAGGAATTCCAGCCCTGAAGTGTTAAAAAGGGCTGAAGATCAATTACAAAAACCCCAAACCCACAATGTCTCAGCTGGAGAGGAGTCGAAGCAGCAGCCAGACCCGATGTGAGAGCAGATGTGTGACCTGCTGGATCCCAGTCAGCAAAGACCAGGAACGGCACGGACCTAGCTGGAATCCCACACCCCACACCCCACATCCCAGACAAAGCCCACTCCAAAGCATTCCTCAGCCTCTGCAACAAAGCACAAGTGCTGCAGGGCACATTTGCAAAAAACACAAACAACAAAACCCCAACTCCACAGACTGCAAATGTGCCTGGAACTCTTTCCGCAAGACAAAAGGGACATTTAAAGATAATGTAGGAAAGAGAGAATAGGTTTTAAGATCTAGAGGAGTCTCCGTGCCAGGGAAGGAGACAGAATGTAATTTTTTTGTCCCATCTGTTGGCTGCGAGGAATTGAACAACAATCGCAGTGAGAACTTTAAAAAGCAGCTCATGACTGGCACTAAAGCAGAGGCAGGAGGCAGTGACTGCCCAGGGCTGCAAATCCATCCTTGTGGAGAGCAGGAAAAAGGGGATGGTTGGCTTGGGAATCCTCTGAGCCATCCACCTTCTCAAGGAGCTCAAAGCTGGGGGCACTCAGCATTGAGAAAACCCCAGGGAGAGCTCAGAGCCACTTTCCAGGGCCTAAAGGGGCTCCAGGAGAGCTGGAGAGGGACTGGGGACAAGGAAATGGAGGGACAGGGCACACGGAATGGCTTCCCAGTGCCAGAGGGAAGGGTTAGATGGGATATTGAGAAGGAATTCTTCCTGGCATATGTTGCCCAGAGAAGCTGTGGCTGCCCCTGGATCCCTGGAAGTGTCCACAGCCAGGCTGGAGCAGCCTGGAATAGGGAAAGGTGTCCCTGCTCATGGCAGGGGGTGGGGCTGGATGGGTTTTAAGGTCCTTTCCAAGCCAAACCATTCCATGATCCCACAGCACATCCAGGTGCAGCCGTATTTCACAGTGGTCACACTGTGAGCACAAACACTCCCAGACATGCCATCCCTGCACCTGGAGCTGCTCTGGATGTCACCAAGTGCTGCCAGGGGGGCTCTGGGCCATCACCTGGACACATCCAGCCCACCGAAAGCTTGCGGGCAAATTGGAGACCGTGCAGAGAGGAAAATGAGCTGAAGGAAGGGAAGGCTTAAAGTGTAATGAGAAGTGTAGCAAAGAGGAGGAGGGAAACTTCTCCCTAGACTGCCTCTGCAAGGGTTGCCAAAAAGCACCACACACATCCAAGATGTGCCAGATGTTGCTGCTGCCCAGGAACGAGGCTGCAGGTCTGTGGTGGTGGCAGGAGCAGATGGCAATGGCTGGGAGGAGTGCGAGGAAGGGTGGGAGGAGAGGAAGAGAGACCCAGCTGCCAAAATCTCTCGCCTTGGCTCTGCTCACAGGGAGGGACTTGACTCAGTTTTCTTTCAAAGAGACCTTAGGATGTTGAGTTGCCTGAATGGGATGTCCAAGCACGCACCAGGAGAGGGGATTCTGGTGTTGTGGGAAGAAATGGGAGGAGCTGAAGCAGGATTGGTGAAAGTGGGGGCAGAGAGGACCTTCCACTGGGAGGGCTCACATGAGGTCTCACACACTGTGCTAACAAAGGGGGAAATTCCCAATGGGATGCTCCCGGCAGAAATCACAGGCTCTGCATTCCTGCTGGATTCCTGCCTCGTGCCTCTGGAACATCAGGAACCCGAAATGGCGGAGGGAGGAGCTGCCAGCTCTCCCAGGGTCACCCAGAGCGAGCAGCCACCTCTGAAAAGTGCAAGTTGCAATTTCCTCATTTCATTCCCCACCTATGGTGGAGTTTCTTCCCTGGAACTGTGAGGATAAGCTCATGAACATCTGGGAAGTGCAGATCCTACGGCACGGAGAGTGTTGGGAAAGCTCATGAGGTGATTGTTAATTCCATACTCTGAGCAGGGTTGTAACTGCACGCATTAAAAATGGCATGGGGTCCCCACTTTAAATAACAGCCATGAAACAGATTTTGGGGGTGGAAAAACATGGATCAGAAATGCCTCATAAAATAAATCACAGTCTCAGATACGTTTGCACCACACGGGGATGGAGGGAAAACAGGCTCCGTGTAACAATTCCTAAATTGCTCATATTTGGTCCTGAAATCCTGCTAAATTCCCTCCACTGGCACTGTCCCCGTCCAAGCCCTGTGTGGATTATGGCAGGGCAGAGCCTCCATGGAGCACCAGCACTCCCAGGCTCCTTCCAACCAAAGCAAATCTGGGATCCGGGGGGGAACAGATGTCTTTGGGAAAAGCACCGGGTGGCCAAGTGGGAGACTGAGCTCTGTTCCCAGCTCAGCCTGCCCCACCAAGGTGGGGGAATGTTGGGGAGGAAACAGTGGGCAGCGAGGGAAAATAGCAGGGATGACAAATGCCTGGGATGACTGAGGAGCTGCCACGTCAGCGCCAAGCTCCTGGAGAAGCCTTCACCAGAATTCCTCCTGCAAAGGGGCCTGGCTCAGCCCCTGCAATACAGCATTTCACTGCAGTCTGCACAGCAGAAAGGGTCCAAAAAAGGAGGACACTGAGATGTGTGTTAATCAAGTGAAGAACCATCTACAAAGAAAAGGCATGGATCTGTCTTCCAGTTGAAAAGCTATAAATAGCCTTGCATACTTGCTTATCAGATTGGTTCGGCTGCAGGGATAATCTCCTGGAGAAAGCAATGGAAGCCCTGTTATGTTGGATATTTATAACCAGATGAAAGCCGAGAAAATGCACAGTGGTGTCAGCCTTGCGCTCGTGCCGCGGGATGGGGGTGCGGGACCCAGCGCGTCTCCGCGGTTTAACGCAAGGTCGAGAGCGGCTTAGTCCGCCCAGCTTCCCAAAAACCCAAGATCTGATCACTTTGAGGGGCTGGTGAAGCCAAGGCAAAGACATGGTGGGAAGGTCCCCAAAAGGTCATGGCGGTCCCACATCATTCCTTCTTTGCAGGAAGCAAGACATGAGCCTTCTCTGGACAAGCCAGGTCTGGCTGGAAGGACGGATGTGGATGTGTCCCACCTTGGGCAGGGGACGGGGCAAACACAACATCCCCAGTGCCTCTCAATCTCCAAATCACCTGTCCCAGCGCCAGGGTCCCCTCACAGTCTGTTAGAGGATCACGGCCCTGTCCCCAGCTCCTCAGATCCCCTGAACTGCCGTGCCAGATTATCTGCAGAGCACCAGGACCAGCTCGGGGTAACGCTGTGGGATTCCCCATACAGGTCAGGACAGCTGCTGGAGCCACTGGAGCCTGATTCCCAAGCTCTGCCCTGGGAAGGGAGCCCAGACAGGACATCCAGGGGATGGAGAGCAAGGTTGTGGTTATTCCCTCTGCAGTGTCTGTACCAGACATGGATCTGGTGGTGAATGGGTCTGGGGTGATCTCTGTCCTCCTGTGGAGGTGGACACACACAGGGAGAACAGGGAGCTGGGTTTCATGGCTGGTTTGTGATGTTTTGGGCAGGGAGCCATTCCTGGATGCTCCAGGCAGTGTCCCTTGGCCTTCCTCAGCTCTGCTCATTCCCATCAAGCACATCCCAAGGAACATCCCAAGATGGCCCCTTTGCCCTTCACCTTCCAGGTGCTTCTCTCTCTCCCCTCTCTCCACTTTTAGCCCTGCTCCTCCCTCATCATCTCTGAGTTTCCTTTCACATTCCAGGGCTCAACATTTCCTCTTCCATGTCCAACATCCCCACTATCTCACCCTATCCATCAGCTCATCCATCTTGCTCACCACCCTTCCAGCCTCTTTTCCAGGTACTCAAGGACACTTGGGAAGCCCAGCAGTGTCACCCTGTTGCAAGGCTCCAGAAATTGCTCCAAACTGCCCTTCCCAGGTGACTGACCAGCACTTTTGGGGAGAAAGTGACCTGCACAACACTTATGGACAGGAGGGTGCCTCACTGCAGAAGCAGCAGATGGATTTGGGAAGCCCTCCATGTCTTGCTCCAATGGTTGCAACACAGAGAACTCCGGAGGTACTCCAGGAATAACCTGGGAATTGGGAAGAGACGTGCCACTAGACCCGTCCATTCCCACAACAGAAGGACCCAGCAGGTTTGTAGCTCCCTAAAATCCAGCTGAGCACAAACTCAGCCATCTCCTCACCACACACACCTGTCCCAAAGCCAAGGATGCTCCCAGAAACAGGAGGAGACCTCAGGAGAACCTTCTGCCACTACCTCCTCCTCTTCCCTCCCAGAGGGTTTCTTTGACCCTGCCACCTCCACAGCCACCTCCCCTGGGGACACGAGCACAGAAGGCAGCAGGTACGGACGGGAGAGAAGATGTTATGTGCACAGCCAGAGCCAAGTCCAAAGGAAGCAACGGGAGCTGGCCAGAGAAGACAGCCGGGGGTGTGGGCTGCAGCCAGGCAGGGCAGCACAGAGGCAGCACGAGCAGCACGACCGCGGGTGAAGAAGCAGCTCGCCCGCTGGACATCAGACACCTCCAGGGGTTCTCAGGGAAAGCTGGACCCCACCAGGAGGTGACCTGAGGGGCACGGTGAAGGGACACGTAGCTCTGGGGTTTGCCACCACCACCACCACCACGCTCGCTGAGCCTCCACTCTGCCGATCTCCTCAGCCTGGCCTGTGCCGCTAAACCTGCTCTGCCCTCTGCCCCCTGGAAAATCCCACAGCTCCCACCCCAAATGCACATGGGGAGCTCCAGCACACCCCAAGCCCCCTGAGGTGGGCACAGGCACCCAAGGGACCCCTGACTGTGGGACGCGAGCTCCCCATGGGCTGGGATACAGCCCCTCTGCTCGTCCCTGTGCTGCCATCTCAGACCACCCTGTTGGGCCCTCTCTCTTTGTCACTCCAAGCCCACCTGTCCCCTGCCCCACCCACCTGCCTCCTGCCACACCCATCTCCTACCACACCCACCTGTCCCCTGCCCCACCCATCTGCCCTGCCACACCCACCTGCCTCCTGCCACACCCAACTGTCCCCATCCACACCCATCTCCCACCACACCCACCTGTCCCTGCCACATCCACCTGTCCCTGCCACACCCATCTGTCCCCTGTCACACCCACCTGCCTCCTTGACTCCTCCTCTCCCCTCCCCACAACATCCCTGCTGCTCTCTTGCTCTGAGCCTCACCTCTTCTCCACCCTCCCATCCCCACCAAGCCGAGCATGTCCCAGCCCAGCTCCACATCACCCACACCGGGGACATGGATCATGGAGGACCAGAAGCCTCGGGGACAGGCCCCAGGTGAGGGGGCAGGCGCGGGGGGGCGGGCATGTACCGTTCTCAGGGTGCTCCATCTCCCCGATGCTGCCATCGGGCGTGGTGCGCTCGTAGTGGTCCTCGGGCAGGGCCAGGGGCCCGATGCGGGGCCCCGACGAAGACTTGCTGCTGGGGGTCTCGGATTCCTCCAGCCCGCTGTCGTAGTAGCTGTGCTGGGAGGGGTCCTGCAGGTCCTGAGCCTGGCTGGCTGCAGAGAACGTCACTCGGCGATGAGGTAACTGCGGGCAAGAGAGAGGTGTTGCATCAGCCACCCAGCAGGGGAAGGTAAAGGGTGGGGTCATCCGACCTGAGCCCATCCTCAGCCCCCCAGAGCCATCCCCGGCCCCCCAGAGCCATCCTGACCCAGGTTCCATCCCAGCCAAGAGCTCCCCATCGCATGTAGGGAGCACACTTTGCACGGTCCCTGTGCTCCATCACTCCCTTCAGGCTCTGTCCCAGCCTTCTCTGTCATCCAGATGTCTCCTGCCATGGCAGGACAACTCTGGAAACGTCCCCCCCAACAGCACAGCTGACCTGAATCATTGTCCCCACCCTTCACTGGGGGATCCCACTCAGCAGGTCCCCGACCCAACCCCAGAGCCCCGTGCGGCCAAGGCCCCCCCAAAGCCTCTCTGATGGCATCGCTGCCCAGCACATCCACAGTGACACCCTCCCTCCCTGCCAGCCCCTGGCCTGATCCCCGCTCCCATCCTGAGGATTCTCCCCCAGGGTCACCACCAGCACCGCTTTTGTGCGCTCATTAAACGTTTCACAGACCCCACTTCACCCTTTCCCATCCCCAGCTCCCCCTCATGCTCTCAGCCATTAAAGCCACATCATTATCCCGCTCCAAATCCTTCCACCAAATCCTTCTTTGGTGTGATTACCGAGGAGTGGAGAGGCCAGCACAGAGTTCAAGGGGCAAGAGCAGGGAACGAAACACAAACACCGAGAGCAGGAAAAAGCCACCACAACATTTCTCCACCAGAAACTCGGGAAGAAGCCGAGACTGGGAATTATTTGATGAGGATCTGAAGGTGATGAGGAGAGAGAGGAGCCAACACAACCTTGAGGCTGAATACCTTTTTCTGCACTGGTGTCTTTACTACAAATCAGTGGCAATCAGGCGTCCCACACACAGCGAGCACCGGCCAGGAAGGGGAAGGAATTGAGATGAACAGAGGGAAGGAACACAGAGGGAGCATTTAGATGAGCTGCTTTAAGGTTGGTTGGACCTGATTAAATTCACCACAGATGCTTAGAGACCTGATTTAAGTAACTTCAGGGCTGTTAGGGCTGGTTTTTTTTTTTCTTTCCCCAAGACTTTTTTTTCCTGAAGAATTTGTAGAGAATCAGGGAGCTTCCAGAAGACTGGAAGGGAGCTAAAATAGCGCCTGTCTTTAATGATGAGAAAAAAGAAGAGCTGAAGAATTATAAAACAGTTAGCTTAATTTCAGTTCCTGGAAAAATACTGAAGCAGATAAAAGAACTCTTTGTAAGTACCTACAAGATAACAAGGAAATGAGTAACAGCCACTGTAGGTTTGTCACAAACAAACATGTCAAGCCATTGAACTCCTTCCTTTGAAAAGACAGCAGGCCTCGTGGAGGGAGGAGGAGCAGTAAGTGTTCTAGCTCGACTTGAGGAAGTTTTTTTTTTTTTTGACACTGTTTTAGCTGATTTTCTCATAAGTAATGCAAGAAAACAGCGGAGGTGCAGCACGGTGCATCCCTGCCTGGGTGATGTGGGTGCAAATCACTGGGGAAGTGTTATTCCCGAAGGAATTACTGCAGACAGCCCTTTCAGCTGGGATCATGGATCAAATTAAATCCCGGGCTGTGTCCCGAGTTCATTGCTGGGCTGCGTTTTCATTAACTGCTGGTGTGACAGATGTGGGATGGAGATGCCACATCTGCAGCCTCGTGAGGAGCAGCCACAGCTGGCTGAGGATCACGGGCTGGGGATCCACCTTCGGTGCCAACCTCCCACCCAAAAACGCTTCAATATCGGGGTCTGTGAACAGGCTGGGGATCCACCCAGGGCACCAACCTCCCACCCAAAAATGCTTCAATATCGGGGTCTGTGAACAGGCTGGGGATCCACCCAGGGCACCAACTTCCCACTCAGAAATGCATCAATATTAGGGTGCATGAACGGACTGGGGATCCACCTTTGACACCAACCTCCTACTCAAAAATCCATCAATATTGGGGTATGTGAATGGGCTGGGGATCCACCTTCAGCACCAGCCTCCCACCCAAAAACGATTCAATATCGGGGTCTCTGAACAGGCTGAGGATCCACCTTCAGCACCAACCTCCCACCCAAAAATGCATCAATATCAGGGTGTGTGAGCGAGCTGGGGATCCACCCATGGTGCCAACCTCCCACCCAAAAACGCATCAATATCGGGGTCTGTAAATGGGTTGGGATGTGCCAGCTCTGCTGGGAGCCAGGGAAGCTCAACTGGGCACCAGTTTGGAGGGGACGTGCCCCACTTCAGCAGAGAAGAATAGACAAGCAGTTGGTAGAAACCACGAAAAAATATTTTTTAAAAAGAGAGAAATTCGTTCAGGGGAGAGAAGGTTAAGGGTGACAAAGGCTGGAAAGGAAAAGCCTCTGCTAGGGACCACTGGCAGATAAGAAGGAGTGACCTCTACCTGCAGCAGGGAAGACCGGGTTAATCACTATGGCAAAAAACCCGCAGTGGTAGGTTCAGCCAAGGGCAACCACAGAACCATGGCATAGTTTGGGCTGGAAGGCCCAAAGCTCATCTCATCCCACCCCTGACATGAGCAGGGACCTTCCACTATCCCAGGTGGCTCCAAGCCCTGTCCAGCCTTGGCACAAGCACCCTGTGCCATGGGGTGCTGGAGCAGAGGGTGAAATCCCTGTCATTAAGGCCCCTCTCGGGAGGGCTCTGGTGGAGCTGAGGACAAGGCAGCACCGCCCAGGTGCTGATGACCCTCTGAATCCCCTCCCATCCCGCAGGGAGCCTGTAAAGCCTGGCACTGCCCACCCCTGTACCTGCCCACCTGGCTGACACCAATTTCCTGCCTCATCTCAAGTTCCGGGCTCCTGCTTTCCTTCCTTGTGCCAGCCCAGCCAGACGAGCTGTGGTCCTCGGGGTGCTGCGATAACATAAATAAAGAACCTCCCAAAACCTGCCTGTGACAGCCACCATCCCTCCCCCAGCGGGCTCCACCTGAACAGCGGCGCTTTTACCTGAAAAACACCTCCTTTAAATGTCACAGCCTTGAAAGGGCTCCTCTCACTGTAGGGCTCCCAAGTCCCATCCCCTGCAGCCCCACAGGCACTGGCACGGGGAGTGCCCCCCTCCCTCTGTGCCCAGCCCCACCAGCAGTGCCCTGGTCAGCTCTCCACCCGCACAGCCCCGCTCTGGAGTCGTGGAAAGGCACGGAATCAATTTGTCTGGCCCTGACTTGCAGAAATTGGGTTTGGTGTGACCTTTCTGGGCGAGGTTAAAGAGCCTTTGGGCAGGCAGCGGCCTCTCACAAGGAGCTGCTCGTGTGGTGCAATCCAGGCACGCCTGAGCCTTCTGTTTGAGGAGTCAAACACTGCAGCTCCGAGCCACAACCTGCAAACAGCAAATCTCTTTTGGTGCCCTCATCTTTGCTCGCCCTGGTTTTTCCCTGTTCCTCATCAGAGGTGACCTTTGCGGGTGCCATCTCACCAGGGCCTCCTCCAGCACCCTCCTGCCCCTCCAACCTCGCAGGTTTTTCCACCTGAGGCCAGTGCCAGCCTCTTAACCCTGAGCTACTCGTGCAGCGTGACCCCTGAATCCATTTCAAAGTCTCGGGATATCGGTCAGCATTCCCTGTTTCTCCACGCGCAGCTCCACGCTGGGCCATGTTAAAACACACTTTGTTTAACTGGGCCCAGTTTACCAAGCAATCTGCACTGCTCTGCGTGACTGCTCTGCCCTCAGCACCATCTCCCACACCACCAATCCCCGTGGCAGCCACGGGTTTATCAGCAGGGATTTTAGATTTCCTTCCAGGCCGTTGATTGCAGTGGTGAGCGGCAGTGGGCACGGTGCTGCTGCCAAGGAGCAGCTCCAGGAGAACCTCACTCCACCAGGAATGCCAGCCAAGCTTCCCTTCTCTAAGCTCTGGATAAACCAAATCTGCCATGCTGAGAATCCCAGAATCCCAGCTTGGGAGAGCCCTCCAAGGTCATCGAGTCCAAGCTGTGCCCAGCCAAGCACTGAGTGTCACATCCAGGTGTTCCTTGGACACCTCTAGGGATAGGCACTCCAAACCTCCCTGAGAAGCTCCTCCCAGCGCCTGACCACCCTTCCCATGGGGAAATTCCTGCTGATGTCCAACCTGAGAGTAGTGTTCATGCAGAATAAGTAAGTAAGTAGGTAAATAAATAAATAAATTAAATAATGATGAGGTTGATGATGATGATGATGATGATGATGATGATAAAAACCCCATTATCAGCTGAGCAGGCCCATCAGCCTCCTGCTGCTCTGTACCCAAAAACCAGCTCTGCTCTCCAACCCCGCAGCAATGCCCGGAGCAGCCCTTGTTCCTCACGGAGGCCAGGCCCAGGCCTAAGGAAAGGTTTAAAAGCCGGACCTGTCACGTAATGCCAGTGCCCAGTGTCCCCTGCCATCAGCCACGGTGACTGACGTCAGTGCTATTTCCATCAGCCATTCCCTGCTTTAGCCATTAATCCAGTTGTTCCCTGGGGCTGCCGAGGACAGCAAGCACTGCACAGCTCTTCCAGCTGCTTGTGGCATCACTGCCCTCCCAATCCTGCTCATCCCGGGCTCCCAGCTCCATGGATACCTCTAGAGACGAGATATCCCACTCTTTGGTACAAATTATTCCGTTCAATTACGTCAAATATCTCTATTTTGAATGCCTTTGCTGGTTCCCAGCGCATGGGCAGGTCCCACATCCCACGATGTTATGTCTCAGCCCAAATTGCTCCAACTATTTATTGAATACTTTTGCATTTTTCTCCATAATTAACAATTTCGCAATCTCCACTTGGGATCGACAGTTCCTGGATTCCACCTCTTCCCAGCGCATTTTTTAAAGCACTTATTGTGTTGACTTTGTAATAATTGATTTTCCCCCAATGTCTTTGGCTTTGCTTGTTAATTTTCTATGCTCCAGAACGAGTCATTTCTCCTAAGTGCTGTAACTCCCTCCTTTTACCCCCAGTATTTATTGGTTTCCTATTTCCAACCGCTGCCACTGCGCTGGAATGGGATTTGGGGCAGAGCTGTCTGTTTTCTCAGCTGAGAAATCATGGCTTTGGATAGAAAAACCTAATTTTCAGGGCTCTCCAGTGCTCGCTGTGATATTCCTGATGGGGACACCTGTGCCAGCTCCACATCTGAGGGACAGCAGAGCCCCTCTTCCTGCAAGGGATGTTCACCCCCAGGAAAATCCTGCAGGTTCCGAGGAGGAATCACTGGCAGCTCTCCCTGCAGTGACCCCCATCCTCTGTGAAGTGCTCTCCTGCCTTTTTGAGTCCGTGCCTGCTCCGGCCTCCACGGATTCCAGCAGCAATGAACTCCCGGCCCATGTGCTCGCTGGGAAAGCTCTTCCCTTTGCTCCTGCCTCTGCTGCCTGCTAATTGTGCCTTGAACTTCTCCTTCCTGCAGGGATGTGAGGGAACAGCAGTAATTGCTCCTCGCTCTGCCCCTTTCCAATTCCACAAATCCGGCCTGCATCCTGCTCTGCCAGATCTTCCTGCGGACACTGGGCAGGTCTGGCTGGCCCTGCTGCCCTTCCCTGTGCCCATTCCAGCTTTTCTGCCCTTCCCTGTGCCCCTTCCAGCCCTTCCCTGTGCCCCTTCCAGCTTTTCTGCCCTTCCCTGTGCCCCTTCCAGCT
>JAHLSL010000176.1:268913-289136 GCA_025920805.1 Petroica traversi | reverse complement strand
CTGTGCCCCTTCCAGCTTTTCTGCCCTTCCCTGTGCCCCTTCCAGCTCTTCCCCATTTTTCCAGCCACAGGGAATTCAGGCCCAAATCCACAGCTCCAGTTTTGGGGCTGTTCTGGCAATAACAGGAACTTGTTTTGGTGAAGAGTTTTCATGGGCTGTCCCCAACCTGCCTGGTCCTGGCTGCACACCCCAAACTCTCCAACACCAATCCCTGTCTGTGCTGATTCCCTCTGCCATGAGGACACGTTAGGAAAAGTTATATTGGGAGAAATTTCTTCATGGAAAGGGTGGTGGAATCATTGGAAGGAAGGTGGTGGAATCACCATTCCTGGAGGTGTTCAGGGAAGGACTGAAGGTGGCCCTTGATGCTCTGGGCTCGGTGACATCAAATCTTGATGACCTTGGAGGTGTTTTCCAACCTTAATGATTCTGTGAGGATTCCCACTCATGGATGCTGTATGGGACTAAGGGGACCTGCACTCCTCAGCCCCTCTGCTCCTTCCTGCCTTTTCCTTCCCTTCATTCGGACATCTCCAGCTCCCACCAGGACCTGCCTCAGGCAGATTCTCCTGGATAAACCCAGAGAAAATAAACTCAGCCCAAGTGAGAGCAGCACCAGGAGGGAACAGGGATTTGGGATATCACCGTGTCCCCACAAACCCGCGGCATCCCCTGCCCTGTGCAGAGGGCAGGGACAGAGCAGCGGGAGAAATTCCATTGTTCACAAAGGAAACCATAAAATCCAGCCCAGGCACCCTTTTCCTGCTGGCAGGGATGGAGAGGAGCCACCCTGCTCCCCCTGTCCATCCCAGTGGGGGAAATCCAGCCCTTGTTAACTGGTTCCCTGCCGATCCCAAAGTGGGGTCCGCGGCTCCCAGGCTCCCCTGGCAGCTCCTGCTCCTCCCCACACGCCAGCAGCCTCCTCTCAGGCAGCTGCCAAAGGAGCTGCTTCCCCAACGGCCACCACAATGCAGCAACTCACAGGGCCGGGAGTGAAAGGCAATGTCAGAGCCAGCGCCCGGAATATCAAAATAAGTGACAAGGGAGCCATTGTGGAGCGGGAGTCGCTCAACTTGAGATGGATTCACAGACCCCTCTCCCTCACAAACCAACCTGGTGCCATGCAACACCCCTGGATACGGGGAGGAAAAGAGGAGGATAAGCCCAAGGACGCTGCTTGGAACCACCCAGGGCCAGCTTTCCCTGGGTGGAAGCTTGGGAATTACTCGCTTTGCCTGGCGAGGAGCGGGGCTCCAGCACAGCGCAGCCTTTGGAGCAGCAGGCTGAGCAGAATATTATGTCCATGGAAACCAGGGCAAGCCTCGAGGAAAGCTGGGGCTGAATTGCCAAAACCACCCAGAGCAACGCTCAGGCTCCAGGAAACAGGACACGGGCTCAGCTCGTGCCTGAGCCGACCATTTTACACCTCGTCTGAGCTGTGCTGGGGTGAGGCTGGAGCTGAGACATCCCTTCCCATCCTTTTCCGTGACCCCCCAGCAGCACATTGTGCGGCCACAGCACTGATTTTTGCAGGAGAAGCCCCCCAAGAGCTCTGCCTGATCGTAATGCACTCACCCTGCAGTGAAGGGAAGAGCTCGGGGTGTTTTCTGGCACAGCAGCACCCTGAGGGACAGGGACAAGGGACAAGGTGAGCACAGCCCTGGCTTGGTGTTACCTCCTGGCACCTACAGATCCCCTCTGCTCCTCTCCTGGGTGGCCTGGGGGTCCTGCCTGCCCCAGGGGTCCCTCCCTGCCCTGCTGCAGCATCGCCAGGTGTTCAGTTGGCTGAGCAGACCTGGCTGCATTCCCGGCATTGCTCCCTGTTTGCACAACACCAAGGAATTGAGGGAAGGGCTGGGATCAGGTCCCAGGGGCTCTGCCTGCTTTGGATGAGGCAGGGAGACAGATGGACCCACCTCTAAGTAAAGGTGGGGTCTGTGCACACCTGTGAGACCCGTCCTTTATTCAAAACACTCGTTCAGGCCCTCCCAAAATTTTGTCCCAGAGAACCCTGACAATCCTGGAGCAGAGTTAAAGGCCCAGCTCTGTGATCCATGGCAGTTTACTGGGGTCACCTCCACCACAGCCACTGGGGCCCCACAGGGGTGACAGCTCTGGTGTGGTGGCTGTGGCTGCCCCAAAATCTCCATGCCCATCCCCAATTCCCAACAACCCTTCACCTCTTTCACTGCTGACAAAAAACACCAGAAAAGGAGCCCACAGCCAGAGGAAAGACACGCAGGAATCCATGGATTTCCACCTCCCAAACCCAGGCATTACCCCGAAAAGCACCTGCTCCCCATTTCTGAGCTGACAATCAGCGCGTGCTGACCTTGCAGTCAGCAGAGCCAGTCTCCAAGTCCTGCCGAAATAATGATAGCAGAGCAGCCAGCCTCAAATGGACATCAGCTCCCGAGGCACTATTTAATGAATAAATCCAGGGAAAACGCGGGCTGACTCCACATAGGTGCCCTGAAGCCTCCTGAAATTTGCATGATGCTCAAAGAAGCCGCCAAAGCCCGGTGCCAACCTGCCTGGTCAGATCGAATTTATCTAACTCAGAGCAAGATCTAACGCAATTAGAAACCCATTTAGGCAGCCTGGGGACAGAGCCTGCCTAACCCTCAGCCTATCCCAGCCCTGAGCCCATCCAGGAGGTGCCATTTGGCTTTTCTTTGGGTGAAATGAAGACGGGCGAGGAAAATACGGAAATTAATCATCAGAAGGGCCGAGCGGTAAAATCGAAAGGGGGTCATAATCTTTATGGAATGATGTCTAAATTGGCCTGGAAGTGCTGTCCTGGAATGCCTGTCACCATCTAGCTGATAATGGAGCTATTCTGGAGATGGTTGGCGTGGAGTGGAAATTGCCCTGGACGCAGCAGGAGGCCTCATAATCACATTAAAACCATCTGAAGATCCCGGGGAGAAAAAGCTTCCGGGGCTGGGAGCAACACTTGAATGAAACCCTCGAGGAATCCAACAGCTGCAGAGTGGGGGAAATAATGCTGGGAAAATAATGAGCTAATCTGGCTCCCAGTTGCACCCAGTGGAGCTGACAGGGAGTGTTGGAGGCTCTGGGGAGAGCAGGGGGTACAAAGCTGTAGACTCAGGACCCTATTAAAAAAAAAAAAAAAAAAAAAGAGATAACCAGGAATTCTTCCATGGAAGCCTTTCCACAGAAAACCTGTCAATTTGCTGAAATCAGATCATTATTCAAGCCAGTTCCTTGTTTCAGGGTTGGGACGGGGGGGGGGAAGATCTTTGCTGACACATGAAAATGAAAAAATGATGCTCTTGCAAAGGTACCTTTCACTTCAGGACTCCAGCCAAGTATTAATTATGGAGCTCAACTCAAAAAGGTCAGGCAGAATCACGCCTTTAGAAATGACTAGGAAAAAAAAATAAATATTTATATATAATATATATTCTGATTGACTTGGGAAATAGGGGGAAAAACTGTCAATTCTTCCTGATTTGCTTTCAAATTGAAAGTCTTCCTCTGAGGGCAAACCTGTTTTGCAGGCAGCTCCATCTCCACAGGCCAAGAGCAGCAGCTTTTCCTGTTTGCCCAAGGAATTGCGCCTGTTCCAGAGGTGTGGGCACCCACAGAGATGGGCAGAGCCCTCACTTTAGTGGTCTTCACCTCCTGATGACTGGAGATGCTGGGTGAGACAAACCTTCCTTTGGAGACATCAAACAGGTAGGACAAGTCACAGGAAGGCTTCTTAGGGCTGCTATCTTCCCTGCACTGCCCCAATTCCCAGTCCCACTGGCACAGGACCCCTGGGATGGGTGAGCTCCTCAAATCCCAGGATTGCTGTCACATCCTTTGCCAAACTAGACCGTGGCTCCAGACAAATTCCCTGTGCTTCAGCAAAGATTTCTGAGCTCTCTGGGCAAGAGACGCCCTGATAGTCCCTAACAAACTGTGATCCACTTGAAATCCTTGGAAAATAAAAAAAACAAACCCACCCAAGCTCATCCAGGCACTTGCAGAGCCTGGAATGACAACACCCCAAAAGGGTGAATGAAAACGAAGGGCTCTTCAAACATCTGAAACGCGGGCTCTGCTTTCTGCACAGGCTCGAGTGCTTTTGATGAGCGAGCAGGAAGATGAATGGATGAGTGCGAGAGGAGCACCACACGTGGCTCCAGCAGGGCACCTCCAGCAGGATCTCAGCCACGAGCTGCACCCCCAGCGGGGCCAGATCTCTGCCAGAGCCTCCCCGGCAGCTGCTCCCGAGCACCGGGGAGTTGGGAGGATGTGAAAACCAGGCCGTGTGGGAGCAAAATAGCTGCGGGCTCTCAGGTTGCTGGGGCCTTTCAAGATGTCTCCGAGGAGCTGAATCAGGGCACGCTGCTCTGGCAGCTCCGGAGCAGGATCAGCTCCCAGGGAGAGAGGTGGGGGTTCGCTGCCCTCCCCAAAGGATGGCTCCGAACTCTGGTGGAACGTGCCAGGATTCCAGGGCCACGTGCAGATAGGAGATCACAGGCGGTGTTTTGCAAGCCAGGAGGAGCCCAGGAGGATGTTTATATCCTGGGAAAGGGGCATCTGCAGGGATCTCTGGGCAGCACCCACAGGGCCTGGCTGCGGGTGCCGGGAGGGGGGAAATGATGAGGTGGTGGAGCTTTCTCCTGCTCTGCTGGCAGGTCACGGCCCACGCTCCCACCTCAAACCCACCCACGCTTCCCTGCAAGCAGCTGAAGGGCTGAGGCAGTAAACAGCTTCCACCACACAAGGCATTGATGCAAAAAGCAGCCAGGAATGTTTCCTAAAGGGATCTGGGGGAGTTGTTTTCTTTCTGGTCCTCTGCCTGACCTCTTCCTCTCCAGAGGGTTGGGTTGGGAATCACACTGGGAAAAGAAGCCTTTCCTACAGGTAGGATGGGGAAACCAGGTCATCAGAGGTGCAGAGACCTCCAGAAAAACTGAGAAAGTCAGAGGATAGAGTCCTGGAATGGTTTGAGTTGGAAGGAACCTTAAAGCCCATCCAGTCCCACCCCTGCCATAGCAGGGAGACACCTTCCACCATCCCAGGTGGCTCCAAGCCCTGTCCAGCCTGGCCTTGGACACCTCCAGGGATCCAGGGGCAGCCACAGCTTCTCTGGGCACCTCTCCACCCTCACAGGGAGGAATTCCTTCCCAATATCCCATCTAAATCTCTCCTCTTTTAGTTTAATAGGGTTTCCCCCTTGTCCTATCATTCTCTGCCTGCGTAAAATCTCTCTCCACCTTTTCTTGTGGCTCTCCTTGAAGCACACAAAGGGTCAGGACAAAAGGCAAGGTCAGTGCAGGACCTGTTGGGAGGAAGCTGAGTTTCAGATCTGACTCCCAGAGGTGAAGCCAAGGCTGAGCTTCCTCCACATTTGGACTCGTGGATGCCACAGCCACAGTCAGAGGTGACACAAAAAGGGGCACCAAGAAGCCAGGGGTGACCTCCTCACCCCTGTCCAAGCCTCCTGTGCCTCAGCTGAGCTGAGGTGCAGAAGGACCAGGGCACTGCAGGAAGAGCCTCCTTGGGAATAATCTCCACTGACCATCTTGGTTTCTGCCAGGAGCAGAGCTGGGTTGTGCAATGGCAGCTTGGCCATGCCCAGGGGATGGGCCGTGCCCAGGGTTCCTGGCAGGTGATCCCACAGGACAGGGATGTGGGGATGAGGGCGGAGGGGCAGGAAGGTGATTTGGGCCTGGCACAGGGCTCAGCATTCCAAAGGATGTGCCAACCAGCAGGAGATTTGCCAGGGCACCACAGGGGCTGAGTGTCCAATACACCACACACCACCAAGGGGCTTTTTGGGACCTCTCCTGGCCCCACAACAGGAGATTCACTCCAGAGACACCAGAGCACAGCAGCCAACATTTGCTGTTGTCCCACAGCTCCCAGGGCTGCCGTCCTCACCTGTGACACAATTCCACTCCATGCCCTTTGCTCCAGGCATTCCTTAGCCCTTGGTCCCTCCCTGACCTGTCCTACATCTCACACCCTCTCATTACTCCAACCTCCTTCCATCCCACCCCAGAACATCCCAGATCATCCCAGCTCTGTCCCCCCCCACCACCCCCCCCAGCTGCATCCCACCCTCTGCGCTTCACCCCATCCACAGCCTCTGGGTGCTCTCTCGGCTCAGGGGCCACCGAGTGCCTGGGGACGCGCAGGGACCACAGGGACACGCAGGGACCATGGAGACACACCCTGTCACAGTCCCGGGTTCTGCCCCAGGATTTGGGTGTCGGGTGAAGCAGCCTGCAGGGCTGGGCCCCGCTCCAGGGAACAGCACTGCAGCTGAGAGCCCGGCCGAGCGGGCAGAGCAGTGCTGGGAATATCAATCAGGGAGGCTTGGAGCGGGCGGCTGCACACACAGCCAGGGCTTTCATCCCCCAGGATCCACAGCTCGGCCGGCAGAGCCAGCCAGGGGCTCGGCCCCACGCTGGGAGGGCTCAGCATCCCTCTGTACTGGGGCCAGCACAGTCAGGAGAGGCGGGGGAAACCAGGGCGAAGGGAGAGATCAGGAGAGAGGGTGGAGAGGAGCACACAGAGTTGTGAAAGAAGCGGGGATATTCGGTGGGAAAAAAGGAGGAGTTCCCTAAATCCAAGCTGGGAAAACCAACACTGGCTCCAAGGGCATCAGGCAGGGGAGAGGCTGAGGCTGTGAGAAGGGAGAGGAAGAGGAGGGCAGGGGGGAATGAGAAGCAGAGAGGAAGGGCAAGAGGGGACCTGGGCACTGCTGTCACCCAGCCCCATGTGGGGAGCCCCAGGAAAGGAGCATGGGCTGGGTGAGCCTTCAAAGGAGCAAAGGACAAGGTCCCCAGCGCTGGTGGGACCAGCGACTGCCAGGCAGGAGAGACAAAATGACCTCCTTGATGGCTTAGGGACACTGAGTGCCACTATCTCCTTGCAGACACTGCCCCGTTGTCACCTGCCCGCCCTGCTGTCACCTGCTGTCACTGTGTCCACCCCACTGCCATCCTCCACACAGCACAGCCTGTGCACAGCCCTGTGTCCCCCTCCCTGGGGCTGTGCACCACCTGTGCCACCTCCCACCACAGTCCAGGCTGCACAGCCCCCATTGCCACCTCCTTGGGGACAGGGGTGTACCCTGCCCTGTGCCACCATCCCCCAGGGGACACTCCGGCTGCACCCCTGCATCCCCTACACAGCCTGTACATGTGTCCCTGCCACCCCTTGTCACAGAGACCCCGCTCCCCTCTGTGTCACCTTCCTGGGGTGCTGGCAGTGAGCATCCTGGTGTCACCTCCCACACACGGGGCGCAGGCTGGGTACACCCCGCTGTCACTTCCCCTGCAGCACAGCCTGTGCACACCCACGCTGGCTTTGCTGTGCATCCAGCCTTACCATGGGCTTGCTCTTCCCTGGCTGAAGCTCCTCGTTTTGAGGTCCCAAATACCCCTCGGTGCTCTCACTCCCTTCCATCAACCAATGTCCCCAGTGCAGACGGGCCAGGAGTCACCACACCACCCTGCCTCACCCGTGGTGCCCTCATCATCCTCACCAATGCCCCAGCACGGAGCATGGCACACTCCCCACCCCATCCTGTGCTCCCCCAGCTCCTCCAGGCACCCCAGTGATGCCCACAAGCTGCTGTGCTTTGACACAGCCACTCTTCCCAGCAAATCCAGGGATGTGCAGCCCCTCAACAACATCTCCCTCATCTGATCTTGGCCTGGTAGAGCCAAATCTGACCCAAGCCCAGTTGATTGCAGGAGCAGGAGATGATCCACAGTGCAAAGGAACTGCTCCCAGCACAGCGTGTCTCTGGAACTGGGGAAAAGCAGGGCAGGTCCCCCATGAACCCTCAGCTCCATCTGCAGCTCCTTGCTGGATCCATTTATCAGCTCATTCCACGCGAACGACCTTGAGAAAACCCACTGACCCAGGACAGTGGGAGACTTTCCCAGACATCTGCCAGCACCTAAACCTGCAATTTATGGAGGCTCTGAGCTAAATTCTCAAACAAGACGATTTCATTTCTGTCCATTACAGCTACAATATTCCTCTCCTCCCCTCCCGCAGAGAGTAATTAATGCTGCACCACGCTCCGAGCCCGCGGGCAGGTGCAGGAACCTCTGCTGAGCTCGCTCAAGTTCACACCACTCCAGCCGCCTTCCCGGGTGGTAGGGGGCTGTAAGGACCCGGGGCAGGCTTGGGGAAAGAATGCAGAACATCCCCTCCCGGTAAAAAAAGGATGGAGCCTGGGAGCCAGGCAGAAGAAAGAGCCGCTCCCCACGCCAGCGCCTGAGTTCTCACCCCGGGTTCATCAAAGAGCTGCCGAGGACGAGGAAGGAAGGGAAACTTCTCTCAGAAAGTTCCCAAAGGGAAGCAGATAGCAGGGCTGAGCCAAGCCCCCAGACTGCCCTGCCCAGCCCTGCGGGGAGCAGTTATTGAGGTGGTTGCTGGTGTCTCCTTTCCTCCTCTGCAGCCATCGCATCTCCCCGCGGGTCCCAGCCCTGCCTGCCCAGGAGGCCCAGACACTTCCTGGATGGTTCAAGATAAAACCTTATGCTGTTAGCAAAACAAACGAGGAGGCTGTGAGAGCCAAGGCTGGCACAGGGCTCAAACCACCGAAGCCAGAACCACTGGTTTCCCCGGCTGATCTAATCTCTCCCAGCGCCAGGGCTCCTCTGCCCTGAGAGCCTGGTGGGGCCACTGGAGGCCCTGGGGAAGAGGTGACCTGGTGTGACAGGAGCAGGGATGGGTGCCCCAGTTTGGAAAAAAAACCAGGAGCAACAGGAATGGGTGGCCTCCAATGGGAGGAGGTCCCTGAGATGGGATGGTGGGACAGTGGGATGGTGGGAAGGGGGTGTTGAACTGTTCCTGCCTACCAGGATCCATCTTTTCTCCAAACAGCTGGAGACAAGACCCTGAGCAAGCCTCACGGCATTGGCATCACCCCCACCCATCCCACCAGGAGATCCATACAGGGCAGAGCCATCTGCGTGGGGAGCAGGACCACCCAGCTCTAGCAAGCCTTCCTGGGAGGATCTCTCCTTCCCATCAGCTCCCGGCGTGGGGGAGCGCGGGGATCCGGGTGCTGCTGACACGCCAAGGCTCCATCTGCAACCGCGTGCGCCCTCATTGCAGCACTGCGGCGGGCGGGAGCCGGCGGCTGCCAGCCCGCACCGGGGGATTTGGGTCAGGCTAGCCAGGCACAGGGATCTGCTCCGCCACGCTCTGGCTGTGGGACGTGGGTGTGGCCCAAGAGGATGCGGGGATCAACCCAGAGAAGCTTTGAGGGAGGATGTTGGGGTGAAATGAAATGAAAGCTGGGCGGGCCAGGCCGTGGCTCGGGCTGCATCCACATCCACACGTGTACGTGTGTGTGAGTTTGTGTGTGTGTGTGTGCGCACAGGTGTTGGGGACCCTGTCCTTGAGGAACATCCTCAGAGGGCCAGGCAGTGACTGGACATGGGAGATGTCAACCTGGGGATGGAGGGTCAGCACCATGAGGCCTCAGGACTGACCATGCTGGGGTGTGGTGGAGGGTTTGTGGAGATGGCCAGCCCAGTGAGCATCACTTCTGGCCTACACAGGGCCCGAGTGCTCCAGTGGGCAAGGACATGGAAAATATGCCTGGGAAATTGCTGGGAGCGAGAGCCTCTTCAGGGGCAGCTGGGAAAATAAGGCACAACTGGTCAAAAATAGAAAACTTTATTGAAGTCAAATCCAACAGGGCAGCTGAGCTCAGCCCCACGGCAGGAGCCCAGCCTGCCGCTCACCGGGGTACAAAGAAGGGGGCAGGGGTCTCATGGTGCACAGGGGGTACAACACGGGGGGGGAGTGGGTGGTCCTCACCCACGGGGCCCCAGGAAGAAGGCAAAGCCCCAGGCACTCGCTCCCCCTCTCCCTCCCTGGCTGGTTAAGGACAGAGGTGCCAAAGCAGAAATGTGGTGCAAGCTCCTAATGGCCAGACAGCCTGAGAAAGAGGGTCCTGCAAGCTCCGCGCTCAGCCCACGACCTCGTGGCTCAGTTCCAAGCTCCAGTGCACACCAGCGAGCAGCCAAGACCTGCCTCCGCCCTGCCCCGCACGCAGAGAACCCCCCGGCGACACCAAGAGCAGTGACCCGACCGCAGCAGAGACCCCAGTGCCCCTCTCCCCCGGCCCCCAGCACAGCCCCAGCCCCACCACATGGATGGGGTGCCACCATGGTCTGCAGACCCTCTCCCACAGAGCCACAGCTCCAGGCCCGGTGTTTGTGCTAAGGAAAGCCCAGATTCAACCACACTGGCTGTGGCAGAGGGCCCAAGCCTGGGGGAAGCCAGAGCCTGAGCCTGGGAAAAAGGCAGAGTTTTGCTCCTCCACCCAGCCCCACCTGCAGCCGCAGCGGGCGCAGAGCTCTCTTTGAGGCGCCCTGGCGCAGGGCTGGTGGCAGGTTCAGCCGCACCAGCAGAGCCGGGCTGGCAGTAGCGAGGCCAGAGCCTTCCCAACTGCTCCCTGGAGCAGGGCAGAGCTGGAACCCGGCCGTGGCAGGAGCAGGACCAGTTCCTCCTCCCCATGAGCCAGCCCAAGCAGGGGGTGGGTTGGGTGGGTGGGCATCGCCCTACTCGGTGCTGTAAGAGCCAGTTCCCAAAGGGGACAAAGGCAGGTGGCATTCCCTGCCCTGAGCCCCACATGCAGAGCCACACACATGCAGTGCCCTTCGCGTCACCGTCACCCAGGCAGCGCCATCAGGACCCAGCCCCGGGCGCTCTGACAAGGGCTCCGACAGTTTTTGGCCTCCCCCCACACCATCCCCATCCCCTCCCCACACCACTCCCAGGCTCTGTGGTTTGGCTCCGGGGTAGTCCAACGCCAGCCCCCTGGGCCACACATGCAGGGCTGGGGGCCAGTCCACGCTCACTCCCACACCTCTGTCCAGATGGCTCCCCGGTGCAGCGGGGGGGGCCGCTGCCGGCCTCAGGATGAGCTCTCCTACCTGCTTGTTGGTGTATTTCTGGGGGTTGGTGCGGTAGCTGTAGTCCGAGTACTGCTCGGAGCCCGTCGAGTTGTTGTCCCCGGTGCCAACAAAGGTGTTGGTGGCCGGCAGGTCCTGCACCACTTGGTGCTTCTTGGAGGCGGAGGGAGACTGAGGCTGCAGCTGGATGGAAGGCAGCGGCGAGTTGGAGCGGTAGTGGCGGCCCAGGTCTGGGCTGCCTGGAGGGTAGTTCAGGGGCAGGTGGATCCGGGGGCTGTCGCTGACAGAGTCGTTCATGAGGTTGAACTTCAGCGACTTCTGCAGCCCTGTCTCCTCCTCGTCCTCCGTGGGCTTGGGCGGCTTGGGAGACTTGCTCTTCTTCACCTTGCCCTTGCTCTTCCCACTCTTGCTGGCCTGCTTGGGCGCGTACAGGTCCTTGGTCTCCTTCTTGCCCGCCTGGTAGCCGCTCTTGGCCTCACGCTGCCGGCAGTAGCGCACCAGGACCACCAGCACGATGACCAGGGTGACTGCCACGATGCCGGCGATGACCCCGAAGAGGATGTTGCTCCGCTGCTTGCTGCGCTCATACTCGGGGTCGCCAGCGATGTCAATGTCCAGCGGGGTGTCCAGGCTGTGCCCCACCAGCGTGTCCAGCAGCGTGCGGTTGGCCAGCGTCTCATTGACGTAGAAGTGCACCAGGGCCGTGCCGTGCCGCGAGGGCTTGCCCTTGTCGTTGACGCGCACGACCAGGCGGTGCAGGCCGTGGTGCTTGCGCAGGATCTCCTTCTCCAGGGTGATGTCTCCGCTCTGCGGGGAGATCTGGAAGAGCTCGAAGGGGTTGCCCCCTGTGATGCTGTAGATCAGCTCGGCGTTGATGCCCGAGTCGATGTCCTCCGCCTTGACCTTGCTCACCTGCTGGCCGGGGCTGGTGTGGGGCAGGATGTGCTTGTAGGTGGCATTGGAGGGGGAGGTGATGAAGGGGGCATTGTCATTCTCATCCAAGACGTTGATGGTCACGCCCACGTAGGCAGACCTGGGGGGATCCCCACCATCCACTGCCTTGAGCCGGAAGGTGTAGGTGCTCTGCTGCTCCCGGTCAAAAGAGATGCTGGAGAGGATGGTGCCACTGCCATTTTGGATGACAAAATCCCCGTTGTCTTGCTCCACTGACAGCTGGATCCGGGCGTTTTCTCCTTTGTCAGCATCGATGACCGTCACCATGCCCACGGGGCTGAGGGGCGGCATGTTCTCCATCACCGAGAAGTTGTAGCCGCTCAGCATGAACTTGGGGTCGTTGTCATTCCTGTCCATGACGTTGATGGCCACAGACGCTGTGCCCTGCTTGCTGGGGCTGCCCTTATCTTCCGCCACCACCAAGAACTCATAGCGTTCCCGCTGCTCCCGGTCCAGCACCGCCTTCACCCGGATCTGCCCGGAGTCAGGGTCAATGGTGAAGGAGCCCTTGGAGGCGGCGTCTGTCACCAGGGAATAAACCAGCTGGGCGTTGGAGCCGCTGTCAGCGTCAGTGGCACTCACCTCCATGACCAGCTCATCGGGCTCGTTGTTCTCGGGGAAGGCCACCTCGGTGAAGCTCTGGCTGAAGACAGGGGCGTTGTCATTGACGTCCATCACCTGCACCTTCAAGGAGTTGGTGCTGGAGAGGGGCGGGTTCCCCGAGTCCACGGCCACAATCTCAATCGTGTACTCCTTCACCGACTCGTAGTCCAGTGGCGTGGTGGTCTGCAGGAAGTATTTCTTCTTGCTGTCGCTCCCCGTCTCACTGGCCTGGCGCAGCTGGAACGGGACGTCCCCAGCCACCACGCAGGTCACCACAGCATTTTCACCCTCATCTCGGTCGGACACCTGCACCAGAGCCACTGCTGTCTCTACTGGCACGTCCTCCGAGATGTTGGCCATGCCATCCTGGTGGGTGACCAACCCTATGCCCCGGATCTCTATGGAGGGCGCATTGTCGTTCATGTCCTTGATGGTGACCACCACCTGCGTGCGGGCGCTCTTGGGGTTGGCGCCCTTGTCCTTGGCCATGACAGAGAACTTGAGAGTGCCGATGTCCTCGCGGTCGATGGGGCCCTGCACGGTGATGAGCCCTGTGGCGCGGTCCAGGCGCAGCAGCCGCCGCACCATGTCCGAGGCCTGGTGGAAGGAGTAGTCGATCTCAGCGTTGGCACCCTGGTCCGAGTCGTTGGCTTTCACCTGGGGGACAGAGGGACAATGGGTGAGCAGGACGAGGGCACGGCGGAGCCAGCCCCTCCGCAAACCGCCGCGGCCTTCCCTGGGGACAGCCAGGGGGGAAAAACCAGGATTTCCTCTTCTGGGGCCAAGGACTGTGGGGCAAAGAGCCTGGGACCGGCAGAGCAGCTGGGAGCCGCCCTCGGGCACAGAGGCTTTGCCTCGCTCTTCTGGAGAAACCGGCTGGGCCGGTTGGCTGCGCTCCCCTCCCGGCCGGCTCCGGCACGCAGGGAATCCTCGGGATCCATGGAACAGTGCCGCTGAGACCCAGCCAGCAGCAGGGAGGGACAGCTCCAGCTGTGCCCCCGAGGAGGGGCTGGAGCAGCAGCCTGGCTCAGGTGAAGGCGAGCAGGGAGGCAACGATGTGAGGAGCTGCGGCAGCTCCGTCGCGGCACCCGCAGATGCGGCCAAGCAGGGATTGGAGCTGCCCGAGCCCTGTGCGGCACCGTCCATCCCCACAAGCCCACCAGGAGCCCTGCATCCCCATAAACCTGCCTCCACGCCTATTATTTGCTTTCTAAAGAAGATGAGGTTTGTCTAACATTTGCCTCCCTAATCGGCTCTCTGAGCAGCCTCTTCTCTGCACCATTTGCTGCTCCGCCGTTATCTTGCTCAGCAGATTTGGATGGAGAACGAAAGTTGTTAAATGTAAATTCCACCTTTTACCTCCACTCACAAAACAGGCGGAAGTCATTTTCCCCCTGAAAGATAAAAGCTGAGCAATGGCAGCAGCGGCGTCTCAGCCCATTCTCCTCCCGGCCATGCAGCTCCCTTATCTGCTTCCAACTCCCATTCTCTTAACAGCGAAAAATGAATTCTTAAAAAAATTCACATCAGAATTAGCAGGCATATGAGAGCTGGCCGCGCTCCGCTTATTAAGATGGCAGCTGCAGATAAACAGATGTCGACTACTATCATCTCAATGCCCCCTCCAAGCCAAATCCACCAAGATCCAGGCCCCTGGGCTCTCCGGGCCAGTTTGCAGTGCTGCCTGAGATGAGGCAGAGCCCCCTCTCTCTGCAGACAGCAGGGCACCTCCGGAGCCCTGGCCAGCCCCGCACACGGGCAGCAGGGATGCTCCCTGTCCCCACCTCCTTGAGTTTCCACGGAGCGGCCAAGGGAATGCAATTTATGAAAGGGTCTGTGTCTTGTCTGCGGGCTGCGCTGAGACCGCGCTGGCCCCAAGCCAGACTCCCGGTGGCCCTCAGGTCCCAGCCCTCCCAGTAACCCAGAACCCTGCTCCCTGCAGCCCTGCTGCTGCCCCTCAGCCGTGTCCTGCAGCCCTGCTCTGGCTGTGCCTCCCTGCACATCCTCTTCAGCCTCGCTTGAGCAGATGTGACAACCCAGGGACCTGCCTGCCCGCCAGCCCCAAGTGACACTGTGGGCTCCTCTATCCAACCCTCCCTCCTCCCTGGAGGAACCACGGCTATGTTGATGCTCCTGGGTTGTCCCTGCAGCCAGGCAGAAGGGGAACTGGTGAGAAGAGTCCCCCGCACTCACCTGGAGGACAGAGTGCCCCACGGGGCTGTTTTCGGAGAGCTCTGCCTCATACAGGGCTTTCTCGAACTTGGGCGCGTTGTCGTTCATGTCCAGGATGGTGATGCGGAGCAGGGCACTGCTCGCCCGCTGGGGGTTCCCCCCATCCTGCACCCTGATGGTCAGATCGTAGGAGTCCCACTGCTCCCGGTCCAGGTTCCCCATGACGATCAGCTGAGGCTGCTTCTCATCCTGGTCCTCGGCCACCTGCAGCCCAAAGAGCTCCTCCGCCTCCGGACTAGGCATCAGCTCGTAGGAGGCTACACCGTTGGGGCCTGAGTCCCGGTCCATGGCCAGGGGAATGGGGAAGAGCGTCCCGATGTTGGTGTTTTCGGGGATGGAGAGGGTGAGGACTGGTGAGGCGAAGTTGGGGGTGTTATCATTGATGTCAAGCACCTCGATCTGCCCCTCAAGCAGGCGCGGGCTGCTGTTGGCGTTCAGGTTGGTGATGGACACCTCGAACTCCAGGAAGCAGGGCTCTCCGGGCAGGAGGTGCTGGCACTCCCGCAGGCTCTCCCGGTCGATGGAGGTCTCCGTGGTGTAGATGTCCCCAGTCTTGCCATCCACACGCAGGTACGGGGCCCCCACTTCCAGCTTGTAGAGGTGCCCCATGTCCGGTAAGCCGTAGTCGGAGGCCAGGCTCCCTATGAGGCTGTTGGGGGGTTGCTCCTCCTGCACTTTGTAGACCACACGTGTCCCCGAGGCCAGGGCAGGGAGCTGGCACAGGAGCCACAGGCTCAGGCAGGATGCCAGCGGGTTCATCCTGCGCTGCAGGGGAGCTGCAGGAGACACAGACACCGGAGGTTAGGGAGCAGCCCACTTCCCTGGCTTATCCCACTGTGCCATGTGGGACCGCACACGGTCCTGGCACAGCTCCCAAAGGGAAGGGGCTGCTGGGGCTGGCCCAGCCGAGGGCTCCTGGCAGCCTCCAGTGCCCCGAAGGACCCGTCCTGGCTTGCAAAGTTCCTGCAACGCCCTGCTGGAGTGAGTAACCCCGTCATTGAAACCTCAGCCCTGTCACTTGCAGGAAGCCACTCCTGCCACTGTCCACCCTCTTCGTCACCGCACCAACTGTAATTAGACCCAGCGAGGCACACTAACAGGGTGGACTGCAGGCAGCCTGCTGCCAACAACCCGATGGGAGCCGGCCAGGCTCCGAGACAGCTTCTCACCACCCAAACACAGGAGCATTGTGTGCCACCAGAGCAGGGGCACTGCCTGCCACGCAGGGCAGGGACACACGGGCACTGCACGCAGCTGCCAGTGCTGCAGAAACGGGAGCACCAAACGGGGAGCTCTGCCTGCTCTGCGGGATGTGGGGCTGACACCCATCTGGCACTGTGGGATGTGGGGCTGACACCCATCCGGCACTGCGGGGATGTGGGGCTGACCCATCCGGCACCACAGGGACATGGGACACTGAAGTGATGCAGGGCTGACACCAACCCAGGGACACACAGCACTGCAGGGATGCGGGGCTGCCATCCATGCAGGGATGCAGGGCCATAGATCGCTGCAGGCATGCAGGGCTGCCATGCACCCAGCACTGCAGGGACACAGGGCACTGCCAGCACACAGCTCCCTCCCATCCATCACTGCCTGCACTGCAGGAACAGCAGCAGCCGTCGCTTTGGGGACACAGGGCGCTGCAGGAATGCAGGACTGCTGTCTGCTCAGCTCTGCAGGAACACGGGGCATTCCAGGGATGCTGCCTGTCCAGCACTGCAGGGCTGCAGGGCACTGCCTGCAGTGAAGGAACTGCACCCCTCCACCACCGCAGGGCCGCGGGGCATTGCGGGGATGCAGGGCTGCCACCCCTCCAGCAGTGCAGGGCCCCGGGGCACCGCTGTGGCAGGGACAGAGCAGCACTGCCCTTGCTGCACTGCCAGCACGGCAGCACTGCCAGCCTCGCACTGCGAGCTACAGAGGCACCACCCACCTGGCACTGCAGGGATGCAGGGGCCCTGAGCACCATCCCCGCTCCACTGCCTGTGGAGCACTGCCACCCCCGGTGCCCCTGGCAGTCAGAGGGACACCGGCTCCCTGCCCAGGCTGCGCTGCAGTGCAGGAACCCCCCGGGCAGCCCCCGGCAGTGCCCAGCCCCGGCGCACTGCATCGGCAGCACAGCATCCCCCTCGCTGCACAGTCACTAGGCAACCCCACACCCTGCGCCAGCAGCTCCTGTTCCCTTCCTCGCTGCAGACACTCTGTTCCTTCCCATTCCCTCCCACTCCAGTCTGGGACATGGCACGCACTGGGTGCCCACCCTGTGCCAGTGCCCACCCCGCTGCTGCAGCGGCGGTGCCGGGAGCGCTGCCCCCTGCATTGCAGAGAACCCCTGCACTGCTGCACCCTTGCACTGCTGCCCCTGTCCCTGGCACCTCCTCCCCGTGCCCACACACTGGCCAGGCCACGCCAGGCTCACCGCCAGCCCCACAGACTGTCCCCACCTGTGCCAAGCCATGTGCCCTGCCACCAAGCCTCTGATCACTGCTGTGCTTGGCCACCAGCTTTCCCATCCCTTGGTTTCCGTTTTGGGAGAACATTTTCCTCCTCCGGGGTCCAGATGCACCCACACAGCTTCTGCTGAGCTGTGAGCGTAAAGGGGTTCAACACAGCTCACTGGTACCCAAAAACCCAGGGGTTGGGTGCCCTAAAATTAACAGCCACAAAGGCCAAGGCCGCACAGCATCACCCTCCTCTCGCCGCTCCCATCTCTCCATATTCCACACCCAAGGATAAGCAAACACTCCATGGGCAAGTGCTCCATCACCATCCTAGTGTGCCCAGTTCCTGGTTAGCCTGGCATCATATGGATCACCAGCCAGTGGAACACCCTGCACTGCCCTCCTCGGGGCTTCCCACAAACCAACATATCCCATCCCTCCACCCCTCTGCTTCCCCGTGGCCATGGGGACATGGAAGAGCTGAGCTCTGCCTCCGCAGTGAAAATACATCTCCGTGCCTGGAGAGGAAAGTGTGGCCCTGAAGCCAAGCCTGCCTCTGCTCCCTTGTCCTGCCACTTCCCCTGTGCGGAGCAGAGCCATTCCCAGCTGGCTGAACCCGTGCAGAACTGGCCACATCAGCGCTGGGACATGCGACTCAGGAGGAAGGGATGAGCAGAGCAAGACCTCTTCCATCCCTGGACCACGCTGAGGATGGAGGAGGCCAGGAGCTGAGCAGAAACACAACAGATCTCTGCACCAGCACGGGCAGTGTGCGCACACTCGTGTGTGTGTGTGTGTGTGTGTGTGTGTGTGTTGTGTTGGGTGTGCACTGTGAGCGTTCCAGGCACACACAGCACACCTGTGCCCTAGCAGCGTGTGCAGGTGTGTCACACAGGGCAAGGAGCACATCCCTGCCTGTCCCCCAGGTGAGAGCTGGCGCTCCTGCACGTGTGAGTGCCCCACTCAAAGCATGTGCCTGTGTGCGCACATGTCCCTGTGGATGTGCCTGATGTCACCTGTGCGGGGGCACTGCCACCTGGGTCACACTCGTGTCTGCCACACCCCTGGGGTGCACCCACACCAGAGCCCCCCACATCCACCTGCTGCCGTGGGGTGAACCCCGAGCTCCATCAGCCCTGTGCTCCCATGGGGATGGCTGTGAGTGAGGACAGGGAATGGGCAGCTCCAGCCGTTGGGAAGGGGCTCCGGAGGATGCCCGGGCTGGGAGAGGCGCCGTGCCCGCCGCCGGGCTGTTTGCACGGGGCTGTTTGCACTGGGCTGGGCCCTGCCTGCCGGTGACGTAGCCACGTCCTGACTAAGCCCTGGTGAGAGGTGAAAGGGGGAAATCTCGAAGCTGATGCCTCACACGGATGAGGGAGGGCCCAGCAGCTGGAAGCGCCAGGAGCCCTGTGCCAGCCTGGAGGAGGAAGGGTGTCACCCAAAGGTGTGCTCCAAAAACGGGATCTGTGCTCCAAAAACGGGGCTGGAGTCTGAACCCAAGCCCTGTTCCTGCAGGTGAAGGAAGGAACCCTGCAGAGAGGGGAAGCTGGAGGAGGAGCGGGGCTGAGAGCCTGAGGGGCAGTGCTGGAAGGCACGAGGGGCCCTGGGCTGGGCAGGATGGGGAACCAGCAGGGTCAGAAATCCTGCTCGGCACCCAGGGGTGCGAATGACACAGCGCAGACGTGAGAGCCCAGAGCTGGGCGTGAGGAGGAGGAGGAGGAGGAAGCCTCCACAAGCACGTCTGTGCAGGAGACACAGGCTTCCCAGGGGCCAGTCCAAGGCACCAGGCTATTTTCCCATGGGATCTAAGGACCATCCCACACTTTCTTCTCTGGTGCCAGGCACCTTTTTCCAACCTGCTGGCAAAGCACGGAGCGCTTAAAAATAAAAACCCCTCCCAAAACAACTATTCCTCCGCACACACAATTCTCCCTACGGGGAGAGTGTGAGAGAGACTGAACCACATGAGAGAGGCGTTAGTCACGCTGCTTAATGCATGACTGGGAAGCTCTCGGAGGACAGTGGCATGCAAAATCCGACAGAATTCAGCCATCCCCACCAAAAAAAAAACAAGCCTTAATGAGAGAGGGAGGTTATAAAGCGCCGCGAATTTAAGCAACTGCTTGAACAAGCCTGTGCTCCCTGTGATTCCCACAGCCTCCTGGCCCCGTTCCACGGGAGGCAGCACCGCTTCGGGAATGGGCACCGAAGTCCAGCCTCTCCTTGCTCCCAACGGCTGATTGCGTGGCTCCGAGCCACGGCTTACAAGTCTGTCCAAACCCCGCGCTGAGCACACAAGTGCTAATCCCCCCCACGCTCCCCCCCAGCCCGGCTCCGGCACCCGGAGCTGGAGCAACATCCCGGCAAAGCAGCGAGCAGCTCATCCCAGCTCCGCTCGGAGATGAGCGATCGCGTCAGCCGAGAAAACGGCCTCTGATGGTCAGTCCTGCGCCGAAGGCACGGATGGGCTGAATCCTGGGTATTCCCGTAGCACGTCCCAGGATTTGCTCCAGCGCCGGCTGCCACTGCGGCTGCTCGGCGTTTCTGCAGGCTGGGCCCGAGCGCCCCGAGCCAGAGCACCCCGCGAGGAGGAACCCCACTGGCGTGGCAACAGCGTCACCCCAAAACCATCCCTGACGAGCCGGGCAGTGATGAAAAGCCGACAAAGCCCAGGGCCCTCCCTCCTTTCGCTGCCTTCTCCATATCCCTTCCAACTCTGGCAGCCAGCGAGGCAGAGAGACCTGTCAGAGCCTCCCTGGAGTGGTAGTCCCCATCCCCTCACTCGTGGGTCCCCCACAGCCACTCCGGGATCCTGTCCCCTCCTGCCACCACACCACCCTCGACCCCGGCTGGAGAGGGGCCCTGGGGAAAGACAAAAATGTCGCGGGCCTGAAACACCCCGGTAGGGCCGCTGGGAGCTGGGCACAGCGGGAGCGGCTCCGCTCCGGGGATGCAGCCGAGAGGGTTGGGGGGAACCTTGGGGAAGGGGGACAGGGCTCCTCTCAGCCTCGCAGCGCTCCGGGGAGCAGCTGCTGCCGGCTCCGGTGGCTGGCAGGGAGGATGGAGGCCGGGCTCCG
>JAHLSL010000176.1:227614-263913 GCA_025920805.1 Petroica traversi | reverse complement strand
GCCAAAACCCTCGGCACCCTCCGAGGGTCGCGCAGCCCGTGGCGCTGCCCCTCACCCGCCTTCCGGACCGCTTGCGGCGCGGATTTCTCGCCAGGATGCTGGAAAAGTCCTTCCCGCTCCGCCGCAGCGAGGATGGGAGCGCGTCTCCCCGCTGAGCTACGCCAACCTGTTGCGCAGCGCCCTTCGCTGCACACATGCTCAGCTCGGCTGCATGACTGCACCATCTAGAGGCTGCGCCTGCCTGCTCGGAGCAGCCCGGCTCCATCTCACCCCCTAAACCAGACCGTTTTCCCCCCCAAAATTGCCGTGCTTTTCTCCCAGATCTCCCCGCTTTTCCGCGGCAACGAGCGGGCTCAGCCCGTGGCAGGGCCGCGTTCTGCTGGGCAGCAAAAGGGGGCTGGAGAGTCAATCCTCAGGATGGAGAGCCCGGCTCACCTCGCGGACTTTCTGCTCCTGCAGAGATGTCGGCTCCTCCGCGTCCGTGTGCGGGGGGTTTTTTTTCCGAGTGTCAATTCACATGAAGCCGATTCAGCAGAAGATGTGAAGTGAGAAGGCAGGAAAGGTCAAAGCCCACCTTTGGGGCAGGGAGAGGAGCTGTGGGCTTCGTCAGGCTGTGCCCTGCTGATCCAGAATGAGCTGGGCAGGGAGAGGGAGCGAAATTCTCCGGAGACAAAGGGAGATTTGATGGATCAGTAACTGGCAGCCCTCCTTGGAGGGACGGAGAGCTGGAGCAAAGGGAGGAACTCAGGGAATGACCCCGCAGATCTAAGGCTGCCCGCGGAGCAGGGACAGCAAACTTTGGAGATTGCTGGGACCAAAGGTTTGCATTTCACAAGAGTCACGGGAAGGCTGCACGGGGAGTGCCGGGAAGCTGGGCACGTACATGGATCGCTGGGTGACGCTGGTTTGTGGGACACTGGTGACTGTCACCTCAGCCTCTGCTCAGACACAGTTCTGAGGGACAGGTCCAGCCTCTAGGAATGCAGGGAGAAAGTGTCCTGGCATCAGGAACCAGAGGAGCTGCCTGGCAGAGCCCTCTGCAGTGCCAGCAGCACCCATGGCCTGGGGAGCTGAGGGTGCGCCGTGTCCAGGCCACTGCTGGCCTGGCATCCCAGGGCTGCCTCCTCCACCTCCACCTTCCTCCTCCAGCTCACTGCCTTTGAAACCCCTCCCAGAGTGCTCCTTGCCCTCTGACAGCACAGGAAGCTTTGCCATTCCCTTCATTTCCTTCTCCTGGGCGTTGTTGTAGAATCTCAGAATGGTTTGGGTTGGAAAGAACCTCAAAGACCATCTCATTCTGCCCTTACCTAGCAGGGACACCTTGCACTATCCCAGGCTGCTCCAGCCTGGCTCTGAACACTTCCAGGGATGGAACATCCACACCTTCTCTGGACACTTGGTGTCTTACATCCTCTCAGGGAAGAATTCCACCCTTGTGTGAACCAGCTCCAGATGAGTCACCCATCCTCACCTCGTCTTCACCATTCCCTGAAAGCAGAGCCAGCCTGAGCAACGAGAAACCCTCAGGCTGCAGAGTTACTCTGTGAGACCCTCCAGGGCTGGCAGTGCCACCGTCCCAGGAGCTGCTGCTGGAGGCTCTGGCTTGCCCTGAGCCCCGTGTCCCCTGTGCTGGGCTGCTCCAGCATCGCGCAGAGGCAGCAGCTTGGTGGGGCCTTGTCAGAAGAACAAAGCCTACGAGGGAAGAGCATCCAGCTAAATCTCTGGGAAAGCGAGAAGAAAGGGAAACACGGAGAGCAAATGAACCTTACAAGAGAATAAATACCCCCTCCCCAACGCACACACGCAGCAACCTGGCTGCCGTCTGCTGCAAGGAGTTCAAAGGCTCCTCTGTTCTCTCTCTCTCTCTCTCTCATCAGCTCTGGGCTCCACAGGAGAAGCAGCAGCTCGGATTTGGGCAGCAAATGCTAATAACACAGATGTTCTGACAATCCGCTTGTTTCTACAATTAAAAACAAAAAGATCCTCAGAACCCAAATGCGAGGAAATGAGCACATTAAAGAACTTCTCCTCCGCTCGCCTCCCGCGTCACCCAGGGCTGCGGGTTTGTGGGGGAAGGAGCTGGGTGGGCGCAGCCCCATCCGGAGCGCCCGTGGGAGGACGTGGGAGCAGCTCAGCCCTCGAACCACGGTGATGCTCCGGCCGCGGGACATGGGCAGCCGAACCCCGGCCAGGATCCGCGGAGGAGCTGGAGGGCTCGGATGTTCGCTGCCTGCCTTGCCTGTGGGATGCTCGCTGCCAAATTATTGGGAGATTGTTTTTATTACTGTTTTAACTCTTTTTTTAACCTTGTTTTTCTCTTGGCTGCTCTTTCACTCACTCATTAATTTTGGTATTTTTCTCACGGTATATAACCCCTGTCACGGCTGCCATGGCAACAGGAGGGAATGTGCTCAGCGCTAAAATATCCTCTCAAAAATAACAAAAATAAGACAACAGAGGCAGCTTCTGTGGGCTGCTGCAAATGCAGATCTGGCCTGGCTTCGTGGTGACGGAGGATGAAAGATCCTGCAAGCTGGGGAAGCCCCTGAGCCCTGGTCCTCCCACAGCGCTCGGCCCACCCCACGTCCCAGGGCACGCGGGCTGGGAGCTCCCCCTGGGGTGGACCTCGGGGCTGAGCATCTCCAATCTCCTCGTCCAGCCTCGAAAGCTCTTCCCCATCCTCGGGACAGCTGTCCCTTGTCCCTCACGGCCACATGAGCTCCACCATGGTCATGCTAGAAGCTCCTCCTGGGATGGACATTGGGGCTGAACACCTCCAGTCTCCTTATCCAGCCTTGAGAGGTCATCCCATCATCAGAGACCTTTCCTCAGGGACCTTTCCTCCAGGGCCACTGTCCCTTGTCCCTCACAGCCACATGAGTTCCACTTTTTCCACCCTGGAAGCCCTTTCTGGAATGGGTCTTTGGGGAGGAGCATCTCAGACCTCCTCGTCTACTCTTGAAAGCTCTTCCCCATCCTCAGGACCACCGTCCCTTGTCCCTCACAGGGTCCGCCACTGCCACACTGGAAGCTCCTCCTGGGATGGACTTTGGGGCTGAACATCTCCAGTCTCCTCATCCAATCTTGAGAACTCCTCCCCTTCTTCAGGGACCTTTCCTCAGGGACCATTGTCCCTTGTCCCTCAAGGCCACATGAGCTCCACCACTGCCACACTGGAAGCTCCTCCTGGGATGGACGTTGGAACTGAGCGTCACAGGAAGCTCCTCCCCTTCCTCAGGGAGCACCATTCCCTGGATAACGAGGAGGGAACGTGGGTCTAGGCTTGGAGAAGGTGGTGAGGGCATTGCTGGGGATGGGCTGCTGCTCTCAGCTGGGTTTCCATCCCCACGTGCATCCCTGGGACAGGTCCCACCCGGTGATGTGATGTCCCCAGACTCAGGAGCTGCAGCCAGCGCTGGTGGCAGGGCCAGCAGAGTTGTCACCCAGACCTGTTGTCTCGCTGTGACAGGATCACAAGGGTGGGGGAAAGTGGCACTTGTGTTGATAGAGCACACTCGGATCTCTCCGAGGCATTTGCCTTCCTTCCACCTGACATTTTGATTAAAACTTGCATTAGAAGGAATTAGCAGGGCACAGATGAGATGGATTCAAACTGCTTCCCTGGCAGATCTCCGAGGGGGCTGCTAATGGGGAGAGAGCAGAAAGGAGCATTATTCCCACCTCCCTCCCCCGGGGCCCCGTGCTTCGTCCGCTGCTCTGAAACATTTCTATCAGTGATGGAGATGAAGAGATGAAATCTTTGCTGGGAAAGCTGAAAAATGACACCTGGAGTGATGAGACAGAGAGGGAAGAGGGTGTTTTTACCTGCTTAAATGGTCAGGGGGGTGTTTGACTGCAGATATCCGGAATAGATCTGGGAGGGCAGTTTGGATTTGAAGCCCCTCGGGCTGGATCTTGGAAAGCAGTGGCTCTGGACATGCCCACACAGGCTGGGGAGAGGAACCCTGGCTTTCAACCAGCGACCAGGGGAGCTCCTTTAAGCCCTCCCAGGAATATCTGCCTCGAGCAGTGATGCGGATTTGTCCCTGAAAGGGTAATTAGGGATCATTGTGTACTGGTGTGCCCTGCTGTGGGGGCTGGAAATCGGTGAATAGCGCCCTGCTGGAGCTCTTTGTCTGGCACCCACGCTCGGGGGTGTCAGGGAATGCCAGGAGAGCTGAGGGAGCACCACAGACCCGACCACAGGCTGGAAAAGCCAGGCCTAGGGGCGTGATGCTGCTAAAACTCTGTTATCGGGTGATCTGAGCACCTGGCCTGTGTTGTCCCACATGGAGAACAGAGCGGGGAACCCTGGAATCCCACAGCAAGGAGCTCCGAGAGCAGGGCTGGAGCTGAAGAGAGGCAGATCCAGCCTCGGATTGAAATCCAGCCTTGGAGTGGTGAAAGCATTTGAAGGCTGGAGGAGCTTTTCTCGGGGAGATGATGGGCTCACAGCACTGCTGCAGCTTTTGTCGCCAGATTAGATCTCGCTTTAAAAAATAAACCATTTAATCCTGGGAGCAGCTCTGAGGCCGAGGCGAGGACGGGCTGGGGTGAGTGACCTCCCTGGCCCGATCCTCCACCTCATCCCTTTCCCTCCCCAGGCTGCTGGGAACAGAGTGTCTGCAGTGCCCTGCAATTATTCAAGCACTGATTAATCAATCCCCTGCTCCAGGGTTCAGGAAGGTTTCTCCAATCCCCACCCACCCTCTGCGGCACCAGAGATCTCCTCAAGAAGAAGCAGCAGAGCCCCAAAATGAAACCCTGGTGGCTGACTGAGCTTTGGTGCTCAGTGCCTGAGCTGATCCTGGGATTCAGATTGGAGAGGGGCTTCCCTGGCACTCCCAGGCTGTTGGGGACCTGTGGGATGCTCCAACAGCTCCTGCTGTTCCCAGCACCGTGCCCATGCCAGAAATTTGGTCTGTGGTGGCCTCCCTCCCATCCCCTGCCTCTGGTACTCTCTTTATTCCCAAAATATTCAAATTCCTGCTCCCGGGTGTAGGGAAGGAGTGAATGGTGCTGTACATGAGGTGTGGGGTCACTGAGCCATGGAATCACAGCATGGTTTGGGGTGGAAGTGGCCTTAAAGCTCCTCTCATCCCAAGTCACCCACTAAATCACATCACTGAGGTCCCCTGGCCCCCTTGGCTGTCCCCAACCCGGGCTCCCCACGACCTGGCAGGAGCAGGTTTGGGAACAGCCACCAGGACTCCGGTGGTTCCTGTCCCGCTGCTCTGGAGCTGCTGAGGGTCTGGGGAGAGGCTGGAGAGCAGCAGGAAAGGGGAAGCTCTCAGGAAGCGCAGCCCTGCAAGGAACCAGCCGAGTTTCTCACGTCGCTGCTGCTGCTCCCCGAGCTGGCCTCGCCTCCTCCGGGGATCTGCTATTCATTCCTCCCTCAAAGGAGAATTATACCCATTTCCTGCCTTTGTTAGGGTCCAACGGCCTCCCGCCTGAAATCCCACCTCCAGCTGCCGCCGGGAGATGGTCCAGCCCTGGAGACAAGCAAGCAGGCACCGGGGAAGGTAGGTTTCCACATCCTCCCACCAGGAGCTGTCGGGGAGCCGTGACCCCGCTCCACGAGATCCTGCGGTCCTCGGGGAGAGGAGGCCAGACCAGACCTGCCCTGCCCGTGACTGGCACGGGGATGGGACACACAGAAACCTCGGCTCACGCTGGGACTTGCCTGGGCTGGGCAAGGAGAGGGAACTGCTCCGGGCATGGAGAAAGGGAGAGGCTCATCCCTCACCCATGGCGAGTTCTGGAGGCTCAGGAGCAGGGAGGGTCCTGGGTGACAGCAGTGGGGTGTGGTGGGGACAGCCAGACCCGGTGGGCACCAGAGGGTGGAGAGCTCAGGGATTTGGCAGGAGATGGCAGGGACAGACCGAGGGCAGGGTCAGTGCACGGGGACAGGACCAGCAGGGCAGGAACAGATCCCTGTGGGCATGGAGGGCAGGGACAGGCAGCCCTGGCGCCGGGATGTCATTGTCCCTCTGGAGTTGGCACGTGGCCAGCGAGGGGCTGGGGCGGGAAGTGGTGGCGGCAGCGCTGGACCTGAGTGACCTCTGCAGGGCTGGGGTTGTGTTTGCTCTGAGGGGCTGATGCTGCCCCTGTGTTTGCTCTGCAGTGTCCTGGAGCCAATGCTTCTTGGGGCAAAATCCAGCGGGGCTAGAGCAAGGCTCCAGCGGGAATGCCGGGCTGAACAAGTGGCAGGCAGGCTGGGGATCCGTGGGAAAGGCAAGCCAAGATCAGACACAGCACATCCCGAGAGAGAGGATGAGCCTCAATGGGATCACTGCCCATCTGGAGTGGGGGATCCTTGTAGGGATCTTCTCTTGGGCTTGGGCCACAGTGCCAGCGCTGGCCCTGGGGTGCAGCAGGTGGAATATTGGGGTGGGACATCACTCCCAGCTGTGCCAGGTGCCAGGGCGGTGGCACAGAGCTCACAGAACACTCTGCTTCCCCCTGTGCCTGAGCATCACCGCCCCAGCGACCATCCAGCGTGCACCTTCACTGCTGCTGAGGGACAAAGTCCTTCGGTCCCCAGAGACAGCAGCTTTGCTGGGTGCCAGGCAGGCCAGCGTGCCCTGCCCAGAGCGGGAAGGCTGTGGAGGCAGGGAAGGGTGGCAGGGCTGAGCGGGAAGGGGGTGAGGCAGCTTTGGGGCAGCTTCCTGAGGAACTGGGAGCAAGCAGGGACAGCAGACTCTGCCCGTCCTGGTAAACAAACAGCACAGGTCCCTCCAAAACAATCCCTGGCTCCACCATCCCTGGCAGACACAACCTGCGGGGCCCTGAACTTTTGTGTGTTTGTTTTAGGACAAAAGCATTAAAGGGAAAATATCAAACAACAAATAATCTCCCTGCACACTGGCTTGCCGGGCGGCCTCTGCTCCCCAGGGCAGGCTGGCAGGCACAGCCTGTGCTGCTGAGTGCCACATCACATCTGCCTGTCCCCAAAGCCACCGCAAGGCTGGCCCCTCCACACCACCCCTCATCCAGCGCCTCAAATCAGCCCAGCCCAGGTGGGTTCCTCCAGAGGGGGAGCTTTTCTTCAGGCTCATTTGCTGCACCGGCCCTTGAATTGCCTTTTCCCTTGCAAAAGGAGCCCTGTGGGTCCTGGGGACTGGAGGATTTGAGCAGCCCCTCGCAGTGCTTTGAACATCTCCAACATCTCCACGTAATCCTCTCTGCCGTCGCTTTGTTGGTTGCCTTTCATGGCACACAATTCCCTGGTGGAGCCAGCTGGGAATGAGTCAGAACAGCTCGGGGTTGGTGGGCTCTGCACCAGGGGCAGCTGCCTGCCCGCAGGGCAGCTCCCGTGGCCAAAGTGCCCAGCCCGGGGCACCCCCAGGCCACTGCCCAGTGCTCCCCAGCAGCCCGGTGTCCCCAGGAGCTGCAGCTCAGCAGCGATTGCCGGCACTCACAAACAGCCTCGTTTCATCTCCAGAGGAAACTCTTCAAAGCCACCCAAGCACTTTGATTTCGGAAAGGTTTTCGTTCCTGTGAAGATAAGAAAAGCTCCCTTGGCACGGCGCAAGGGCCCCCAGGAGGGACTGCAGCCCACATGCCTGCAGGCCTGGCAGCCACGGGCTGACACAGCCGGGCAGGCAAACGAGTCCGTGGCCACCAGCAGCATCCCTGGTGGCCTGGCACAGGACACGAGCCGGCCCTGCTGCCACGGGACTGTGCCCTGCCCTCTGCCAGAGTCGGGGGTGTGGAGGCGTGACCTGGAGAGAGGCTGTCTGGGATCTGGGGAATGGGGTGGGCACCTCCAGGCACTTGGGACCGGGAGGTGTCTCCTTCCCGTTTCTGGGAAGAGGCAGCAAGAATTCCTGGCATGGCCTCCTGCAGGGACGATGGCTTGGTGGCCCAGATGCTGCTCCCAGTGATGCCTTTTCCTTGGTCCTAAAAATTAAAAGGCAGAGCATCTCGGTGCATTCTGCCTGGGTGGAGCGGTGCACCATGAGGATCCTTTTTAAATACCGAGGTAAAAACCCTTTATCCCTTAACCGTATCTCGCTCTTAATTTATAGGACCAAGGAAAAGGCATCACCAGCTCTGGGCTCTGCTGCCCAGGGGCTTGGTTTGGAAACAGGTGGAACGTGTCTGGATGTGAAGTATGGAGCAGGAGAGGCTCTGGGGACAGCCTGGGAATGATGGGGACAGTGTCACCATGGGGGTGGGTGTTCTTCCTGTCACCCCTCCTGTGGCCAGAGCCTAGCCCTGACCTCCAACCCCTTCCTGGCTCAGAGTCATCAAGGCTTTGACCACAAAAGATACTTTGAGCTGCAGGATGTGGGGTCAGGAAGCAGAAGCCCTTTTGGTGTCTGGGTCTTCTCCACAGCAAGGAATAAAATGAATGTGACGATTTGGAGCTTTGGATGAAAAAATCCCATTGTTATGGGATAAGGAGATCCCTGAGCCACCTCAGCTTGAGATGCCTGGTGAAGCCACCATGAGCTGCCCCAAAAGCCTTCTGGAAATCAAGACTGAGCGTGGAGGGTCAAGGGGAAATCAAGGGGGTCACAGAGAGCTTCAGGAAAGTGAACCCATGGTCTCCCCAGCCAGCAAATCCCACCGAGCTGTGCCAAGGTGGGAAGTGCCACCAGGGCTGGGGAGGGCTGTGCCAGGCACACCAAGTGAGGGGACAGAGCAGCAGAGGAAGGAAAATCACTGGAGAGTGCTGGCCTGGGTCACAGCGAGACATCTGGAGTGAAGGTCGTCACAATTTTGCTCACGGAATGAAACCTCTTGGCCTGATTGCAGCAGCAGCTCTCAGCCCTGGAGTGGGCTGGGAGCTCATCCAAGGGCGCTCTGGAGTGGGAGGAAGGTGAAGGAGCAGTGCTGGTGTCACCGGGGTGCTCGGTGACAGCAGGTGAGGGCACAGACTGCAGGAATTCAGGGCAGAAAGAAATCTGTGCCCCTTTCCTTCCTCCCTGCCCTGAGCAGGGGCTGCCCCAGGTGACAGTTCTTGACCCTTGTGTGACACCCACAGGGTCACCCCACGGCGAGGGGCAGCTGCACACAGCCAAGGAGAGATGGGGGGGGACACAGAAATTGTACCCCCACTGCTGCTGTGACACCATTCCTGCAGAGACACCAGCACTGCTGTGACACCACCACTGCCGTGACACCACTGATGCTGTGACACCACCATTGCAGAGACACCATCACTGCTTTGACACCACCATTGCAGAGACACCACTGCTGCTGTGACACCAGCACTGCAGTGACATCACCATTGCTGTGACACCAGCACTGATGTGACACCAGCACTGCTATGACATCATTCCTGCAGTGACACCATCATTGCTGTGACACCACCATTGCAGAGACACCACCACTGCTGTGACACCACTATTGCTGTGGCACGAGCATTGCAGTAGCACCACCATTGCTGTGACTCCAGCATTGTAGTGACACCATTCCTGCTGTGACATCGCCACTGCTGTGACACCACTCCTGCTGTGACCCCACCATTGCTGTAACACCACCAATGCTGTGACACCAGCACTGCAGTGCCACCACCAATGCTGTGACACCAGCACTGCAGTGCCACCACCAGTGCTGTGACACCAACACTGCAGTGCCACCACCACTGTGACACCACCTGTCAGCCCTGCAGGGACACCAGCTCCACATCCCCTGGTGATGCTCAAGGTGTCCATGACCTCCTGGTCCCTCCTGGGGATGCCGGGGGTGCAGAGGCCTCAGTGAGGACCAGGAGGCTCCTGAGTGGTTTTTTCAGTGGGTGAAGGAGCAGTCCCCGAGCTGGGAATTTCCCATTCCCATTTCCTGCCCTGCTTTTGCTCCATGTGACCCCACAGCTGCCCTGGGAGGCACCGGCTGGGCCCAGCTCAAAGGGGAGGCGATGAAATCTGGGATTCTGTTGGGCTTGAGGATCGCGTTGGTGGAGCAGGAGAGGGCAGGGTTAGCAGGAACGAACTGGAGACATGCTGGGACTGATGGAAGGAGCACGGCAGAGCCTGCGAGACCTGTCCTACTTTCCCAGCACTGAAGAGCCAGGGCGGGGGTCCCTCCTGATTTCCCTTCTCAGGCCCCTGGGCCGATGCTGCGGGACTTTCATCCCAGCCCAGCATCCCCCCGGCCCAGCCCGCAGTCCCGGAGGTGCCAAAGCTCCAGAGGAAGGTGCACGAACGCCCCGGGGCACCAGGCAGGCAGAGGAAAGCCCTGGAGGGAGGTGCTTGCTCTCCTTTCTGCCGAGAACAGCCCGGGGCACAAACGCTCCCCTGTGCCCGCTGCCTGCCTGGCCCCCACCCCAAACACGCAGAGAGGGGCACCCCAAGCATCGGGGATGATCCCAAGGGTGCTTTTCAGAGGGCTTTGGCACCAAAAATATTACAGAAAACTCTTTCTCAGCTGTTTTTTTTTTTTTAATGTGGTTTTTTTTCCAGCCTGAGTCAGGTGTTTAAAACCCTGTGGACCTTTCCGTGCCACTTCCACCTCTTTAGGAAAGCGTGAGGAAGCGATAGAGGATCCCATAATTGAGTTTCGGTTTGCAGTCCTCTTGTTAGCAGGGCAAAAATAACCCCCAGAGCTGCAGCAGCAGCAGGAAAGCAGCACCTCCAACCCTGCAGGGACACCCCAGTGCCTCAGGGGACTGCCAGGGACTTGGGCACTGCAGGATTTGATTTAATTTCCTTTTATTTCAGGCTTTGCAAGGTGATTTTAGCTCCTGGCTGATGTCACCGATGTGAGGGAGCTCTGCAGGATTTAGATCCCGGAATCAGAGAATTGTTGAGGTTGGAAAAACCTCCAAGGTCATCAAGGCCAACAGTTTGGCCCAGCAGCACCGTGTTCACCATGAAACCGTGTCCCCAAGTGCCATATCCGCACCTTTTTTAGAACCAGTCACTGAGTCACTGAATGCTTTGGCTTGGACCTTAAAGACCAATTTATTCCAACCTTTCTAGGGGACATCTCCTATCCCAGCTGGCTCCAAGCCCCCTCCAGCCTGGCTTTGACCACTTCCGGGGACCCACTTCCATTTGAGGTGTCCCCAAATCAGTGGCTGGATATGGGGAGGTGCAAGAAGCACCCTGGAGGAGGAAAAGACACAACAGAAGCAAACAACCTCTGGCAGCATCGTCCTGGCACTGCAGCCCCCCTGAGCTGGTGACCTGCAGCTCTCAGGGTGGGGTTCAGGAGTTTGGAATAGCCAAAACCTCTCTAAAACTGGGTCCTGCTGGTTCTGAGCTCTGCTGAGTGGGACCTGAAACTCTTGGGGTGAGTTCCAGCACCTAGGCTGGGCCTAACCCCCTCTAAAACTGGGTCCTGCTGGTTCTGAGCTCTACTGGGTGAAACCTGCAGCTCTCAGAGTGGGTTCCAGCACCTTGGCAGGGCCTAAACCCCTCTAAAACTGAGTCTGGGTGGCCTAGAGCCCTGGGGCTCTGCTGGGATGGACCTCAGGGTAGGTTTCAGGAGCTTGGAAGAGCCTAACTTCCTCTAAAACTGGGTATGGATGGCCAAGAGCCCCGGGGCTCTGCTGGGATGGACCTGTAGCTTTCAGGGTAGGTTCCTGCATCTAGGCAGGGCCTAAACTCATCTAAAATTGGGTCCTGCTGGTTCTGAGTCCCTGAGTTCTGCTGGGATGGACTTGCAGCTCTCAGGGCAGGTTTCAGGTGCTGGCAGAGCCTAAACCCCTCTAAAACTGGGTCTTGCTGGCCCTGAGCTCTGCTGGGTGGGACTTGCAGCTCTCAGGGTGGGTTTCAGGAGTTTGGCAGAGCCTAAACCCCTCTAAAACTGGGTCCTGTTGGTTCTGAGCTCTGCTGGATGGAACGTGCAGCCCTCAGGGAGGAATTCAGGAGCTTGACAGTGCCTAAACCTCTCTAAAACTGGGTCCTGTTGGTTCTGAGCTCTGCTGAGTGGGACCTGAAGCTCTCAGAGTGGGTTCCAGCACCTAGGCAGGCCCTAAACCCCTCTAAAACTGGGTTTGATGGCCTAGAGCCCCTAAGATCTGCTGGGATGGACTTGCAGCTGTCAGGATGAGTTCCACCACCTTGGCAGAGCCTAAACCCCTCTAAAACTGGTTCCTGAGCTCGGCTCACAGCTCTCCTTGCTGCCAACCCCTCCATCCCCGCCCCAAACTGTGCCTGCCATGGCACAGGAGCAGCTCTGTGCGTCCTTGGGGAGGGAGGAAACAGCCCCAGGAATAACCCAGCCTGAAAAGCAGGAGCTCCTGTGCTCGTTTGAAGTGCGGGATACGGCAGCTCAGGAGCCCCTGCTCGCCGAGATTTCTAATTACACGTCTGCATAATTGTTCCAAGCATTTGCTCACGCTGAAGCAGAGCTTATTGGTTTGTGGGCCCGAGCACACCCCGGGGCCTGCTTTCAGATGTAGGCCCGGCCTTTACTGCCCCCGGAGCCGCAGTTGGAGGATGTGAATTTGTGTGTGATTTGCTGGGAGCTCCGTCACGGGGTTTGGGGCTCTTGGAGGGCTCCAGATGTGTCATCTGGGCCAGGGGGGATTCACTGCCTTTTGTGCATTCCGGCATCGTGGCTGTGCATCCTCCATCTCTACCTCCCTGCCTGAGGAGGAGGAGGAGGAGGAGGAGGATGAGTTTTGGGAACACAGCGTCTGCTCCTGGCACGAGGTTGTCCACACAGTTGGCCATATATTCCCAAATCTCCACCACATTTCTGCCATGCTCCCTGTGCTCTGTGTGCTCCCAGCCACCTCTGCTTCCCGATTTCCATCCCATGTTTTACCCCCTGCATTCTCTCCCCCTCTCTGTTGGCTCTCAGTGGGTTAATCCCTATTTTCTCCCTCCCTCTCATGCATCTGCCATCGGAGCAATACGAACCTTCCCTGTTTCTCCTCCCAAAGCTCTGCTGAGCAGGCTCGAGCCCCGGGTCCCATCACATTCCAATCCCTGCCGTTCCCACGGATCTGGGATTGAGCCATCTCCATGTCCTAGGAAATGTGGCAAAGTCAGAACTGCTTTTCCTTCGACCCCATCCTGGCTCCGTGGCTCTGGGATTGCCCTGTGGGAGTCACAGCACCCATGGGAGGCAGGATCAGAGCCAGAGTTAGGACAGGGACTGAGATTAAACCCAGATCTGGCTCCTGCCAGGCTTAGGGGGCAGTTGGATGGGGCTTGGAGCTTCCTGGTGGCAGAGGCTTGGAATGAGGAGAGCTTTAATTCCCAAACCAGTTCCTGATTCCACGATTCTGTGAGAGCCTTTCCCATTTCCTTAAGCCTTTGTAGAGGGGTGGGAAGTGCTGAGCTCCAGTTTGCTGTGCCAGCAGGCAGGAATCTGTGCAGGGTGCAACCCACAAGCATCCCATGCCCTCCCAAATTGCTGGGATTTAGGGAAACATCCCTGGCTGTGGGGTCACACCTAGGGAGGCACAGAAAACTGGGAATATTTCTCCACCAAAACCCCCGTGAGCCTCAGGAATGTGGTGCCAAGGCCACCTGTGAAGTCCTTCATGTATTGAGCCACTGAGCAGGGACAAGTGACATCCAAATGGCTCCTTCTATGAGCCCCAAACCCTGGGGCTGCAGGGATGAGGGAAGAATTCCTTCTGTCAGAGCCGTGGAGGCTCCTGAGCAAACAGGAAGGAACAATTTTGAGCTCCAAGCAGCAGAACCTCCAACGGGGCAGCAGCACCAAGGGAGGAACGTGCCCAGAGCAGCAGCTCCCCCCTGCCCCAGGGATGCTTCCCGCTGCTTGATTGCTGATCCACTTATCCAGGCTGCAGCTCCCAGTGCTCCGCTCCATGGACAAAGCCCCTGGAGTGTCTCCAAAGCTGCTGATTTCCCCAGAGGGGCCCTGGGCACCTCGGCCAGGGCACAGCCACCCTTCGTTTGGGCAGGATCTTCTTCAGGACAAGTCCAGCACAGGTCCCTGGAGAGCCCCCAGGTCCTGGCCGTGCTGTGGTGCTGCCCAGGAAGGGGAGAAGGGAAGAACAGCAGCAGCAGCCCCGTGCAGTTATGCAGTAATATCCAAATCTGCTTACTGTCTGCCGCTGTGATTGAAGGAGTTTCTGTAATAATGTATTAGCTAAAGCTTCCAGATTATCCCAAAAACATCAGCTTTAACAAAGGGGTAATGCCTCTTTAATCCCCGCATGATCCCGGTTCCCAGCCTCTGCAGGACATTAATTCACGGCTAATACACAGACTCCAGGCAGGCTGCTAATGTGGGCTGCAGCCCAGCGGGGCCAGCCGGCCACTGCTTTGTCCCCCCTTCTCCTGGGAACGCCAGGATCTCCAGCCTGGCCCTGCCTCCTGAGCAGAGCTCCCAGGTTTGGCCACTGTGGTTGGTCCGGGAGTGGTTTGGGATGTTCCTGTGTTCCCTGCACTGTGGGGCAGCCTGGGACTGGGTGCTGGGTGTGGGATGTGCTCCTCACCCCTGCGTCCCTGGAGGAGGCGTGAAGGACACCCTGGAGCAGGTAGCCCAGAGAAGCTGTGGCTGTTCCATCCCTGGAGGTGTCCAAGGCCAGGTTGGACAGGGCTTGGAGCAGCCTGGGATAGCAGAAGGTGTCCCTGCCCATGGAAGGGGCTGGAATGAGAGGATCCTGAAGGTTCTTTCCAACCCAACCCATTCATGAGTTTGTGATCCCATGGAAATCAGCTCTGGCTCTGCTGCACTCGGCAAACAGCTTCCTGGTGCGAAATGCCACGGCCTGGGGTGATGGGACCTCCAGGATCTCAACAGGGCTTCACCCTGGGCCCATCCCTTATGCCAGTCCTGCTGACAACAGCATGGAGCTGTCAGGGAGCTTTGGGATGGAGAGTAGGGAAAGGTTCTTCCCCAGAGGGTGCTGGGCACTGCCCAGGCTCCCCAGGGAATGGGCACGGCCCCGAGGCTGCCAGAGCTCCAGGGGCTTTGGGAAACTCCCTCAGGGATGCACAGGGGGGATTGTTGGGGTGTCCATGAATGGACAGGGGTTGGACTTTAGGGGTCTTGGGGTCACTTCCAGCTCAGGATATTCTGTGGGGTTTGGAAAAGGACGCTTGAGGGTCCTGAGAGCCCAGCAAAGGCAGAGCTGCAGATCCAAAACCCAGGGGTGCGCATGGAAAACCAGGAAATATGACAGGAGCTGGATGGACAAGCAGCAGACGGGGACCAGGCCATGCCTGTCTCCTTCAGCAGGACCTCAAGAGCCACTTAGTCCCCTGGACAGGTTGTGCAATTGCTGTTGTCACCCTGGCTTGCTGCAGCTGAGTGTCCCCTCCTGCTGTCCCCAGCTCAGCCAGGTACAGGGGGAGGATGGATCAAGGAGGGATCCCTTGTGGAACAGCCCAGCCTTCTCCTTCTGCACCCCATTGTCATCTCCCCCAGGCCCAATTCCACAAGCAGGAGCTGGGATTGATGATCATGGTCTGAAATCTGCTGTGTCAAAGACACTTTGGCCTGCAAAATTCTGGTGGCAGCCTTTGGTTTGTTCCAGAGGCTGCAGAAAACGTCACATCTCCCTGGCTCTGAAGGAATTCCCTCCACCCTGCTTGGGGTGGGCACATGAAAATATTTGATGGTGGGAGGAACGCCTGGAGTTCTGAGTTCCCCTTCCAGTGCCCATCCCCCGGACAAGGCTGGGGGACAAAGCACAAAACAAAAAGCTGAGAACAACCCCAGCATGGCAGAAAGGTCTCAGAGCTGGTGGTTGTCCCACCCAGCTGGGATCCCTGGCCAGCAGAGCTTTCATTCTGCTGACTGTTCCCTCACAAGACATCCTCAGGTCTGGAGTCTCATCTCAGAGCTACCCGAGGATGGCACAAATTGTCCTCTGGAGGTGTCCGTCCTCCCCACGGCCTTTAAAGGGCCGAGCGTGCGCGGGCTCCGCGGGGGGACAGTTTGAGGTGGAAGGAGCTCGTCCCACCCCATCTGCCGAGGCCAGTTGCCATCTGGGCGAGGACCCAAGCACAGCTCAGCCATAACCTTTGGGCTGCCTTTTCTCAGCTTCCTCTTTTGATGTGGAAATCGAGCAGCTACCTCAAAGGGCTGCATTCAGCAGCAGGTGCCTCTCACAGAGAGCTCCTCTCTCCCCAGTTACCTTCCTGGTCTCCACGGTTACGGCATCCTTCGGCCTCGGGGAGGCTTCTCTGCCTGCCTGTCCCTCACCTGTGGGGCAGCCCCTGTGCCAGGTCCTGCCCTTGGGTCACAACAACCCCAGGGATGCCCCAGGCTGGGGCAGAGTGGTTGGGAATTCTCCAGTGGGAAAGGCCTGGGGATGCACAGGGACTGGACATGAGCCCAGGTGTGCCCAGAGGGGCAAGAGGCCATGGGCTCCTGGCCTGGATCAGAAATTGTGTGACAGCAGGAGCAGGGCAGGGTCTGTCCCCTGTGCTGGCACTGCTGAGGGACCTCCAGGGCTCTGTCCAGTTCTGGACCCTCAGGACGAGAGGACATTGAGGGGCTGGAGGTGTCCAGGGCAGGGAATGGAGCTGGGAAGGGGCTGGAGCCCCAGGAGAGGCTGAGGGAGCTGGGAAGGGGCTGAGCCTGGAGCAAAGGAGGCTCAGGGGGGACCTTGTGGCTCTGCACAAGTCCCTGACAGGAGGGGGCTCAGGGGGGTCGGGCTCTGCTGGCAGGGAACAGGGACAGGAGGAGAGGGAACGGCCTCAGGCTGGGCCAGGGGAGGCTCAGGGGGGATATTAGGGAAAATTTCTTCACTGAAAGGGTGGTCAGGAGCTGGAAGAGATGTCCAGGGAAGAGGTGGGGTCACGCCTCCTGGAGTGTTCAAAACTATGCAGATGTGGCACTTGGGGACATGATTAAGTGGGCGGCACAGGGGGAATGGTTGGACTGGATGACCTTAGAGGCCTTTTCCAACCTCGATGATTTTGTGATTCCGTGACCTTCCCTGGTTTGTCCTGGCACCTGACTGCCCCTGGATCCAGCCCTGGGGACATCGGGGCCGCTCCCCAGTTTGTGCCACCCCGCAGAGGGACACTGGAGGTGTTGGGGCAGGGGCTGATCTCCTGAGGGGACACACACACAGATCTCCCACCCGCACAGGACGCACACGGCAATTTCACCCTCAGCTCTTCCCAGGCGAGGTGACACCTCTTGGGTGGAGCCTCCCGTGCAGCCAGGAGCCTTTACTGGTTATACTGGGAGCCTGGTGGAGCCGAAACCAGCCCTCCCACAGTGTCTGGGCTGCAGTGAGTCAGTCACCCCTGGCTGCTCCCTGCCGGCTGGGACTGCACAGGCGGCTGCTGCAGGTCCCTTCCCAGGGACTGTTCCATGGCTGGGCATTCCCAGAGCCGTGTCACCACAGGGAAGGGGACCATGGACACAGTGAGACACTCGTGTGACACACAGGTGTGCAAGGGACGGGGCTTGGAGCTGCCTGAGATTGTGGAAAACGTCTCTGTCCGTGGCATGGGTGGAATGGGATGGGCTTTAAGGTCCCTCCCAAACCATTCCATGATTCCATGGTGTTATCAGGGATGAGCCATGGAGAGTCTGGAGCAGCAATTCAGCGGGAACTCCCTCTTGTTCAGCCCTGGGAAATGTCACCAAGGTTCATTTTGCCTCCCCAGGCTCTGTTTCATCCACGTGCTCCATTCCTGCTGAATAACACCGGGAATAATGCCGGGAATGTTCCCCCTGCCTCTGTTCCAGGTTCCCAATGCCGGCACAAGGAGCTGCAGCAGCAAACCAGGCCCACTGCCAGCTGCTGGAATTCTGGCTCTGCCACACCTTGGAATGCTCATGGGGAACCAGCCCCTGCAGGGAACAGCACGTGAGGATCCCAGGTGTGACATGCAGGGAACAGATGAGGCTGGAATCTCCACAGCCTGTCCCCTGCACCACGTGCGGGCACAACATCCCTGCTCCTGCTCAGCTCATCCCAGAGCCGCGTCAGCCGGGCTCTACCCCGTGCCAGGGAATGTGTGATGCTCGCAGGGAGGATTCCCTGTGCCAGGTTGCCCGAGGAGGTTTGGGAAAGGCACCTGACGGCTCGGGGAGCATTTTTCCCACAGGGCATCCTTTCACAGCTACGAGGTGTTTGCTCCATGGAAGGAGATTCGTGTGCAGGCACGAGGAGCAGGACAGGCAAGGAGCCTGGGAATGCCAGGAGCTGAGTCAAGGCACTGGCATGAGAAAAAAAGGGCCCGGTCTGGGCGTGGAGGGGAGGAGGAGGAGGAGGAGGAGGCAGCTCCGGGGGCAGGACGCAGAAATGCTTCCACACAGAGCCTGAGCACGGCTTCAATGGATTTACCTGTGCTGGCCAGGCTGGGTGAGGCCCTGGGCAGCCTGGGCTCGTGGGTGGCATCACTTCCATGGCAGGGAGTTGGAAGGGGGTGGTTTTCAAGGTCCCTTCCAACCCAAATCGTTCCGTGATTCCACGATTTGTGACCCTGGAAATTCACCTGGACTCTGCCCACAGCTTGTGAGCAGCTCATTGGGTCTCCTGCATTTCAGCTTCCCTCCGACCCGGGCACAGCCCTGGGCTCAGGATGAGGAGGAGAACCCATGGGGCCACCCCAAGATCCAGGGATTTTGGGCTCAGGTCGGTGCCTCGAGCCCTCGTGAGCTCGGTGCCGCCCGAGCTCCAAACGCTTCCACGACAAATAAATGCCACACGCCGCCCACAGCCGGAGGGAGGGGAGAGCTAAAAATACCCTCCCCTCCCGGCTGCCAGCAAACCCCAGCGGGGCCACCTGCCAGCGGGGACCAGAGCCACCCGGGCGGAGCCGGGCACCCTCCGCATCCTCGGGATCGGGAATAGTTCCCGCGGCACGGCTGGAACGGGCTCCGCGGAGCCGGGATGGGTGCCCAGGCAGCTCAGCCCAGCTGGCAGCTCCCCGCGCTGCCTCCAGACGCGGTGGGAGGCGCAGATCCCGGGGAGACAGGCGAGGAAAACCCCCAGCGGGGAGTGACATCCTTCACTGTCACCTCCCCTGCGGGACAGCGGGATTGCCAGACCAGGCATTGGCAAGGCCAGGGAGCTGCTGGCAGAGGGCAAGGGGACATTGGTGGGGACAGGGGACACTGCTGGGGACAGGGACATTGCTAGGGACAGAGAACATTGGTGGGGACAGGGGACATTGGTGGGGTCCGGAGACACTGCTGGGAGGGACAGGGGACATTGCTGGGGGGAACATTGCTGGGAACAGGGGACATTGCTGGGGACAGGGGACACTGCTGGGGATAGGGGACATTGCTGGGGACAGGGAACATTGGTGGGGACAGGGGACATTGGTGGGGTCCGGAGACATTGCTGGGAGGGACAGGGGACATTGGTGGGGACAGGGAACATTGGTGGGGGGACAGGGGACATTGCTGGGGACAGGGGACACTGCTGGGGACAGGAGACATTGCTGGGGACAGGGGACATTGCTGGGGACAGGACATTGCTGAGGGGACAGGGGACATTGCTGGGGACAGGGGACATTGCTGGGGATAGGGAACATTGCTGGGGATAGGGGACATTGCTGAGGGGACAGGGGACATTGCTGGGGACAGGGGCATTGAGGCGATGCTGTGGGGCTGGGACAGGGACATCAGAGCAGCCTGTCCCGCTCTGGAGGGAGGGATGAGGATGGTGGGGAGATGCTCCTGAGCCTCCGTCACCCTGCACGAGGTGTCCCCAGCTGTAGGGGATGGTGACACCTTCCCAGGGTGACCCTCAGTGTCCTGCCCCAGCAGGAGGGCACAGGCAGCTGCCCTGTCCCCAGACGTCCTGCAGGCTCAGCACTCATCACAGTGCCCCTGAAGAGCGAGGTTTGCTCCCCCCTGGAAGCTCCTGCACTCCCAGGGATGGTCCGTAAGGACTGAGATCCCCTGATCTCTGGGCAGCAGCGCCTCGGGAGCTGTGGGAAGCTGCTCCCTTCAGCTGCCCTGGCTCGGGACAGCCCCTGGGAGCTCAGGGTGTGACGGGGAGCAGTGGGCCCCTCGCTGCCTCTCATCCCCCAAAAGGAAAACCCGAGATCCTGGAGGACGCCTCACAGCGCACGGAGCAGAACCCATCTCGCAGCTCCCTGCCTGCCGGGCTCCGCGGGGATCTGCCCACTCAGCCCCAATCCAGAGCCGCGGCAAAGGAGCGAACCAGAAGAGCTTTGTCTTTGTTCCAACCCTTCCGAGATTTGCAACTTGACAACAAGGCAGGAGCGATTTTTTCACCCCGCTTTTACAGATTAGCAGTGCGTGAAAGCGCTGCCGCACTCGGGGCCAGACCCAGGGAGAAACCTGCTCCCTGTGCCCGGGAGAAACTCCTCCCATCCCCACAGGGGCAAGCCCCGAGCTGGGTGTGTGTCCTGTCAGCACCAGGGCATCCACAGCCCCTGCAGCACCCACAGCCCCTGCAGCACCCACAGCTGCACCCACTGCACCCACAGCCCCTGCAGCACCCACAGCTGCACCCACAGCTGCACCCACTGCACCCACAGCCCCTGCAGCAGCACCCCACGAGGAGGGCCCACCCCCCTGCAGAGCTGCCTCCAGCTCTGGGGGTGCCAGAAGGACCTAGAGCTGCGGGATGAGTCCAGAGGAGGCCACGGAGCTGCTCCCACGGCTGGAGCCCCTCTGGAGCCGGGCTGGGAGAGCTGGGGGTGCTCATCTGGAGAAGGGACGGATCCAGGGAGAGCTCAGAGCCCCTTGCAGGGCCTGAAGGGGCTCCAGGAGAGCTGGAGAGGGACTGGGGACAAGGGATGAGGGACAGGACACAGGGAATGGCTTCCCACTGCCAGAGGGCGGCGATGGGTGGGAGATTGGGCAGGAATTGTTCCCTGGGAGGGTGGGCAGGCCCTGGCACAGGGTGCCAGAGAAGCTGTGGCTGCCCCTGGATCCCTGGCAGTGCCCAAGGCCAGGCTGGACAGGGCTTGGAGCAGCCTGGGACAGTGGAAACTGTCCCTGCCCATGGCAGGGGATGGAATAAAATGAGATTTAAGGTCCTTTCCATCCAAACCATTCCATGATTCCATGACCCCCAAAAGCTGCAGAGCCTCCTGCTCAGGATGGCTTTTCTTGCGCTGCTCTGCACCCCAAATGTGATCCCCTTCCCCCATGGATTCAGTCTTCTTTGCCCTGATCCCGTGTTTGCCAAACCCCACGAGCTCACCCCACGCCCAGCAGGGCGGGCCCAGGGGAATCCAAGCCGGGAGGATCCCGAATTTCCCGCTGGGAAGGAATTTATCCAAAGGGATAAACCCCAGGTAGGACCCGAGCCCGTGGCAATCCTCAAGGCACGGGAAGGCGCCGCAGAGGAGCTGCATTGCTCAGGACTGAGTCATCCACTCTTCCTGCTGCCTCGTGTCGGATATAATGGACATGAGAAGGAAAAAAAAAAAAAAAAAGGGAAAAAAAATCAGGATTACGTTTTCTCTTCTTCCGCCAGCCACAATCCTCACGTGTGGCATGCTGGGGACCAACCTGGCTCCTTCTGGGGCACAGCCCGACCCTGGAAAGCCTGCACAGGTCTCTCCCGGCTGTGGGGGGGTTCCCACGAGCGGGGAGCAGGGGAGATGCTTCCCACCAGGATGTTCCGCGGGGTCAGGGCGCCCGCGATCTGTGGGTGCCACACGGCTCCGAGCTGTTCCTTTGGCACGTTTATCCCAGCAGCTGAACAGGAATTGGGGAAGGCTCTGATTCACCGGGTGGGCTTATCCGAGGGCAGTTTCGTGTCCCTGCTCCCTGCTCCGCCCTCCGCCGGTGCTGCCGGACTGGTTGTGCCGCTGCTGGGGCAGGGCGAGCACCCCTCGGGGCTGCTCCGGTGCCGGGGGGGCATTTCCAGCCCCACAGGCAGCCAGCTCACCCCGCAGTGCCCGGGCAGGTCCTCTCCACTCCGAATCCACTCTGAAATGCTCCCGCTGGAGGCTTTCCCAGTGGACGTGGAGCCCGGCAGAAATTCTGCTCCTGGCCGGGCCACGTTCTCATCAGCGGGCTGGAAATAAATCCCCGATATTCGCAGCTGACACAGGAGCCTGGCAGGGCAGTAAATAGCGATGAGGAGCCAGCAGCCTTCAGCCCAGGCCGATCCAAGCATCCCTATTTCATCCCCCCCCGGCTGAGAGTTCGAGCCGGGAACGAGCAGTGCCGGCTGCTCCTGCCAAGCTCGGCCGGGGCTTTGCAGCAGAAATGTGCAGGAGCTGTGGGAAGTGAGGTTCAGCATCCCCGCCAAGCTGAGGGAAGGGCAGAGCTGCTGCTGGGGGCTGAGAAAGCTCAAGGTGGGCCTGAAATTCCTGCGAAGGACGGGAAAATGTGTCTGGGAGAAACAGGAACACTCAGGGGGGTGTTGGTGCCGGTAGAGCCCTGGGGGAAATAAATGCTCCCGTTTGCAGGGAATTCCCATTTCCCCCGGGAACAAACAGCCCAATTCCAGTGCTGGGAGATGCTCCCCTGGCCGCGGGGAGGCTGTGGAGCAGAGAGCTCAGGGAGAGACCCAGGGAGGAAGGGAAGCTGCGAAGGGAAAAGGAGTGTTTTTTCTCTCCCAACTGACTCATGTCTGCATTGCCGTGAGTCAGCATGGCAGGATCACCTGCCCGGGGCAGCCTTTGGACAGAAATGATCTTTGAGGCTCCTTCCCAAACCACCCCGGCATCCCATGGGTGGGGATGGGGTGTCTCTGTCCCTCCCCCTGCCTCGGGGAGGTGGGTGGGTGACACTGTGTCCTGCTGTGTGTCCTGCCAGCTCAGGGGACCCTGTCCCACCCCCCTCAGTGCTGCCCCGGTGCCACCCAGCCCCGGGTGGGTCACATCCCCATCCAGGAACTACTCCTGGCTGAAAACAGTCCCTTTTAAAATATTTTATATTTTTATATTTTATATTGATCTGCAAGGCAATTCCCCCAATCCAACCCTGGCCCAGTGTTACCAGTGGAGTGAGCAAGGCCAGCAGTGGGGACAGTCCCCCCAAAACGGGGGACAGACAAAGTGGGGGGCTCCTCCGGGCAGTGCCCTGCACTGGGGGTGAGCAGCACGTCCCCGCCAGCTGTCACAGGCTGCAGGAAGGTGACAAAGCTGCCCTCGGGAGCAGAGGAGCGCCCGGATCCGTGCGGGGTTTGCATCTGCCAGGGAGCTGGGCACAGCCCCAAGCCCGACTGCAGCGGGGCTCCCGCTCACCCCGCTGGTCCCCCCGAAATTCTGCCTCGCTTCCCCACCCGCACTGCCTTCCCACCCTCTCCCACGCCAGCCGGCTGCCGGGGCTGCATCCTCCTCCTCCTCCTCCTCTCCAGGCAGCCCCCGCCCAGCCGTGGCAGCTCCCACCCCGCTACCAGGAAAGCGCAGAGTGCTGGGATCCCTGCCAGAGCCCGGCTCTGCTTCAGCTTCCAGCGAAATGCCAGGAACGTGATCTCCGGAGCCTGCCAGGTGACGTTTCTGCGGCGCTGGCACTGGGGCGGCTCAGGTGGGGCCACGCTGGGTCCCTTTGGGGTGCTCACACCCCGCTCCGAGCGCTCCCCTCTGCCCCTGCCTGACCAAAACCCTCAGAGTTGCTCACCAAAAAAAAAATTAAAAAAAATCTGTGGTGGGCACCTGGAAATCGGGAATCTCTGTGGGGAGTGGAAGGATCCTACAGAGCCTGAAGGGAGCTGAGATCTCACCCAAACCAGGAGAGGCTCCTGCTCCTTCCCTGGGCAAACCCTGGTGGAAAATCACCGAGGACCAGCCGGGACGTGGGGGATGAGGTTGGGAGCGCCCAGACCCCATCCCCACATTCCCACTGCCCCCGTTCTCCCTGCTGGGAGCCCGGGAAAGCCGTCGGGAATTGGGATGGGGATTCGTGGAAGCAGGAAGGAAGCAGAGGATCAGGCCCCACCACACTCAGGAAGGGCACTCCCTCAGGCTGGGTGGTGGAAACTTTCACCCGAGGGGTTTTCTTCTCTTTTTGCTCGTTTCCCCCCCACCATTTCCTCACCGTTCCTTGTGTTTTTCCCACATCCCAGCACTGATCACCGCCCCTCCAGGGGATTGCAGGTTCCCTGTGACCTGCACAAAGCACCCCCCAGGCAAAGCCCTGTGCGCTCCTGCTGTGCGGCAGTGCCACGGCAGCATCCAAAAATCAGAGAAAAGCACTGAAAAACGCCCTGCATTCAAAAAAAACACCGCAAAAGGCAAGGGACGGGAAGTCAAGGCTCTGCTCCCAAACCTCCTTCCTCCTCCTGGGACCAGGGAAATGAGGGAAGTACGGGGAATTCTGCTGTGACCCTCGCACACTGCGGAGAGGCACTGAAAGCTGGGCACACCCTGCTGGCCGTGCCCAAAATGGCTGTGCCACCCCTCCGGGTGCCAGGGGAGACCGAACCCCGCCTGCGGCCACCCCTTGGGGACAACCTGAACGACCTCGCTGCTGCTGCCACGAGCGGGCGGCTCCGGTGCTCCCCGGGTGCCGGGACCAGGTTTATTGCCGGGTTTATTGTGTCACCCTGAGGGACACAAAGGCCACCTGATCCCCGCGGCACGTGGCCCCTGCTCTTTGTCCCTCCCGGGCCGCCTGGGGCAGGAGCGGCGCTGGCAGCTGAGTTCCCTGGGGGTTTGTCCTGGCTTTGCCGTGGGAGAAGGGATGGCACCTGCAGCATTCCCGGCCACCCCACATGGGTGGGACACATGGGCCCCGAGTATTTTTATCCTCCCCAAGTGTGCGTGAGTCACTCATTTGTCTCTCCTCCACATCAAACCCTTCCAGCACAGCACCAGCTCACAGGGAAAAGGATTTCAAACCCAGCTCTCCTCACGGGCTGGAGGAGGGGGAAGGATGCGAACCATCCCTGCTCACCCCCCAACCCTCCCTCCCTCCCTGCAACCCCCGGAGCTGCAAATCCCCTCTCTCCCAGCATGGCCAGTCCCAGAACCACCTGTTCTTCTCCCAAAGAATTGGTTGGGAATGGGCTGGCACTCAGCAGGAGCCAGGCACCAACACATGGCCAGGAAGGACCTGATATCCCGGTTTTCTGGAGGCCTGAGTGTGGCCGTGCCCAAAGCAGCGTTTGCACATTTCCTTTGTAAAGGAGAAAATTTCCCTGGATGCAAATTCTGCCTCTGCAAACGCTGGCACAGGGAGCTGGGGGTGCACTGCCCACGAGTCCATCCGTGGAATGGCTGATAAGATAAGGGGGAATGGCTTCCCACTGCCAGAGGGCAGGGATGGATGGGAGACTGGGCAGGAATTGTTCCCTGGGAGGGTGGGCAGGCCCTGGCACAGGGTGCCCAGAGCAGCTGTGGCTGCCCCTGGATCCCTGGCAGTGCCCAAGGCCAGGCTGGACAGGGCTTGGAGCAGCCTAGGACAGTGGGAGGTGTCCCTGCCCATGTTCAAGGATGGGATGATCTTTACGTTCCCTTCCAACCCAAACCATTCCATGATTCCATGAGTGCCACCCCCAGGCAAGGCCACCCTGAGAGGGGCCAAGAGGGACCTGAGCAAAGGGCTCTGTGTCCCTCCAAGCCGATAGGGACAGAGGTGACTTTGGGACCTTGGGCCTCCCCGCAGCCCCCGAACTCTGCTGCTCAGGCCAGGGAGCCTCAGCCATGAGGAGCTGCAGGACAGGGACCCCCTGCACCCCCAGCTCTGTTCCCTGGTGGGGCTTTGCCAGGAGCAAATCCAAGTCCTGGTGGCTGGGTCAGGTCAGGGAGCTGGGCTGCAGCACAGTGAGGAGAGCAGATAAACGGGATGAGCACTGGGATGTGGGAGCCTGGAAGTGTCCCTGGCACTCCCACCACGCACAGGGCTGCTGGCAGTGCCCCAGCTCTGGAGCAGCCAGAACTCAGGGCTGAAGCCTCCTGCTGCTGGTGCTTGGCAATTCCAGCTCCTGTACCTTGGAAGTTCCAGTTACTGTTCCCTGGCTATTCCTGCCGCTGTTCCTTGGCAATTCCTGCTGCTGCTCCTTTGCAGCTCCAGTTATTGTTCCTTGACTATTCCAGCTGCTGCTCCTTTGCAATTCCCGCTGCTGGTCCTTGGCAATTCCAGTTATTGTTCTTTGGCAATTCCCACTGCTGTTCCCTGGCAGTTCCTGCTTCTGTTCCTTGGCAATTCCCACTGCAGGTCTTCAGCAATCCCACTGCTGTTCCTTGACTATTCCTGTTGCTGTTCCTTGGAAATTCCTGCTGCTGTTCCTTGGCAATTCCAGTTATTGTTCCTTGACTATTCCTGCTGCTGGTCCTCAGCTACTCCTGCTGCTGCTCCCTGGCAATTCCAGCTGCTGGTCCTCAGCTACTCCTGCTGCTGTTCCTTGGCAATTCCAGCTGCTATTCCCTGGAATTTCCAGTTACTGTTCCCTGGCTATTCCAGCCTTTAACCTTGGGCAGGATATGCAATTTTAGCTTCACTCCTGCACTGCAGAGGCGAGAGCTGTTCCCCTGCTCCCAGCCCAGCTGAGCTCCAGGAGTTCCTGCCCTGGATTGGTGATCCAGAGAGGAGCTGGGGGTCTTGGGGACACCTGGGGAGCAGGGGACTGACAGGACAGCTCCGTCCTCACCTGGGGCCAGCCAGGAGCTGCTGTGCTGGCACCTCCTGTGCCCCCAGAGCGCTGCTGTGAGGGGCAGGGGTGCCCAGGAGCTGCTGCTCCATGGCTCAGGGATGAGACCGTGGGGACTTGGGGACAGCTCACGATGACATTTTCCCACATTTTCCTGTTCTCCATGATTTTACCAGGTGCTGCCCCTGCTCCCTGCCTGCTCCGTGGCTCTGTGGCCAAGGACATGCAGGAATGGGGGAAAGGCTGAGTTGTGAGGATGGGGGAAGGTGAGGCCGGGCTTGGGCTAAATTGGCACCACACGAGGTCGGTTTGCATCCCACCAAGGGGGCTGGGTCCTTCCAGGAGGACTGGATCTCATCAAAGAGTCTGAATCCCATCAAAGAGTCTGGATCCCACCCTTTTTGAATGAGGAGATTTTGGGCAAAACGTGTCTTCTGCATCTCTGTGCGTGGCCCTGGCACCCTGGGCATGGAGCCACGAGGGATCAGCTGCCCTCAGAGACAGGAGCCCAATTTTGGGGCATTTCAGGAGCCCTCCCAGCCCTCCAGCCCCTCTCTCAGCTCAGTTTGCTGCGCGGCACCAGCGAAGCGGCCCCGCATCCCGCAGCATCCCCCCTCCCTAATCTCCCTAATCCCTTGAAACAAAATCTTAATCCCGGGGAGCTCAGTGAGGCAGAGCGGGGTTCCTGCGCCGTGCCATGGCTAAACAGTGCTCTAATCCCAGAGCAAACTGCTCTAATCCCGGAGAGCGGCTCCCCGCCCCCGCTGCCCGCCCATCTGTAACCGATCGGCACCGGGGCTGGCACCAGGGAGGGGTCGGGAGGCTGTGGGGACACCGGGCAGGGGGAACAGGGCGCTGTGGGGCCGTGCCTGAGCCCTCTCGGTGCCGGACAGCTCTTGGCAAGGGCCGCGCTTGGGCCCCTGCCCGCGCCATCGATTGGCTTCAGCAATATTTAAAGCTCCCGTTTAATTTCCAAATGCAGAGGAGTGGTTTCCACTTGTCTGTCTGGCTGGCTGTGAGCGCTTCCAGCTCTGCTGGGCTCTGGGAAGCCGGGCAGGGAGTGGGGACAGAGGGCCTGCGGGGGGTCACAGCGGGGTCAGGCGCCCAAAAAAGCATCCCTGGTGTTGTAGCCGGGCTGGCCGTGCCCGGCTGGGCTGGGGACGGGAGCGGTGCCGGAGCTGCAGAGCCCGAGGCGGCCAAGCCAGCCCTGCCTGGCAGGATGCCCGTGGGGCCATTTCGGAGCACCGGGCGGATGGGGAGGGCTCTGCAAGCGGGAATTGCCTCCCTCTCCCCGGCAGACGGGAGGAGAGGAGGAGGAGGAGGATTCCCCCCCGGCGGCTTTGAAGCCTCCCCTGCCCCTGCTCAGCCCCTGCTGCAGCGCCAGGCAGTGCTGGAGCCCCGATCCGCGGCACCCACAGCAGCACCCGGGGCTCCTCATCCTCCCAAACCCCTCTGCGGGGACCTCTTCCACATGAGGCACATTCCCAGCTCAGCATCAGGGAATGAGCATCCAGCTCCCATCTCTCCCGGCACGCAGGGAAAATGGTTTTTTCCCTCTGGAGCAGCTCCCCCGGGAGCGGTGCCACAGTTCGGGATGTGCTGAGCTGTGGCTGGGGTGATTCAGTGCCTGGCTGCCTGAAGCTGCTCCCCTCCGAGCCCTTTGAAGCCCGCACACGCCGTTAAAACACCTCCTGAAATATTTATCGACACGATTTTCAACTCTCATAAACTCCATGCTTACTAAGGAGGGGGGAAAAATTTAAAAGAAAATCCCTCTCGTTTTCCGTGAATCCCTGAAATGCAAACCAGGCCTCCGGTGCCAGGTGGGCTGGGTGCCACCTCATCCCTCGGCAGGCAGGAGATGCTCTGCCAGCTCCTGCTCCCCGCGGCCTCGCTGAGCTGTGTGCTGTCCCTGTCCCCTCTGCTCCTGGCAGGAGGGAGTTTGGGAGCTTTTGGCTCCCCCCGAGCTGGCGGAGCGGCTGCGGGGGCCCTTTGCCGTGCAAACACCCGGGGCTGGCTCAGCCCGAGGGTCCCCGAGCAGCCCCAGCCGGGCGAGGAGCCTTTGTGTCCCTGCCGGAGCGGCGGGGAAGGGGAGGGGGTGGAGATTTGCCGTGAAAATGCAGCTCTTTGAAAATCCCCTGCAGAAGAGCCATTAGCGCTAATCACAGAGCCCAGGGCACTCTCCAGCAGCCTCGGAGCACTTCGCATTTCCCCGCTGCTGCGGGATGCCAGGGATGCTCCTTCCGTGCCCTTCCACAGCAGGGAAAAGCGCTGGGATCCATCTCCCGGCCCCGCGGCCTCCAGCAGAGCTGGCGCTTCCCTTGTCCCCTCCTTCGAGGACTTCCAAGAGGTCTCTCGGGGGCTCTGGGGTCTGGGATGGGTCTCAGGGTCCTACAAAATCTCGCCTCATCTGGGCCTGTGGAAGAGGGGGAGCGCAGGGACACCTGCCCAGCGGTGCCATCAGAGTCTGGCAGGGACCCGAATGTCCCAACCAGGAGATGCAGGGACAGGGACAGGGACAGGGACAGGGACAGGGACAGGGACAGGGACAGGGACAGGGACAGGGACAGGGACAGGGACAGGGACAGGGACAGGCCGGGTGGGAGCTTCCCTGCCGGTGGGGCAGGGGATGTGGGCGGGTTCTCCAGGCAAACCCGCGGCTCTGGAGCTGAGCTGCTGCTGTGAGAGCGCTGCGGAGGGGCCTGGAGAGCAGCTCCCGCGGGCTCCGGCGGTGAGCAGGAATTAGAAATGCATTAGGAGCCGCTTCAGAGCCCTTCCCGACCGGAGCTGCAGCGTCTGATGTCACACATGCTCTGTGCCGAGGCAGGGGGAGCAGGCTGGCTCTGTCCCCAGGGCCACCACGGCAGTGCCAGGACGGTGCCCCCGTCCTGGTGCCCCAGCAAGTACCACATCCTGGGGAGGAGCCGTGTCCCCCCTCAGCCCAGCTCCTGGCAGCTCCCGGCACCGTTCCCTGGGTGCAGGGATGTGTGGGTGCTCCCGGGGTGTCACCCCTGGGTGCCCAGGGCGGGTGGGATCACTGGGGGTTTGTGCCCCGAGGCTGCAGCAGCGAGCAGGACCCTTCTGCTGAGGCAGGGAGGAGGGGGGAGGTGGGAAAACCCCAAATGCTGCCACCACCCAGCGCCACGCACACAGCTGGGATGGCTCTGGGGTGGGGTTTCCACCTGCATTTCCTACATCCAGCCCCTCTCACACAGCCAGGAGGGGGTTTCCATCTCCCTTTCCCACATCCAGCCCCACTCACACAGCAGGATGGGGTTTCCATCTCCCTTTCCTACATCCAGCCCCTCTCACACAGCAGGATGGGGTTTCCACCTGCGTTTCCCACCCCCATCCCCTCTCTCCCAGCCAGACCCCTCCGTGCACTGGGAGAGGCTCCTTGTGCTGCACCCCCTGGCAGGGGATGTGCCCAGCTGGCTCGGGCACCTCTTTGGAACATCCCAGATCCATTTCGGGCTGTTCCCCCTCCCTCCCCCGGGCAGGACATGAACCCCAGGTCTGTTTTCTCTGCCTTGCCAGGGAAGCCAATGTGCCATGAGTCCCAGGGGGCCCTGCAGAGGCCCAGGCGCAGCACCGGGATCCCGGCCAAGGATATTTCCAGCGGAAAATCCTGTAAGGGAGAGTTGTCAGCCCCCCAGGCCCCGTCCTGCTGATCCCCCCTGCGAGGAGGGGGATGAGGAGACAAAGACGAGGTGCAGAGTTGGGGTGCAGGGGTTAATCCGGGGTGCAGCTCCTCCTGCCAGCCCCAGGGCCCCTTTCCACGCTGTTTATTTTTATCCTGCTCTTGATGGATCAGCGCGCGGCGTCGACGCTGCCAGGAGATCTTTTCCTCCCCCCACCAGTTCCATCACACGGCAATTTAAGGTTAGTCCTGCCTGCCAGAGTGAGTCAAAAGCTTTTAAAAAGCCTATAAAGCGGGCATCTATCTTGCCCTGGTTTGATTCCACCACTTTGTTTATGGCTGAGGTCACCGGCTCGTGTCTCGGGGAGGAATCCAGGTCACCACTGTGGTGACGTGGGGCGAGGGAGGCACTCCCAGCCTGGCTGAGACACCTCTGCTCCTGCGTGGAGCCTGCGTGATGGGCTCACCTCTGGATGCCCACACCCTCCCTGGCAAGCACCGAGGGCTGGGAGAGACCCTGCAGTGCTGGGAGCGGGCCCAGAAACACCTCCCCGGGAGGAGGTTTCTCCTTGAGGAGCTCAGCAGCCTCGGCGAGACCCCAGCGCTGGCCTGGAAGCCAAGGAAAGGATTCCAGGGAGCAGGAGGCTCATCCCCACCAGGGCCAGGGCTCCCTGGGCCACCGGGATGCCCTCGGGTGGGTTTGATGCAAGTCATGCCCGGCTGATGGGGTTTGGGGGGCACTAGGGGCTTTTTTTCCCCAAACCAGAGCTGGGTGTCCCTCCAGCCCGCTGGAGGAAGGCGCAGGGAAACCCACGGCGCTCCCAGCCCCTCAGGCAGTGGCTTAGGATCAGCACAGCCGAAGCGCTTCCCTTAATCCTCCTCCCAGCCCTGCAGTTGCCATGGAGAGCGGCACGGAGCGCTCCTTGTCACCCCTGGCCTGCCTCAGACCCTCCTCCCAGCCCTCCCTCCCGCGATTTCCCCGTTCCAGGTGGAAATCCTGACGGTTTCCCCCAGTGCAGCGTCCCTGGGAAAGCTTTTCCAGCCTGGCTTTCCTCACCCTGCCGGCTGGGACAGCTCCCATCCCTGTCTGCGCTTCCCCCAAACCTCCCAGATCCCAGATCCCACCTCCTGCCAGGTTTGCTCGTGTCCCCTCGCTGCCTTGTCACAGGGATGGGGACCGTGGTCCCTCGGAGAGGGGTGACAGCTGTGGCCGCGGGGCCCCTGCGGGGAGGCAGCGGCAGCCAGGTTTTCCATCAAAAAAATTCCATTAAAAAATCCCGTGCCCACCCATCTGGGCAGCCAGGAGAGCATCCCAGGCTGCTCCCGGCTGCTTCTGCTCGCTGCCAGCCCCTGCCAAGCCAGGCCGGGGATTTTGGAGAGTTTCTTTTGAAGGCAGCTGGTTTGGGGCCGCGGATCCGAGGGACAGCAGCTGGAGCCGGGAAGGAGCAGGCGGAGGGGCGGGATCCCTTTATCCGGCATCTCTGCCGCTTCCAGGGCATCCCTGGGCCGTCACGGGATGCGACAGGAGGAGGGGACACACGGCCAGGCGTCACCTCTGTGCTCACCTGCGGTGACCCCCGGGCTGCAGAGCGGTTCGGGCAGTCCCAGGGGAGGCCCCAGCGCTCCAGCCCGGCCCGGGAGGGGCGGCAGCAGGAGCAGGGAATGTCCCCTGAGGTCACCTCTGACCCACTGGTGCCCTCTCAGATGGGGCGACGTGGGGGTTCCGGGTGTGACACGGGGGAGTTGCGGTGACACCCCCTAACCCGCGGTCACCTGGGGGTCACCTGTTCCCTCATACGGATGTGAACCCCAAAATCCAGCCCAGCCCCATGGATTTATTCTCTCTGGGAATGGGAAGCCAGTTTCCTAATCCAGCCCAACTTCCTAAATTTGGTCTCTGTTTGGTGTCTCCAAGGGGACAGGGAAAGCCACCCCCACCCCACAGAGAGATGCCCAAATTCCCTGAGATCCATCCAGCTCTTCCTCCAGGGTGTTCCTGCACCTTGGGATGCCCAAATTCCCTGTGATCCATCCAGCTCTTCCTCCAGAGTGTTCCTGTCCCCTGGAAATGCCCAAACTCCCTGTGATTCATCCAGCTCTTCCTCCAGGGTGTTCCTGCACCTTGGGATGCCCTAACTCCCGGAGAATGAGCTGAAACCCCTCACAGATCCCAGCCTGCATGGCTGGATGTACTGGGATGTACTGGGATGGGAAGCTGGTGCTGGGGTGAGCAGAGAATCCTCCCAGCTCCAGGGAATGTGCTGCTCTGTGCCCGCTGCCCGCCCCAGGATGGGCATTTCCATGCTGCAGGAAACTCCAAGAAACAAAAGCTTTGCAGGATGAGACTCTCAGGGAGGGCAAATCCCTCCCCAGGGGTGCAGCCGCCCTGGCAGCGCAGCCTAGTGCAGATGTGGTCGCAGTTTCAGATGTTTGCTGTGCCTCAGGACATCCCAAAGCTGCGTGTGAGGTGCCCCTGCCCACCCTCCCTCCCTCGCCCCACGAGTGATCCCCAGGGAGCTCTGGTGAGAAATCATCAGCTGAGTGGTTTTTGAAAGAAAATCTGCCCAAAATCAGCTCCCAAAATGTCTGTGTGGTGCAGGGAGAGCCTGCTGGAGCTGCGGGGTGGCCGAGAACTCAGGAAGGAACAAAAACTGCTCCCTGCACCTGCCCAGCACCAGGAACCAGGCCTGGAGCTCCGATGGTCTCCTGTGCCATGGGAAGTGTTGGGAACCAGGATCAGAGGGGATTTCTGTGCTGGCTCCAGCTGGACAGTGCAGGATCCCATCCTCCCTGCATATCCCTGGATATTCCCAATTCCTGGCCGCAGGTCAGGCTGGATCAGCCCAGGGCTGCTGTCCCCACCATGGGAGATGTGGATTTTCCACCCCCTGCTCTTCCCTGCAGGGAGCCAGCAGGGCCTGGCTGTCCATCCCACCACAGATGGGCAACCCCGGGCTCTGAAAATTCACTGGGCTGCTGGAGGGACAGGTCTGGGCTAAAAACTCTGATTTTGGGCAACGATTTGGGCAATAATCACCTTGCCCACACTGTTGGGCTCGTGGGAACTGCAGGGACCATCCTGGGATCCTTCCAGCAAAGGGCTGGGTTTTCCCTTGTTCCCTTGTCAGGATGAGCCACAGCACCTTGAGGACTCACAGAGGGGTCAGGAGTGGCTGGGATCTCGGCAGGGTGACCCAAACCCTTGTGCCACATGAGGTGACACGGATGAAGCCCCTGCCCTTCCTCTGGAGCCTCCTGCTTCAAGGAAATGCTGGCTGGCCCCCAGCCATGGACAGCAGCCACCCCTGACACCCTCCCAAATCCCAAAAACGGGGATGGGGCTCCTACACTTGGTTCCATTGCACAGTGGCCCAGCGATGCTGGCAGGTGCCTGCCACCAGTCCCCTCAGTGTCCCCAGCCCAGGCAGCCCCATCCTGGCCAGGGCAGCTCGGGAGGGGCCACGGGGCAGGGCTGGCAGGAAGCAGCGTGGGCTGGCAGCGCCAAGGCGTCCACCCATTTGTCTGTAATTAAAAGTGGTGTGTAGAGATTTCCTGTGACACGTCCCGCGAGTCCAGCTGCAGACACCGTGCCGCTGCAAGCAGGAGATGCTAATGAGCGCTTGTGCATATTAAATACCTTGTTTACACTCAGACAACAGCCGGTGGAGCTGGGGGAAGGAGGGGAGGTGGCTGCAATCTTCGCTCAGCCTTTCTGCCCCGCAGGAGCTGGGTTAGGCCAGGCTCTGGCTGCAGGACACTCAGCAGCGATGCCACCACCCTGAGTGTCACTCAAGTCTGCCCAGGGGTCCCCTGTGTGGTGCTGAGGCTCAGGAGGGATTGGGGGAACAACTGCCTGCCCTGCCTGAAGCCTGAAAAAGGGGCTGCTCTCACCTGGGGGAACTGGGACAGAGGAGAAGGCAGCAGGATCGGGGGACAGCAGGAGCCACCCATCCGCAGTGGCCAGACCCTCACTGCCCAGTGGCTCTGCAGGAAAGGTCCCCAGGGCACGGTCCCACCCTGCCCAGAGGGACAGCTCCGGCTCTGGGGTGTGGCTGCACTGGGGTTTGCCAGCACAACCCGCCCTTCCCCAGCAGTGCGGGGGGGCTGAGGTGAGGGCTCAGGGGCTGTCCTGGCTGGTGGTGGCCTTGGGCTGCTGCAGGGACACTGTCCCTGTCCCCTTCCCAGTCACGTGACCCTCGCTGCCTGCTGAGCCTGCAGGAACCCCCAGCCCAGGGCCCTTCCAGGCTCCAGGGGAGTCCTCATGTCCCTGGAAAATATGGAAGGGCAGGCACAAGCCAGGCTGGGGGAGCTCTCGGCAGGGCAGGGATCAGGCAGCTCCCTCCACCTGCATTCAGAGAGCTGGACAAACTCCAGGGAAGAGCTCTGAGGACACCAAACAGCCCCTGGTGTGACCCCAAGGTCGCTGCCCTGGCTGTGGGGTCACCTTTCCCTGGCCAGCACCCACACCCAGCGAGCTCCCACACCCCGCAGCACCCCAGGACACCGTGGGCAGGAGCTCTGCCAGCTCCCCCCTCTCTGGGACATCCTCAGGGGGCTGCTGCCCCGAAACCACAGCTTCAGCCTGGCTGCTCCTCGCTGCTGCCTCGGGAGCAGAGAGGCTCCCGGGGTGACGCACGCAGGTCTCACATGTGCCACCCCACAGGTTGTCCCAGAGGCTCCTGTGAGCGTGTCCCGGGAGGCAGGGCCGGGCTGAATGGCTGATGTGATCCTGACAGGCTGAGCTGTGCGCTGAGCTGGGCACCGCGGAATTGTTTCTCCGCCAGCCTCCTCCAGGGACAGGCAGGCGGCAGAGCCGGGAGCTGTGGGAAGGGTGGGAGGGCTCTGCTGTGCAAAGACACAGGAAAAGTCAAGCTGGGACCCTCGGGGACACCCTCCGCATGCCACCGGCAGCAGCTGGACCGCGGCATCGTCGCTGTCGTGTTCTCCCCGTGCTCCCTGTAGTGCCTGGAGCGAATTTCGGAGCACGGTCCCCAGCCGCGCACGCCTGAGCGAGCCAGGGGAGGGGACAGCCCCTGACTGGAGCCGCGGATGCCACCAGTGGAGGAAAACCGAGCAGTGGGGCTGCGGAGCTGCCTGGGCTTGTGCCAGGCTGTGGGGGAGCCGGGGGGGGCAGGAGGATCCCAGTGTGTGCCACACTGGGTCCGCCACAGCCCCGGACACCCAGAGCCCATCCCTGTGTCCCTGGCACTGAGCCCCGGGATAAGAGATGGTCCAGGGAACTCCCCGTGTGCCCCCAAGTGATGATCTCACACAGCCAGGGCTGCTCCCTGAAGTCACACCCTGCGAATTCCCAATCCCCGGCCCCAGGAATTCCCAATCCCCGGCCCCAGGAATTCCCAATCCCCGGCCCCAGGGCACCATCCCTTCCTCCCCGTCACCTCATGGGAGAGGGGACCGTGTTTGCACCCCTGCCTGGTCCCCTCGGGGTGTTTCCCACCTTTCGGGGCTCCTCGGGCGCAGCTGGGGCAGAGGGGTGAGTGGGGCTGGCACCAGGGTCACACAGGGGTGTGGCACTGAGACACGCCATGACCCCAATGCTCATGGCTGCTCTGGGGAGTCTGTAGCAAAGCATTTTTGGGGGGAAAGAAAACGCTTTTTAGGGTCCAAGAAAGCCTTGGGGCAGCGGGGGGGGAGTCCCCGGGATGTGATCCCTTTTCCTGGAGCCCTGCGTGCCCTGTGGGGCAGGGAGCTGTCCCTGCCTGGGTGATGGATGTCCCTTCCCCTGCCTGCACTGTCCCCAAAGGCCGCAGCTCTCAGCGAGATGCCACCAAAATGCCACCAAGCGCCAGGCGCTGCTGCCTGCCCACGCCCACTGGAGAGCCGGGGAGGACCCAATTCCCTCCCACGCCGTGGTGGGCTGGGGGCTGGCAGGAACCAGCTGAGTGCCACCCTCAGCGTGTGGCTCCTTGGCCCTGACCCCGTCAGCAGTTTTGCCGTCCCACCTGCACCCTGGAGCTCTGCCCGCCCCTCCCACTGCTCCCACCCAGCCCCGGCTTTCCACGGAGCTGCCAATCGCGAGCGTTTTAAATGTTAATGACGACGTTTCAGATTTGTAGTGGAAACTAATTAAAATTGTTATTGTTAGCGGGTTTGAATTGCCCAGGTGTGAATCATTATCCTCATTAAAATAATCAGGGAGACGGCGATGTGACAGGAGAGCAGATGGATGAGGAGCAGCCTGAGCCAGCGACCCGGCCGGCTGGGAACCTCGGTGCCCGCGGGGAGAGGGGGCAGCGCTGCCCAGGTGGGCACAGACCG
>JAHLSL010000176.1:205421-227214 GCA_025920805.1 Petroica traversi | reverse complement strand
AGGGAAAGGGCACGGACCTCCCCGCGCTCAAGGTCGCCTTTGTGCCACGAATCCCAGAGCCGGGGCTCCCCTGGGGACGGGCGGTGACACCAAAGGGAGGAACGATGGCGCACGGCCAGCGCTGGGGCTCTTTGCAGCCGGGCTCGCCCTGGAGCTGTGTCTCATCCCTTGTCCCCAGCCGTGTGGAGTGGCTCTTGGCGGTCCCCAGGATTCCAGCAGGGAAAGGTGGCACTGGGAGCCGCTTGCCAGGCGCTGGCCACGGGTGGCTGCGGGGATGTGCTGGCCAGGTGGCACTCAAGTCTAGTTTATCTGCTGATGTTTTCATCTATTGACGAATCTATTATTGATGATGCACTTTCCCGGGCTTGGCAGAGCTCTGTCCGTGCTCCATTCGTATCCATCCAATAAATCCCAGGCATTGCTGCTGAATTAATTATCCCCCAGATTGTTTTTTCATAAATATTTGACAAGCACTAACAATGCAAGGCGTGAAGCCCCCTGGTAATTCTGCGCCTCCAAATTTCCCTTCAAAGGGAGCTGTCACCTCCAGCACTGCGGGACCAGTGCGGCTTCAGGAAAGGCTGGGGCAGGACCTTGGATGAGGAGCTGCTGTTCCCCCCTGAGCTGAGGGGGTTTCACACAGAGAGATGTAAATGGGGCACAGCACCCGGACCCATTTAATTCCTGCTTCAAAGGAGCAACAAGGACACCCGAGCAGCCCAAATGCGTGGGTGAGGACAGGACAAGGACAAGGTGTGGTGCTGCTGGGATGCACGGCTGGGATGCTCGACCCCCTCTGTGACAGCGCAGCTGATGAATTATGGAATAACTGAGGTGGAGGAACCCACAAGGATCATCCAGTCCAGCTCCTGCTGCTGCACAGGGCACCCCAACAATCCCACCCTGTGCCTGGGGGCGTTGTCTGAACACTCCTGGAGCTCTGGCAGCCCTGGGGCTGCGATCGCTGCCCTGGAATGGGGGATTTGCTTGGGGTGTTGGGAAGTTTGGGGTTAATCCAGCAGAAAGTCTTGGAATGGTGTTTGTGTGGGGTCGTTGGGCTGTGATTGGGGTGGAGTGGAGCTCCTGGAAGGGGTCACTCGGTATGGGGTGCTCTGTGGGGCACCTGTGCCCAAACCTCTCTTCATCCTGGTGTCCTCAAACTGCTCCTCCTGGAGGCACAACCTCCATGCCGAGCCCCTGGAATGGGGTGACGTGGAAAAACATGGAAAAGCTGTGGGATCAGCGTTGGGGCTGGGCTCCGGGCATCCCTCCTGTCCCACAGCCACATCTGGGGAGGGGAACAGGGTGAGACGCAGTGCAGGATCCAGGGCTGATCCCACAGAAGCCCAGCCAGCTGTGCTGAAGGCTCGGGGAGGGAGCAGGGATCCAGGAGGCTGCAAGGAGCACCACGAACCCCAAACCAGCACTGCAGGCAGCACAGGGACGGCTCCAACCCAACCGAGGAGAAAAGCTGGAAGCTTCCCAGCCAAGCCTGCAGTCGGGAGGGAAATTTTTGGTGGAGCAGGAGCCACCACAGCCAGGCTGCAGCTTTCCCTGCCGGCTCTGAGGGGCTGGAAGCAGCAGCCAGGATGGTGTTGGATCCCAGCAGGCACCCAGAGAGTCCCCAGGGACTCTGCAGAGCTCCCAGAGCAGCAGCTGAGGTGGGAAATGCTCGCATTCCCACCTGGAGCACAGGCTGGAGCAAAGTTTGGGAAGGGCTGGGCTCTCCCAGCCTCAGAGAATCCATTCCCTGCTCTTCTACTCAGCCCAAAGCCAGGCAGGGAGGGGGTTTGGAGGCCAAAACCCACCTGAGGAGACTCTTCCCACCAAATCCTGGCATCTTTTTTGAGATGGGCCTGAGCTGCGGCCACAGCTCCGAGCAGTGACACCGCAGCAGGAAGAGCTCTGGGCAAGGATTCCTGGGATAAACTGGCAGTGGACCAGAGCACGGATGCTGAACGAGGCTGGGCAAATTAAACTGAGAGAAAGGAGGCCAAAAGCACCCGGGAGAGGCTGGGAATGGCTCCGAGGCTGGAATATTCCTCACACAGACGTGTCAGGAGCCCACCAAGACGTGCTGGATGTGGGAGCGTGGAGCTCTCCCCGGGGAATGGGGCTGGCACAGGGCAGGGTGACTCTCAGCTGGTTCCTGGAGTTATCAAACAATTAAAGACGTGATAAATTCAGCCCGTGGAACAGGAAATTGGCAATAACGCCAAAACGAAAGGAAGCAGTTGAGCTAACTGCTGGGCACTCTACAAAATTGGCTATAAAAAAGAAGGACTGCCATAAATACGAGGGCAGCCGGGAAAGGACATCGCTGGTAATGAAACCCCTGCTCCCCATGCGGGAAATGGGAAGGCACAGAGAGCTGGAGATGGGAAAATATCGGCCATGGTGGAAGGAGAGGGACTGGACTGTGTAGGGGTGGGTCCTCCCATCCCTGAACTGATGGTGTTGCACTAAGAGCCTCCAAAAATGACAAAATCCTCAGGGTGTTTTCCTGAGCCCCAGCAGTGCCCCTGAGGAGAGGCAGGAATGGGCTGGGACAGGTGTTGGGATAACGGGAGAGCTCATTCCTTGGGACTGCCTCGCCCAATCCAGCTCATTATAAGCGCCAGGAGCGGGGTCAGGCAAGTGCAGCCCACGGAAATTGCCTTTGAAGGGCTGTCCCCAGTGAGCAGCAGCCTTTGGGAAGCTCTGGGCTCTCCGTTCCCCTCCTCACAAGGCAGCAGCAGCATCAGCTCCCCGGCAAAACCGAGCTGATGAATTGTTAACAGTGACTGGAGCTATTTTCAGCTGATCCAGGACAAAACATTCAGCAAAATTCCAGCTACAGGAGGGGAAAAAAAAAAAACAACCCAACAACACAGCTGCCTTGTGCTCAGAGGCAGCAAACTGGGGTCTCATTGGGTGCAGGACCCCACATTCCATCTGCCTTCCTGTGGAGAGGGTTTGGGGGGGTTTCACTGCTCTGCTGCCAAAAGCTGAGCAGGGTTTGGCTGGCCCAGGCCACCCTGGGTTGGTGGCATCCCTGGTGGGACGCAGAGCTGGTGGCTGGGAGCTCGGGCTTGGCCAAGGTTTGTGCCGTGGGGTTGGTCACTGCTGGAATTCGGAGGGCACGGCTCAGGCACGAGGCTGTTTTGGAATGTCCATCCCAGAGAGGGGATTCCTGCCAGCTCAGAGCTGCTGGGCTGTCCCACAGCCCCTCGTGAGGGGTGGGACATCCCTTCCCTGCCCTCGTCAGGGGGAGCAGGGAGATAAAGGGACAGGTTTTGGTCACCTCCATGGCCAGGAGAGCACCTGAACATCCATCCCAGGCTTCATTCCCATGGAACCGAGGCTGCCTTCAGGCTCGGAGACCTCAGGGAGAGGCAGAGCAGAGGAAATGCTGGTTTGTAACACCCTCCTGCCCACCTTTTGTGATCCTGAACCTCAGTCCCAACCAATGTCCCTTCCCCTGCTCTGAGGTGGCCCCTGACCGCCTCAGCAGCCCCCCCACCCCCTCTGTGCTGCTGGTGGGTCCTGCCCCATCCCTTCCCAACCCCCACGGCCCCGGTGCTCCGTGGGGACCATGGGCTGGGTCATTGCAGGGGCCGAGGTGACCCTGGCAGTGCCCAGACCTGGACCAGCATCCCTAAACCTGCAGGGAACCTCAGGCTGAGCACGGAGGGGGGTGCAGATGGAGGGAAAACCCCTCCTGGGGTGGATTTGGGCACCTCCACAGCCCAAACCCCCCAACCCAGCCACAGAAGAGCTCCAGCCACGAGAGGGGACACCAGACCCCCAGAACAGCAGGAAAAGCTGCTCCAAGACTAAAAATCCTCTCACCTCTCAGCGCAGGCTCGGCAGAGGAACCGGCTCCTCCTGTGGCAGCAGCCAGAGCTGGGCAGGGAATTTCCACCGGGCACCGCAGGGTCCGGCCGGGCACGTGGAGCTGCCCCGAGCTGGGGACGGCTGAGGCCACCAGAGCCACCGCACGAAGGAGGGGACAGCTGAGTCACCTCGGAGAGAGCAGCCCACGCTCACCCAGCTCCCACCGGCAATTAATGCCAGCCCTAAATACAAACACGGCCTCGTTTAGTCACCAGCAGGACACGGCCGGGCGGCAGCGCCGAGCCTTCCCCCGGCAGCGCCTTTCAAAATGAAACAAACTCCCACGTGGAAACCTCCAGCTCCTCTTGGAGCTGCTAATTTATTCCCTTTGCTGCCGCTGCTCAGCCTGCAGACGGGGCCTGGTGTGTGGGATGAGTCCAGGGCTGCGCCTGCCCACCTTTCCCCGGGAAAAGAGCAGCCAGGAAGGGGCAGGAGAAGGGGAGAGCACAGGATGCAGCTCTGGGGCCCAGGGGGATCTGTGGAGATGATTTGAGGGAGAACAACCCCTGGCTGAACCCCACAGAGCTTGGGCTGCACCGCTGCGGCCCCGTTGCTCCCTGGATCGTGAGTGCCGCGGGTTTTTCTGGATCACAGCTCCCTGCTCTCCCAGCAGGCAGTGGCCGGGTGCATTTTGACAGCTCACAGTGCTTAATGCAGCTGGTGGCCGTGACCCCGCGTCCCGCAGGAGCTGCAAATCGATGTTTTCTCACTGCCAGGCGCTGTGAAATCCGTGGGGTGGCGTGGAAGGCCTGGCTGCCCTGCTGGGGTTATCCCGGGATGGGGCAGGACAAGTTCCCACTGCTGTCAGGGGCTGGGGATGAGCACTGCCCAGTGGCACCTGGTCATTTTGGGGAGCATCTACTGTTATTTATATTATATATATTTTTATTTTTTATTTTTTAAAATTTTTTAATTTTTATTTATCATTATTTATATTTATATTTATATTTGTTTAATATAAATGTTGAGGCTGGACCCCTTCTGAGAGTCTGTGTCGCCCCAGGAGCAGGGTGAGGTGGCTGGTCACTGTCACAGGTCAGGTTCCTGCTGCTCTCAGGGGCTGGCCACCAGCACTGCCTGGTGGCACGTGGCCATTTCAGGGAACACTTGCTGTCATTTAATGTAAATATTGAGGCTGGACCCCAGGAGAACCCAAACAGGGTCTGTGTCACCCCAGGAGCCAGGTGAGGTGGCTGGTCACTGTCACAGATCAGGTTCCTGCTGCTCTCAGGGGCTGGCCACCAGCATTGCCTGGTGGCATGTGGTCAGTTTAGGGAGCATCTGCTATTATTTGTATTATTTTTATTTATATTTATTTTTTCTATTTATTTTTATTTATATATCTTTTTATTTATTGTATTTATATTGTTATTTATATTTATTTAATATAAATGTTGAGGCTGGAGCCTGCTGGGGGTCTGTGTCACCCCGTGAGCAGCACCCAGGCTGCTGCTCATTCCACACCCCCAGAGGGATCCTGGCACCAATTTCAGGTGGGGCCAGGGTGTCCCAGCCCCCCCCAGATCCCTGGGGTCTGGCAGAGCCCCCGAGGGGCTGTGGGACACCGGGAGCAGAGTCTGGCAGCCCCCACGCACCCCTCTGGCTCCTCGGGATAAACCGTCTGCTGAACATGCTACAGGCCATTAGCTTTAACTAGAGGGAGTTGCGGGGAGAATCATTAAAGGAAAAGTTCACAATGCAATTAATAAAGCACCTCATTAGGTCTCCTTCCTCTCTGAGTGTGCAGCTACCGCTACCGGCTCTGGTGCTCCTGCTGCCCTGCTCTCAGGAGATGTTTTTTCCTTTCCTTTTCCTCTCAGGAGATGTTTTTTCCTTTCCTTTTCCCTTAGGAGCACCTTTTCCTTTCATTTTTCCTCCCCATATATGCTTTTCCTCTCCAGAGATGCTTTTCTGTTCATTTTCCTTTTCTTTTCCTCTCAGGAGATGCTTTTCCTTTCCTTTTCCTCTCCAGAGATGTTTTTCCTTCCCTTTTCCTCTCAGGATATGATTTTCCTTCCCTTTTCCTCTCCAGAGATGTTTTTCCTTTCCCTTTCCTCCCAGTTTTTCCTTGTCCTTTCCTTTCCCCTCAGGAGGCAGCACAAGGCTGGAGATGGTGCTGACCTCTCTGGGAATGTGACAGGGCCTGGAAGGTTTTACCCCACCAGGGTCCTGCCCAGGTGTCCCCAAACCCTGGGATCCCTCAGGGCAGCTCTCCATGCCCAGGACACAGAGAGGGACAAGCAGGATGCAAGCCCATTTTTGGGGGGGATCCAACAGCTCCTCCAGGGCTGCTGACACTTCATCCCTGTGCTCCTGGGGTTTCATTCCAACCAAAAACTGGAATTTTTTACCCCTTCTGGCTCTCTGCACTCCTCCCCAGGCTCATGAGAGCCTGGCAGGGCCAGGGCAGCAGGACGAGGCTTAAAAGGAGGGCTGAATTTGGGATTTTCCCAGCCAGAGTGGCACCCTGGGCTGGACCCTGCCTGTCCAGAGGGTGTGGAAGGGCAGTCCATGCCCCAGGCTGGCTCCTGGCCGTGCTTGGCTGGCACTGGTGGCCACGGGCAGGGCTTTGTTGCCCCCTCGGCCACCACCGGACACCACGGCTGCTTTCAGGAGCTGATTTCACATCTCCTCTCTGAGCTGCTCACATCCCTTTTGCTTCCCTCTGCCAGAGCCATGGAGAAGCTCCTGGGAGCCTCTCCCAGCCGTGTCTGCACAGCAGCCCAGGGGGACACGGCTTGGAAGTGCCACGGGATGGATGTGCCAGGAGGGGCTGTCATCCTCATCCCTGGCTGCTCTTTGTGCTTCCAGCCCCTGTCTCCCATCTCTGGCTCTGTTTTGTTTGCCTTCATCTCACCCTTGAGAGAGCTCCAAGGTCCCAGCTCCTGTTGGGATGGAGGAGGTTCCCCAGAGCTTGGGCTGCTCCAGAGCCATCAGGGCTGTCCCAAATTCCACGGGGAGCAGCATCCTGATCCCAGCTGGGACTTCAGGGGAAGGAACCAGGAGAGAGGAGAAACTGGGAAACAGCAGCGGTCCTGGGCAGTGGAGCATCTCCGTGGGGTTCAGGGCTGGATTCAGCTGCCCTTCCTGGCAGGTGGGATTTCAGGGAGATACGGGAATTGCACCCCTTGGAGCAGGGAAAGAGGCAGGCAAGTGTGCAGGTGTCCCTTGGACAGGGCTGGAGCTGTGGCAGCACTGGAGATGGATCCCTGTGGGAAAGGGAAGCAGGAAATGCCAATTCCTTCCATCTCTCTCCATCTGCAGCCCCAGCACGGGGCTTGTCCAGAGGGCAGCAAGGCAGGATCTGATGGGAAACCATCAAGACTAATGCTGATCAGGCTGCAGGCACTTCCAAGCACACAAGGGAACCCCAGAGAGGGAAAAGGAGCTCTCCAGACCCCATTCCTGCCCTCTGAGCCGTCGCATTCCTGCACCATGAGCTGCTGGAATGTGTGGCCAGCCTCCGAGGGGGTGCAGCAGATTTCCCATCTAAATCGGACTCCTTCTGTCTTAATCTGAGCCGGTACAAGTGGCTTAACCCATCGGACTAGCTCCAAATCCTCCTCTCCTCCTCCCGATCCCACTTAAGCCCCGGGTTTTGCCCCTCGCTAATCTCTGATTCTCTGGGATCACGAGATTGCTCTGCCAGCTGCACAAATCCAGATGCTTTGCTGCAGAGTGGGCACCCAGCTGGGGATGGATGCAGCTGGGGGATCCCCTCCCTGCTCTCCAACCCTGCTGCTCCCCTCCTGTGGAGCCTGGGAAAGCAAAGCCAGGGCACTAAACAGGGAGAGGTGCCCAAATCCCATGGAATTCCAAGGTTCCCATGGCAGGGTGCAGGTTCCGATGGGATTCGGGATGGCATTCAGGAGCCCCTGGCCAGAGCTGGAGTGGCTGGCCTGGGACATGGGCTGGGTGTGGGCTCCAGAGAATTCCCAGCTGAGGGATGGAAAACAAGGCCAGGGATAGAAAACAAGGCCAGGGAGTGCTCTGCTCTGCCAGGCTTATCCCTCAGGGTCTGTGCAACACCCTCCCTGCATGGAACCTGGCTCCTGGGATGGCTTCAGCCATGCAGCTGTGGGCACCAGAGGCACAGGCAGGAGTTTGGGGTGTCTCCAGGCTGCTGGAAGCTGCGCCCTACAGCACATGGCTCCTGCAGTGGGATGCTCTGCTCCCAAAAAACTGATTAAACCCACTCCAGTCCTTCCTCTGCTGCCCCAGAGATTACGGGACAGGACAAAACAGAGAACAGGATGGAAAGAGCCTGCCCAGCCCATGGCACATCTTGAGTCCTGTCTTCCCCCTCCGGACACATTGTCCAAGGGAAAAATCCCAACATCACAGGGCAGGGAGCCGTCACACAGGTGGGCACAGCCACACATCCCACACCACCCCTTCATTCTGACAGTGCCACTCCCCCAAATTTCCCTCTCTAAGCTGGGAAATCCCTGCCTGCCAGGAATGAGGCTCAGCACTGCTGTCTTGCAGCCATTTTGGAGGTATTTCCTTCACAACCTCCTATTTTTTGTGTGTGTGTGTGGTTATTTTTTCTTTTCTTGCAGCCTGGATTCCCTGCAGTGTTTTTTGCCCCTGTGTGCTTTTCCCTCTGGAAACAAAGAGCACCCCCAGCATCTCATGCAGGGCAGGATGGAGGAGTGGTGCAGGAGCCCGGTGGGCTCTGCTCCCACATCAGCCATTCCTTCATCTCTCCTACCACCACCTCCTGCCTAATGACATTTGCCTAATTAGCAACGTGCCCGATTGTTTTAGCCAGCAGGAGAATGGGCTGCTCGGCCGAACCTCGCAGAGCTGAGGGTGATGCCGGAATAATTTTTTCCTTTTCTTTTCTGTCCCTTTTCCCCAGCTCTGTGCACCCACAGCACCAGCAGAGCTGTGACCCTTCCCTGAGCCTGGTGCTCAGTGCTCTGGGAGTGCCCTGCAGGCCCTGAGCCTGAAGAGCCCAGAGCTGCAGAGCCAGGGACACCAAACATTCTGCTGGCTCAGGAAGCCAAGGGCCCCTGGCAGGACAGATTCTGGAAACTCGAGCTGAGCCCAGCCCAGCCCCAGCATTGGGCTGCCTTGTTGGATCTGTGCTGTGTGAGGGCTGGAACTTGTGTGTGTGACTGATGGGTGTGTGCATTGTGTCACCTGGGGGAGGTGATGCATCCAACAGGATCCTGATTAAACCCCGAGCTAACGACCCCCAGCCCTCTCACCGTGTCCGGCTCCATTTCCTAACACCAGGAAAAGGCATCAAGGGGGACCCAGAGCCCCAGAAAGGAGGAGCTGCAGATGAGAGAGGAGCATCCCCTTCAGGTGCTCTGCTCTGGCAGAGAACATTTGATTCGGGGGATTGTGCAGCGAGAAAGGCCAGGCTCGTTGCAGCCTTTGTGCGGCTGAGAGCGAGATATTAAAGTTTGATGCAGTGCTCTGGGAGAGGCTCCGTGATGGAGAGAGGAGCCTTGCAGGAGCTGGGGAGGCTTTGGGATCTTCGGGGGCTGTTTGTTACACATTTCCTCGCCTAATGGGCCGCACGTGAGCGGAGTGCTGAGGTCACAGCCGGCGCGGTTGCTGCTGTGACCTTGCCTGGTGATTTTCTCCGGGCAGGAATGCTCAGTTCCTCATGAATTGCAGGCGGCGACCCTGGGTGTCAGCGAGCAACCTCCACAATTTCGCTCATCACACTTCCAAAAGAGTTATGGCTTGGATTAGCGGGGTGTTTGCTCCACATAGAACCCAACAGAGGTGGCTGGGAAGGATCCTTGGGGGTTCCTGCATCCAAAACTGGCTCAGGCTGTGGATATTCCCTGAGAGCCTTGGGGATTCCTGCACCCAAAACTGGCTCAGGCCTTGGATATTCCCTGAGTCCTGGGGATTCCTGCATCCAAAACTGGCTCAGACCATGGATATTCCCTGAGCCTTGGGGATTCCTGCACCCAGCACAGGCTCAGGCCATGGATATTCCCTGAGTCCTGGGGATTCCTGCACCCAGCAAAGCACTGGCCATGGATATTCCCTGAGCCTTGGGGATTCCTGCATCCAAAACTGGCTCAGGCCGTAGTTGTGCCCTGGCAGCCTCCAAGAACAGGGGTATCTCTGGATCTCCCAGTAACCGCTTGGCACAGGACACAGGCAGCAGGATTTGGGCTTGGAATGGGTTTGCAGCAGGAAATCCCTGCCTGTTGGGCCCCTCTCTCCTTCCCCAGGGGTGGGAGGGCTGGAGCAGAGCTGTGGCCAAGGACAGGGCCCTGCTGTCACACCTCTCACAAGGAACTCAGCGATCCCATGATGCCAAAGCCACTCCAGGATTCCTGAATGTTGGATTCTGGTCAGCAGCAACCCAGCAACCCCGGGCAAACCCTAGGGCTCAGAGGCTGCTGGGCACTGTGGCCATCCCAGAGCTGCCTTGTGGCATCCCTGGAGCACCCCAGGGTGTGTTTGGAGTTCTGTGCTTGCATTTGGCTGTCGGTGCACAAGGCCAAGCCTCCTCCAGCTCCTGCCCAGGGCAGGGCACAGGGAATGGGGGTCCCTGGGTGTTCAGATCCTTCTGCTGCTGTGCCCACGTCCACAGGGGAGTCTTCCCAACCCCAAGAACTGCAGCAACTCCGTCCCAAGGATGCTCCAAGGACTCCAAGCTCCAGCCCTGAAGCCGTGCTGGCTGCAGGAAGCAATCAGTCCCCAGGACAGCCTGGCTCTGACACATTTCCCAGGACTGAGTCTTCCATTCTTGCTTTAACCTTTCCTGGTGACTCGTGGTGGCTGTGTTAAACCATGATATGCCTGCGACATGACAGTGATTTGTTCAAAGAGCCCACACTCGTCCTTGTTAGCGCTCACTCGGGGCTCTGACAGTCCTGTCAAAGCCTCGGCACATTTTTCTGTTCTCTCCCTCATTTGCTGCTGTCACCACAGGGAAATATCTGGATAACAATGGCCCTGGTGGCATTTGAGAAGCTCAGTGGCCTTGGCTTGGCTCCTGGGCTCTGCCCAGCACCCTGAGCCTGGTCCTGAGCTGCAGCAGCCCCAAGGAGCCTGTGGGGACCTAAAGATTTCCCAGCTCCCAGGCTGGAGCAAGATGCTGATCCCAAACCTCTGCACAGAGCCTGGATTTTGCACGGCTGGATCCTGGGGGTGGGCAGGGCGAGGAGCAGGTGCTGATCCCTGCCCAGGGAGTCAAGCAGCTGTCCCAAACCCAGGATTTTCCAGGTAAAAAAATCCCTGCTGCCCTCTCTCCCCAGCAGAAAGGGGATGGTGCTGCCAAGGCCTTGGATTGAACATAACCAGGGCAGGCAGAACATCAGGGATGCAGAAACCGGCCCTCTCCAGGGATCTGCTGAGGAGTGAGGTGCCTTTCTGAGCGTTTAAGACCTAATGCTTCAGCGTCCAGGGAACTCCCACGTGGATGAGCTTCAGGGCTGAGCATGGCAGCAGGAGAGGAGATTTATGCTGAGGTTTGGGTAAATGGGAGTGAGCTTGGGGGTGGTGTGGGAGGGCTGGCAGCGGGTTTGGTGTGCAAACAGAAGCCTGCTGTGAGCTGAGAGTTTCCAGCCTGGCCCATGCTGGAAATGTTGGGAAATCAAAGTGGTCCCTGGGCTGTAACACCCTGGAAAAGGAGGCAGGGGGAGGGCTGTAGGGATTGAAGTGGGATGCCCAGAGCTACCTGCAACCCTTCCCAATCCATGCAATCTCCTCCTGTGCGGTGTGAGCACCACAAGGAATCTTCACCGGAGCCTCCTCACACCCAGCCAGCCCCTGCACCCTTCCCAGGACATCCTGTCCCCTGTCCCTGTGCTGGCACAGGGGCATCACCTCCCCCTCCACTGCCTCACCTGGCACCCTCCATCCCATCCTGGCCCATCCGAGACCCTCCGGGATCCACGGAGTCACCAGGAGATGCCGAGCCCAGAGCAACCCATTTCCCAGAGATAATGTTGCATTTCCAGAGTGAGTGTAGACAAATCCGGCCAAATGTTCCCCTCCCTGAAGCCATCAAAGCCCCAATGAGTCTGTAATATTTAATGGCTTGTTTTGCTCCCTAAATGATACAATGAAAAGGATTATTAATGTTAATAGCGTTCTTATCATATTTTAATAGCATCATGTATAACCCAAATGTCATCTCAGCACATATTTCTCTTGCTCTCACCCAGGGCACGGAGCAATCGCACTCCAGGGATGTGGAGCGGGAAGAGGCATTGGGCAACAGGGTGGGAAGGGGGGCTGGAGCCTGAGGAGGAGCTGGACTCGGCTGGCTGGAGAGAGGGGATGCAGAGATGCATTGGGAACTGCTTCCCTGGCAGCAGGGGAAGGAGGGGATCAAAGGGCTGTGGGGGGAGATGGGCAGGGAACGGGACATTGGGTGGGCAGGGAAGGATGTCAGGGATGGAAAGAGAATGGTGGATGGGATGGGCATGGGAAGGATGCATTAAATGGGCAGGGAGAGGATGTGTGGGATGGCAGGGGAATGGTGGATGGGATGGAAAGGGAATGGTGGATGGGATGGAAAGGGACTGGTGAATGGATGGGCACGGGAGAGATGCATTAAATGGGCAGGGGCAGGATGTCTGGGATGGCAGGGGAATGGTGGATGGGATGGAAAGGGACTGGTGGATGGATGGGCAGGGGAAGGATGGATGGGATCGCAGGCAAAGGATGTTTGGGATGGGCAGGGGAAGGATGCCCAGAATGGGCAGGGGACGGATGTACAGGGAAAGTTTTTGTGGGATGGACAGTGGAAGGATGACCAGGATGGCGGGGGACTGGTGGATGGGTTGGGCATGGGAAGGAGGCATAGCATGGGCAGGGGAAGGATGTCAGGGATGGGCAAGAAAATGGTGAATGGGATGGGAAGGATGCCCAGGATTGGAATGGGAAGGATGCCCAGGGAAAATTTTTACGGGATGGGCAGGGGAAGGAGGCACAGGACAGGAAGGGGAAGGATGCCCAAGGCAGCTCCAGGCAGCCCCAGGAGAGCACAGGAACCCTGGGCATTGAAGGACCCTTTCCTATCCAAGGGGTAAAAATGGCTCTCATCCCCTACAGCCACCAAATCCCGCTAATCCAGCAGGCCTGGAAAGGGCTGGATGTCCCAGACAAAGAAGACCAGGCCACCAATGCAGGGCAGGATCCCCCAGGACCTTCCAAAGCTGCTGCTGCTCCCAGTTCTCTTCCCGGCACCCGGTACTCCACCAGGAGCAGCTGTCAGTGGCACACTCCAATTTCCAGCAAATCATTTCACAGCCCAGAGAGCATTTCCCTATTTTTTTTCCCCATCCAATCAATTTTCTGGATTAGTTTAACTAGGCTGAAATCTCCCATTTTTCACGTGGCGTTTGGTCTCCCTTGCATCCAGCCCTCGCCTCCTTGCCAGGCAAGAGGGGTCAGAGTGCACAGGGACCTCAAGGACAAAATAATTTCCTTTTTCCCAGTCCTCAAACCAAGCCATGGCATTTCCACAAAGGAATTGCAGAGAAGAGCCAGAAAGACTCAAGGAGCAGCCATGAGTTGCTAAAGCTTCCCAAGAAACACCTCTACACCTGTAAGAGCTTTGGACCCTTGGAATTTTCACTGTGGTGTGGATGGGAATGGGTTTTCCCCGTTGTCCTGTGCCAAGGGCTGGGCACGGGTGCAGCACAAACCCCTGCACATCCACACTGACCCCAATTCTGTCCCAGACACTCGAGCACTGCTTGTACAGCCACAAACCCACCTGTCCCAAGTGCTGGGAGCATCCCCCATGAATTTGGGAGCATCCACCATGGATATAGGAGCCCATGTGCCCTCCAGCGCCAGCTCCCTCCCATCCCAGCTGCTTTGTGCCAGGAGATGAAAGGGGGCAGCTCAGCTCTGACCTGCTCATATTTCACTAAAATGTTATTTTAACACTTGAAAGGGTAGAAAATACCATCGGCGGCTCCTCGTTTATCAGATCGATGCGCGGGGAGCAGGGCACGCACGCGCTCCACATTAATGAGCCCGGGGGGGAGCTGGCAGCTTCCTGGCACTGCCCTGGCACTGCCCTGGCACAGGGACACAGCGATGGCAGGACGCACGGATGGGGTGGAGGCTCCTGTCCCCTCTAGAGAAGGCCACGAGTGCTCAGTGACTCCTGTGGGGCCAGGGCAGGGAAGGGAAGGCAGCAGTGAGGGAGACCCAAGGGCAGGGATAGATGGGATATTGGGAAGGAATTCCACCTGTGAGGGTGGAATTCCTCCCTGAGGGTGCCAGAAAAGCTGTGGCTGCCCCTGGAAGTGTCTGAGGCCAGGCTAGGCAGGGCTTGGAGCACCTTGGGACAGTAGGAGGTGACCCTGCTGTGGCAGGGTGGGACTGGAGGATATTTAAGGTCCCTTCCAACCCAAACCATTCCATGTGGAGGAGGGGCCGGTGCTAAGCTGGTCTTCCCACAGGACACATTCCCACAGCAACGTGGTGGCTCCAGGATCCTGAAAGGTGCCACAGGGACACATGGACAGCAGCAGGGTCAGGCATTGTTCAGCTCCAGACAGCCCCAGGGATGGTCACTGGCACAGGGATGGAGACAGTGGCACGGGGATGGAGACACTGGCACAGGGATAGTGACACTGGCACGGGGATAGTGACACTGGCACGGGGATAGAGACGCTGGCACAGGAATGGTTGCTGGCACAGGGATGGTGACACTGGCACAGGGATGGTAACACTGGAACAGGGATGGTCACTGGCACTGGGATGGTCATCTTGGCCAGACACAGCCCCAGGGATGGTCACTGGCACAGGGATGGTGACACTGGCACAGGGATGGTGATGCTGGCACAAGGATGGTCATCCTGCCTGGACACTGGCACAGGGATGGTCACCGGCAGGGGGATGGTGACACTGGCACGGGGATGGTGATGCTGGCACAAGGATGTTCATCCTGCCTGGACACTGGCACAGGGATGGTGATACTGTCACAGGGATAGTGACAGTGGCACAAGGATTGTCCCTGGCACAGGGATTATCCCTGGCACAGGGATGGTCATCCTGCCTGGACACTGGCACAGGGTTGGTGACACTGGCACAGGATGGCCATCCCTCCCAGCAAAGCCTCAGGCACTGCAGGAACTTTGCCCACACCTCAGTCTCCACAGGGAAGTTCTGCCCACCCTCAATCCGAGGACAAAGGACAGCTGCAAAGATCAGGCCGTGCCAGGAGAGCTCCTGGGAGCAGGGCTGGCTTTGCTTGTCCAACACCTCCGTTAATAATCCTGGCACGCAGAGTAAACAGAAGCAGCAGCTGTGAGGGACTTGCAGGGACTTTCCAGTTTCAAAGCAATATTTGGGATTTTTCACAGCCCTCAGGGCACTTGCGAAAACAGCTTTGAGTCCTAAAGGTCTCACAGCTTTAGGACAAGGATTTTACTCGTTGCTTTTTCTTCTCTGACTCAGAAGGATTCCCAGAGGGCCCAGGAGGCCACGGACACAGGGAACTGAGAGATTCCAGTGCTTCACAGACACTGAGGTGGGAATGTCCTCACTGACCACACCCAGACCTGCTCCAGGGCTGGAGTTACCTGGGCCTGACACTGGCTGTGAAAATATCAGAGGTGCCCAGTCCTGTCTGCCTTCACACAGGGCATGGAGTGGGTCAGAAAACTGCTTTTTCCATGAGATTCCCCACAATCCTTTCAGTGGAATTTGGATTTGGGGACATCCCATGGTGGGTCTTGAAACATCCCCGTGGTGAGGGAAAGCAGCCAGAATGAAGGAGGGAGTCCCCAGGGACACCCCATTCACAGAACTTGCAGTGGAACTGGTGCCACACAAAATGTTCTCACCCAATTGAGTGAGGAAACAATCAGAGAAAAATCATGCGTTTTGTAGGAATGTGGAGGGATTTTTTTAAGGCGGAAAGAAAAGCGATATTCCCAAGCGGGAAGGAGCGAGACACCGCTCTTCTAAATAACACATCCCTGGGATTTGCAGGTGAAACCAGGCTGGGGAAGAGCTCAGAATCCCGAGGAGGAGAGAGGACCCCGCTGAGCCGGCAGGCAGGATGTGATCCACTCAGGAAAACACAGCCAGGCCATTGAGGGGAGAATGATCCGAATCCCAGGCTGAGGTGCTGGCAGGGGAGCCCCGTGGTGCAGCGAGGCTGAGCAGGGCTGAGCATGGCTGCTGAGGGGGTCTCTGCTTTCCTTTCTCCTCATCCATCCCAGCTTCCAGAGGATTGGAGCCTGCTGAAAACCCTCCTGCTGCTGGCAGAGTTTTGTGAGCCCTGGTGATGCCACCCTGGGGAGGGCGGTGATTCCTGCAGGGAGATGAGCTGGATCAGTGCCTAAACCAGAGGCGTTTTTAGGGTTGTGCAGCCCCAAATGCAACCTCGACCCCAGTTCCCCGGGATTCCAGGGACCCTGGGTGCATTCCAGCCTCACCCAGCCTTGCCAGGACAATCCCAGCCTCAGCCCCTGCACCCGCTGCTGAACCATCCTCCCACAGGTCTTGGATTCCCTGGAGAGGCTCTGGATGGTTTTTCGGCCACTGGGGCAAGGATTCCCTGCAGGAAGGCACCCCAGGGGCACGGCAGAGCCCCGGGATGGGGACAGGAGCTGTGCTCAGGGAGCAGCTGTGCCGGGATCTGAGCGAGGGCTGCAGGCATATGGCAACCCATTCGCTGAAGGGAAAAAAAATGAAATTACCCAGCACTCTAAACCAGTCCATTTAGAGCCATATCCTGACTGTAATCAGGCAATAGTATTTCATTTACTGCCGCTGCTGTGATGCTGTGAATGAGCAGAGCTTTGGGGGGATGGCTTTGGGGGACACCCAAACACAGCCGGGTTAGGAAGAGGGGTGAGGAGGCTCAGCTGGGGTGTCCCAGTGCCCCCACCCTGCAGTGGCAGTCCCTGCTCTGGTCCCACTGCTCTCCATGGGACACTCCAGGCTCTGGGACATGCAGCATTAATGTCACATCAGCCTAATGGGCAGTTGTCTCATTTCCAGGTTTCACAGCCTCATTTTCCAGGCGCAGATGAGATGTTTGTGCCACTGCCTGTCAGCGGGAAATGCTGCTGCTCTTCCCTCTCCTTGCTGCAAGGTGGAAAATGGGAGAATGCTTTGTAACTGGGTTATGTGCACCCTGAGCATCTTTCACCTCCTGCTTTTTGTTTTGTTTTGTTTTGTTTTGGGTTTTTGGGGGTTTTGTGGTTTTTTGTTAGTTTTTGTTGTTTTGTTTTGATTTTTTTATTGGTTTGGTTTAGGGGGGGGTATTGAGGTTTTTTCCAGGGTTTTTTGTTTTGGTTTTTGTTTTGGTTTTGGTTGTTTTTTTGGGGTTTTGTTTGTTTGTTTCTACTTATGGGAATGGGATGAAGCCTGTGAGGGATGGGAGACCTGCCCAGAGAAGCTGTGGCTGCCCCTGGATCCCTGGAAGTGTCCAAGGCCAGGCTGGATGGGGCTTGGAGCAGCCTGGAACAGTGAAAGGTTTGGGGTGGAACGAGATGAGATTTAAGTTCCCTTCCAACCCAAACCAGGCTGGGATTCTGCAATGAGGATTCTTGTTCCTCCAGCGCTGTCATTCCTCAGGGACCCCATCATCCCATCCCTGTGGGATGCAACTTTCCAGTTACACAGAGGCTGCAAACACCAGGCTGAGCATTTCCTGCAAACTCCCTGGAGTGAGGGACCAAAAGCTCTTTACCAGGAGCTGTGGAGGAGGGGGCTGTGATCATCCCCGAGGCTCCAAAACGAGCTGGGCAGGATCGAGAGGGAGCAGAGAGGAGCTTAGGCCACCCTTTGATGCTGCAAAGCGCTCGGCAGCCTTAACTGGCTCTCCCCAGCCCTTCTCCCTTCAAAGCAAGACCCAGGCAGAGTTCAGCTCCATCCCCATGGATTGGAGGCATCGTGCAGCAGTTCCAGGAGTTATTTGGGGAAGCTGTGATAAGAGCAGGCAGGGACCAACCCGCCTGGGGTGCAGCTGTCTCCCCACGCTGGTCGGACCTGCTCTCCCTGCCCTTCCCAGGCTTCCTGCTGCTCATCCAGCCCTTTCCCTGCCCTTTGGCTGCTGTGGACGTGAGCCGTGCCGGGTGCCACGGGTCCCCTCCCTGCTGCTGGAATTACGGGGTGCAGGCAGGAGGCAGGGGCAGAGCAAGGGCAGCGGCTCCAGCAGCTCATTTTTGGGTCAGAGCACAGACCCCGCAGCACCTGAGGGTGCAGGTGGAGCCCAGGGATGATCCCCAGCCGTGCCCCGCGGTTCTGGCTCTGTCTGCCCTGCGTGTGCTGGGGTTTGAGTGCCCTGTGCCCTGCAGGTGGCTCGGGGAGGGGACAGGAGGGATGTGCAGGGCTCCTGGCAGTCAGTCACCCCTGGGGAAGTGCTTTGGAGACCGGCTGGCCTGACACGTGGTATTCCTCTGCAGGAAGGGGGGTTTAAAAACACAACACCTGCAGATGCTGCTCAGCACCCCAGCTCCTCAAATGATCTCCCAGAGGGATGGGACAAAATCAGGGGAAAGGTCACCTTTGACATCCTCCCTCTCTCTCTGCACGAAGCAGATTTGTACGAGGCTCCAGGGCTCTCCAGGAAGCCTGTAAGGGATTCTCCTGTTGGCTGAGGGGTTCTGTGTGACTCAAACAACACCATGGACAGGTCATAGACTCATGGAATCATGGAATGGGTTGGGTTGGAAGGACCTTAAAGCCCATCCAGTTTCACCCCCTGCCATGGCAGGGACACCTTCTACAAGGTGCTCAAAGCCTCATCCAGCCTGGCCTTGGACGCTTCGAGGGATGGAGAAGCCACAGCTGCTCTTGACCAGGCCTTCCCCAGTCCGGTTCCATTCCACCTCCACTGTCCCTTCACTGTGATTTTCACATATTTTGAATTTTTCAGTTTTTTTGGCTTCCTTTTGCTACCTTGCTCCTCTCTCCACCTAAACACAGCCAGCATTTCACTGCTGGCACAGCAAAGCTCCCTCTGACTCTTCCCACGCTTGGTCTGAGCTCAGTCCTCATGGAAGACCTTCAGGAATTGCTGCCAAGAGCAGCCCTTGGAACAGGCCATGGGCTGGACTTTCCACACGAGGATTTTCTTGCTGACTGGCAGCAAGAACTGCTAACTGAGACATCTCCTGTAGGAAAGGACTGGATAACATTCCCTGTGCTCCCAGCCCTGCCAGGGACTCAGATCAACTCCCCGTGCCTGTGCACGAACCCTTTTATCCGAGCTGAGCTCCCATTAACTCCTGCCCCTGGAAAGGAGCTGGTTGAGCTCCTCAGAACCAAGATCTCCTTTATTCCCACCTCATCCCAGCAGCTGCTGCCCCGTGGCTCCTCACACGCTGGATGTCCTGGCAGACGTCCCCTGGATGCTCCCTCATTCGGCCAAACACACCCAGAACTCACCTGTGGCATTGCTGGGGGTGACAAGGACCAGGAGGGTCCTGGCCACCTTCACCCCGACTCTGAGGACGGGGTGAAAGGGCCTGGGGGATGTGTCCCTCACAGAGCCCTCATCCCCTGGCTCTGCTCTGCGGGTTTGTGCTGCGGGGACCCTGAGTTGCTGGTGGGACGCAGGGACATGCCACGTCTCAGGAATGCACCCAGACAGCCCCGTGCCTCTGCTGATGTGAGTGTTCTCCCAGGAATGTCCCCGCAGCGTTCCCTCTGCAAACTTGCCCCATTTGGGGCCGTTTGGGGCGGTCAGGCCCTGAGATGAAAGCCTTTGGGTCTTGACTCATCTCGCTGTAAACACTGGATTTCGAGTTCCCCGTGCTCTGGAGGAAGCTTTGGCTCGATTTGGGAGGAACTCCAGGCTTTGCATGCTCCTTTGCATGGCAGATGAGCGGCAGATCCCCGCGGGGCCAGGTGGATCCTTCTCCTCCAGGGGACACGCGGCCACCCCGAGCTCCTGCAGCTCTGGTGCCACCTGCGGCCGTTTCACCTGCCAAAAAAAAACCTCTGGAACTTCAGGTTTAATCTGCTGTGAGCCCTTCCAAACGATCCGTCCCTCCAAAATAACGCCGTGCTTTGACGGGCCTGTGACAAGGACATTTAATCCTGCAAGTTGATCCTTCTGTCCGTTTGACTGGTGGCCCTTTTGTATCAAAACTCCTCGAGCCACCGAGTGAGAGCTCAAAGGCTGCTGGTAAATGGTCAGCCCAGTGCCCTCGGAACAGGCCCAACGCATCCGTGCTGCTGCTTTTCCCCCAGGGAATAATCACATCCCTTCTCCCTGCCCTGCGCATGCACGGGAGGTCGGGATTGTTGTTTCTGATGAACTTCAAGGCGCCTCTTGCCGGAGAAATAAAATTTCTGTGGGTTTATTTATTTATTGATCTGCTCCCTTCCAAAGCGAAGGGAGAAAAAGAGGCAAGAAGGCAGGAGAGAGGGAGATGAAGAAGCAGGAGGGGGGTGGAAGGACAGGGAGATGAGCACCGGCTCAATCCTGCCTGCCACAGTTTAATCAAAGGTTTCTACAAAGGGAAGCCAAATCTTTTCAAATTTGTCCTCAATGCTTTGCTGCATTTGCCGTTTGCCCAGCGGAGCCAGGGCTCAGAGCTGCTGTCCCCAGAGGCCACCTCTGTGAGGTGACAGAAGGCTTTTGGCTCCGAGCTGCAAAGAGAGACTGAGCGGCAGTGGTGTGGGATCCGGGGTGAGGGCTGGGTGCTGCTCCAGGTGAATCCTCTGGGAACAGCAGTGGCTGCTCCTGGATTTCTGCAGGCTGCCCAACCCTGGGGAGGCACGGCAGCACTGCCAGGGCTTAATTGCAGATGCACCCTGGGCAAAGGGGCTGATTCCTGCTGGCAGCTTTCAGGAGGAGTCATCTGCTGTTCCAGTAATGCCTCATGCTTCCCACAGTCCCTCCGAGCTCCCGCAACCTGCAGGGGCAATTGGCTCCCTCAGCGCCTCCTCCAAGCTCCTGGATTTCCTCCAGCTCTTTCATTTCCTACCAGAGGCCTCGATGGCAAACGGGGTCACCCCTTTAACCCCGATCCAGAGCTCGCGATGTTCTGCCTGGCCCCTCTCACCCCCGTGGGTGGTGCCACTATTGATTCTGGCTGAAGCTCTGCCAGTTGGGTCTGTGCCAGGGGAAACTCCGACAGAACAGAGAATCCTGGAGTCACTGGGGTTGGGAAAGTCCTTCCGGACCATCTAGTCCAAGCTGTGCCTGAACCCCACCTTGTCCCCAGCCCAGAGCACTCAGTGCCACCTCCAGGCCTTTCCCGGACACCTCCAGGGATGGGCACTCCAAACCACCCTGGGCAGCTCCTTCCAATGCCTGACCACCCTTTTCATGGAGAAATTCCTCCTGATGTCCACCCTGAACCTCTCCTGGCACATCTTGATGCCATTCCCTGCCAGAGGATCCTGCCATTCCCATGGCCCTGTCATGTGGGGCACAGTGGCCACACAACATCAGGGGCTGGAGTGGTGTCCAAAGTGTGTCCCCCCAGGTTCCCCCAAGGTTTGTGACCTTCCCATGGAGCGAGAAGGGCCACCAGCCCCACTTTCGGGGCACAGGAAGGCTGGCAGGGGTCCCAGCCAGGCTGCTGCCCTTTATCTCCACTTTTATCATCCAGTGCTGCACTCCACAGCCCAAGAGGCTCTGAGTGGAAGAACTGCGATGCTTATTCATCCAGGGCAGACCCTGATAGGAGAGGACTGATAAGAGCCACCACAAGGGCTGCTGGAAGCAGCAGATAAGATCTCAGTTCTGCCATCAGCCCTGTGTAATGCAGCGCCTTCATGAATATGCAGCTCCATTGTGCTGCCCGGGACTGCAGGACAGGTTTGAGAGCTGAGCTCAACCCTTGTCTGGAAAAAACCCAGCCTGGGGGAATAAATGCAGAAAGATCCACAGAACGGACCCTGAGATCCACATCCAGGGCACAGAATTGACCCCGAGATCCACACCCAGGACACAGAGCTGACCTTGAGATCCACACCCAGGGCACAGAACTGACCC
>JAHLSL010000176.1:189302-200449 GCA_025920805.1 Petroica traversi | reverse complement strand
CAGGGTTCCAGCAGTGTCCAGGGTACAGGGCAGGATCCTGGATCCCCCAGGAAGGGGTTGTAGCAGTGCCCAGGGAACAGGGCAGGATCCTCAATCCCCAGGACAGGGTTCCAGCAGTGCCCAGGGCACAGGGCATGATCCTGGATTCCTCAAGATGGGATTCCAGCAGCGCTCATCGCACAGGGCAGGATCTTGAATCCCCAGGACAGGATTCCAGCAGTGCCCAGGGAACAGGGCAGGGTGCTGGATCCCCAGGACAGGATTCCAGCAGTGCCCAGGGAACAGGGCAGGATCCTGGATCCCCCAGGACGGGATTCCAGCAGTGCCCAGGGCACAGGGCAGGATCCTGGATCCCTCAGGACAGGATTCCAGCAGTGCCCAGGGAACAAGGCAGGGTGCTGGATCCCCAGGACAGGATTCCAGCAGTGCCCAGGGAACAGGGCAGGATCCTGGATCCCCAGGACAGGATTCCAGCAGTGCCCAGGGAACAGGGCAGGATCCTGGATTCCTCAGGACAGGATTCCAACAGTGCCCAGGGCACAGGGCAGGGTGCTGGATCCCCAGGACAGGATTCCAGCAGTGCCCAGGGAACAGGGCAGGATCCTGGATCCCCCAGGACAGGGTTCCAGCAGTGCCCAGGACAGCAGGCATTGGAGCAGGCAGGGTCCAATGGCTCTGGTGTGTGGAGCACTTCAGTCTGTGGGGACAGGGATGGATTTACAGAAGGAACGAGCCAAAAATCCAAGCTGGAGAGAGCACGCTGAGGGTCCAACAGGAACCCCAGGCAATGGGAAGCTCCTGGGGCTGGAGGAATGGGAGGATCATGGCAGTGCCAGGGAGATCTTTGGCTCTCTGCTGGCTCTGAGCCCAAGCAGGCCACCAGCAGATGGGGGATCCTGGCCCAGATGTCATCTGGGGACTGATGGCACCTAAATCCATTGGGATGGGGAGCCCAGGGAGCTGCAAAGCCCTCGGGGGAGGCTGGACTCTGCTTTGGCCCAGGAGCCATCAGTGATTTGGGGAGTCTTTGGAGTGAAGGTTGGGGAAACAGGGCTCGGCAGTTCCCATTGGGGTGTTGACACCTGTGACCATTTCCAGCACATCTGGGCATCAACAAAACATCAGAAGCAGCCCCTGCCAGCTGCAGCATGAGCTGGGTGAGTCCAGAGGAGGCCACGGAGCTGCTCCCAGGGCTGGAGCCCCTCTGGAGCCGGGCTGGGAGAGCCGGGGGTGCTCAGCTGGAGAAGGGAAGGGTCCAGGGAGAGCTCAGAGCCCCTTGCAGGGCCTAAAGGGGCTCCAGGAGAGCTGGAGAGGGACTGGGGACAAGGGATGGAGGGACAGGACACAGGGAATGGCTCCCACTGCCAGAGGGCAGGGATGGATGGGATTTTGGGAAAGAATTGTTCCCTGGAAGGGTGAGCAGGAGCTGGGTTGGAATTTCCAGATTTGCTGTGGCTGCCCCTGGATCCCTGGCAGTGCCCAAGTCCAGGCTGGACAGGGCTTGGAGCAGCCTGGGAAGGTGTCCCTGCAGGGCAGGCTGCTCCAGGTGAGGGAGCTGGACCCACTGGGAGCCAGAGCAGCCCTCCTGAAACGCCTCTTGCCCGGCAGGTGAGGGACAGCACGAGCGCTCTCTAATCTCGTGTCCTGCCAGCGCCTCACACTCGCCGCCATCCAAAGGGGCCAGATCAATACCCTCAATAAAAAACAGTTCCAGGCAGCACAGGGAAGCCGGGATCAGCCCGCTCCTGGCAGATAAAGAGGAATTGATCTCCGAGCTGGAGAGCAGAGGCTGCTCAGGTGCGAGGGCTGGAGCCGAGCCCCCCTGACGCCGAACATGCTCCGGCATCGAGCGGGCCGGTTCCGCCACGCTGGAAACAATCAGGAGCTGAATCAGCTGGAAGAGCACATTGAAACGGAGAAATTTGAATCATAATTCCAAGCTGTGAAGAATAACTCTCCCAGCCACCCAAGGAGACAATCCCTCAATCAGGAGAGCAGAGGCCTGTTAAGAAAAGCGGGCAGGCGTCAGACAAAAGTGAGAGCAGCTGTAGAGAATGAAAGCGGCGATAACGCGGCGGTGGGGACGGGAAGCGGATCATTTCCAACCTTGCAAAGGGACAAAACAACCGGGGGACACAATGGGAAGCGGCGTTGGGGACACCTGCGACATCCGGAGAGGGGGGCTGGGATGGGTGGCTCTGTGTCCTCCCACAGGGCTCTGGCTGGGAGAGAGGAGGATTTGAGGAGGTGATTTCTGTGGGTGGAGGTGCCAGAGGTGAGGACAGGGAGAGGGAGGTGGGAAGAGTGGGATGCGGAGCTGCCAGGCCGGGGATGAGCAGCGGGGAGGATTCAGGTGAGCAGAGCAGGCTGGTGTCACGCTGCTGTTTGAAAAGGTCGGCCTGACATCCATCCCGGGCAGTGACACCGAGAGCCTTGTTCAGGGCTGGATGTCTGAGGAGCTGGGGGAAGGCGGTGACACTGGTGACACTCAGTGCAGGTGTGTGGGAAATGTGTGGTGTCACCTTGACAGGATCCTTTGGGGGTGGGAGACAGGTCTGATGGCCAGAGGGAACAGTGCAGGCCTCTGGAGTTGCTGGTGAGCCATCACCATCACCCATTTCTACTCCACCTCACCATGCCCTCCATGCTGAGGCACAAACTGAGCTCCTCGCTCCTCACAGGGGACACAGAGCCCCCAAGCCATTGTCACGACCCCAGGGGATGCCAAAACCCCTGAAGTGCAGGGCTGATCCTGCCAGGATCCACAGGGATTCCACTGCAGCTCCAGCCAGCTCAGCACATGGATCAAACCCCTGTGCTGAGAGCTGGAAGGGTGAGAACAGCAATGGATTTGGGTGCAGGATGCCCAGGAAGAGAGGTCAGCTGATGGGATGGAGTAAAAGGCTGGAATTCCGGGCTCAGTGACCATCCCAGGTTGCAGCAGGCCAGGCTCAGCCCCGTTCTCTGCGGGGCAGGGAGCCTCCAGCACAGCCAGGCTATCCCCAGTTCAAAGCAGCTCAGGAGCTGCCCAGTTAATTCTGATTTATCCCTGCCTGGAGCAGTGGCACATCCCACCCACGCAGCTCCAGCTCATCCCTATCCCTGCCTGCCAGCAGTGTCCATCCCTGGGTGCTCCCAGGCTGCCCCACCGCTGTCCATCCTTCCTTCCTGCCTGCCTCCACCTCCTCCTCGTCACCATCCCTCTTGTCCTTGCAAATGGGATTAATAAATGCGCGGAGGGGCCTCTGGAATTGGCAGCAGCTGGATTGGGGCCCAAGGTCTGCTCTGCCTGCACAGGGAAGGGGCTCCTCACAGACCTGCTGGATGGAGCCATTCCAACCTCATTACCCACAGAGATGGAGCCGGGAAGGGGAGGAGGAGGAGGCCGGAGCAGGGAGGGAATCAGAGCTGTGAGGCCTCGAAGAAACCTTATTTTATTCTGAGAGAGGCCGGAGCCGCAGGGCCGTGGCCTTGGGTGGATATTGAGGATGCAGGCAGGGAGCCAGAGGGAGGAGTGGGGTTGCAAACGGGGCTGGTGCTGACGGGCAAATGGCAGCTCCTCCGGGGATGCGTTTTGGGATCCTGCACCACCCTGGGCAAGGTGACACAAAGTCCCCAGGGCATGGCACAGCTCCAGGCAGGGTGGCATAGAGTCCTCAGGGCATGGCACAGCTCCAGGTGGGATGATACAGGGACATCAAGGCATGGCACAGCTCCAGGTGGGGTGACACAGTCCCCAGGGCATGGCACAACTCCAGGCAGGGTCACACAGAGTCCCCAGGGCATGGCACACCTCCAGGTGGGGTGACACTGGGTCACCACGGCATGACACAGCTCCAGTGGGGTGACAGCGTTCTCAGGGCATGGCACAACTCCAGGCAGGGTCACACAGAGTCCCCGGGGCATGGCACAACTCCAGGCAAGGTGACACTGGATCACAAGGCATGACGCTGCTCCAGGCAGGGTGACACCGTATCACCAAGGCATGGCACACTCCGGGCAGGGTGGCACAGGGTCACCAAGGCATGGCACAGCCCATGTGGGGTGATGCCATTTTGTGGCTGTGACACAACCCCATGACGAGGTGGCACAGGGTCCCCAGGCCATGGCACACCCCTATGGGGGAGTCACCTGTGCACGTGACAAAAAGGACGGAGTGCTGCAGGCGTTGGCAGGGACTGAAAAATTGCTGAGCTCCTCTCATCCATCAACTCCTCCGGCAGGGGAGGGATGGCGGCGTGTGTGTAACAGGGAACTGAGCATGTGGCACAGGGAACAGAACGTGTGTAACAGGGAACAGAGTGCGTGGCACTCAGAACAGAGCGTGTGGCACAGGGAAAAGAGCGAGTGGCACAGGGAAAAGAGCGAGTGTCACAGGGAACAGAGCGCGTGGCACAGGGAACAGAGCGCGTGGCACAGGGAACAGAGCGTGTGACACTCAGAAAAGAGCATGTGGCAGAGGAGATGTACGGCACAGGGCATGTGTGTGGCACATGTGATGCACAGGGCATGTGGCACAGGGAACAGAGCATGTGGCACGCAGAGCAGAGTGCATGGCAGAAGGAACAGGGAACAGAGCGTGTGGCACTCAGAACAGAGTGCGTGGCACAGGGACCAGAACGTGTGGCACCGGGAACAGAGCATGTGGCACGCAGACAGAGCGTGTGGCAGAGGAAACAGGGCATGTGGCACTCAGAACAGAGTGCATGGCAGAAGGAACAGAGCAGGTGTAACAGGGAACAGAGCGCATGTCACAGGGCCCAGAGCGCGTGGCACAGGGAACAGAGTGTGTGGCACAGGGAACAGAGCGCATGGCCCAGGAATCAGAGCAAGTGGCACTCAGAACAGAGGGTGTGGCACAGGGACCAGAGCACATGGCACTCAGAACAGAGTGTGTGGCACACGGATCAGAGCGCATGGCACACGGATCAGAGCGCATGGCACAAGGAACCATCCCAGCCACCATGCCCACAGCCAGGGACGCGCCTACGGCTCTGTGACGGGCAATGCAGCTGTGATGGCACCGGGAAAGTGGCCAGGAAGGCAGTTTCATGTGCAAAGGCAGCAGGAAGGAAGCTCCATGTGCAAATCCGACCCGGGAAGGGAGCTCCATGTGCAGATCCAGCCCGGGAAGGGAGCTCCATGTGCAAATCCAGAGGCAGCCCCAGCCCAGCCCCGCGTCTCCCATGCATGCCGGCATGCAGGGAGGAGGCACAGCCCAGCACTCCCAGCCCTGGTGTGTTTTTCCTCTCTTCCCCTCATTTCTGCTCATAAAGGTCTGCGCTTAAGTAATGAGGCTTTTTTGCCTGCCTTCTGCAGGAAGATACACAAGTGTGCCAATGTAAATTGCTCCATTTGGAGGGCTAATTGCACTAAAAGGCAGCCTGATCTGTGGTTTTTCTCTATTTTACATTAGCAGCTGAGCTGTCAGATCTGAAATGGAAACTCATTTTTAAGGCTTTGCATTTACAGTGGCTTCAACAATGAAAAATGTTCCCTGACAGTAATAGAAGGCAAACCTCATTAGAGAAACTTAAACCAAAGCGGCACAGTGCTAAAGCCCTCAGGCTGCTTCCGAGCATCTTAAGAGGGAACAAGAGCATTTTTCACATGACTCTCTCTGCCCGTGGAGTGCTCTGGCTCTTCCTGACTGGAGCTGTGCCCGCAGGAGCCGTATTTCTGACATGCACAGGGTTGCAGCAGCGATGGCAAATGGCTTTTTCTCGGGGGCACAGGGCACCGAGGCGTTTCGGGGGCGGAGAACCCCGCTGGCTATGAGCAGCTGCTCAGCCCAGTCCCAGGGTGGAGGTTTTGGAGTGGTCAGAGCTCCCTGGGAGCCATGGTGGGGCCAGGAGCAGGATGTGGCTCTGTTATTCCCCATCCTTGAGCCGGTGGATTTGGGGGTTCTGACCTCCAGCACCCACAGGAGAGATGCAGGGAAGGGTGGGCACTCTCCCCAGAGTCATCTCCTCCTCCTGGGATCTTCCCCAGAGCCCTCTCCCCGTCCTGGGAGCATTCCCAGTGATCCATAGGGAATCTGCCACCCCTCACCACCCTGACCCACAGGCTGGGACTTTCCGAGCCTCTGCCATGCAGCCCAACAATTCCCTCCTCCCAGCAGATGCCAGCAGCCTGGGCATTGCAAATTCCAGGTGGGAATGGCTGGCCAGGGCTCCCCTGCCAGCTTTGCCGGCACCTCTTTGCATCTGCATTAATATCCAGCCGCAGATTTGCATGGTCATGAGCTATTTTTACCCGGAGAGCTCAGCTCGTTCTGCACAGAGCTCAGCCTGTGCCGGGGTCAGGGATCAGCCAGGCCTGGGCCACGCTGGGGACACAGAGGGCTTAGAGACAAAGAGGCCACAAAACTGCGGCAGGAGCCCTGGGAAATGTGGCACAGATCCCAAGGGGATGCAGAGATCCCAAAGGGATGCAGAGATCCCAAACCACAGCCCACAGCGGGCTCGGTGATGGTCCCAGCTCTGCCTCCAGCACTTTCCTGCTGCCCCCGGTCCACGTTCCTTTCCCACAGGTTCAAGTCAGACTCTGAGGAATATTTTAACCCTATTTAGCTGTGCCATATTTTGTGGATATCCAAGGCGAGGCGCAGCTGGAATGTTGCATCCTCATGGCACGGGGGCACAGGGTGCCCAGGGCATGGCACAAATCCTGTTTCCTGCACATCCCATTCCTGATGCCTCCCCTGAGCCTTCCTGGGGCTCCTCACCCTCCTCTATGCTGTGCACAGGAGGCTTCCCAAAATCCTCCTGTGGCCTAGAGGTGACAGTTTGGGGAAAAAGTGAGGAAAATCTGTGCAGCCATTTTGTGACAAGGACAAAAGCTGGACCCGCTGTCCCCAGCCTGGCACCACATTCCCAGAGCCAAGCACCCCATCGGGAGATTCCTTCAGCATGGAGCATCCTTCCACCAATGGTGCTAAGAAATTTCTTTTCCCTGGAGCCGTTTTCCCTTGGAAAAAACACATTTTAATTTGCGCTGCAAATTTCCTACAACGGCTTCTTGCTGCGTTTTCTGGGGATTTTTACTGGAAACAATTTTGACCAGCCAAAATATTTCACTTATTTGGTTTCCAAAAAATCTCCAGCTCTTTCAATTGCTTGATAAAAACCCTGACAAATGTAATCAGTCACAGTCGTTCCCCGCAGAAATGTTTTCGTTTGACCGGAAAAAAAAAAGAGAAAGGAACAAATATTCATAGCAAAAGACACTTGGCTTCTCCATCACGTTGCGGCTCCAGCCCAGGCTGGAGGAGACAGTGGGCATTCCCCTCAGGATATCGCATCCCCATGGGCCATGTCTGAGTGGAACACACCCCGTGGCAGCTCCATGTCCCTGTCCCAAAGTCACCGAGTTGGGGTGAGCAATGCTGATGAGATGTCGCGTTGTTCCGGAGGGGACACGTCCTGTTCCTGATCCCTGCTGCGTGCCCAGGGGCATCCTGGCTGTGTGCCAGGCCTTAAAAATAACCTCCCTTGGCACCTTGGGGGAGAAGGAGGTGATTTCAGTGCCGGCGCTCTGGGATCATCCTTCCGCGAGCTGCACACGGCCTTGGCGAGGTGGCTCCCTTAGATTTCACACCACGCCAAGGGTTTGCTCAGGGCACCCTCAGCTCCTTTCCCTGCCCTGGCCTCAGCCGTGGCTTCAGCAGAAGTGCCACCACTGAGCTGTGATGTCACCCAGTCCGGGGCACCCTGCGCTGTGCCCGCCACTGTGACCTTTTCAGGGTGCTTCCTCCCTGTCCCCCTGGAAAAGGGACGAAGCAGCAGCCTGGGGATGGCAGCCCCCTCTCCCTGCTCCATCTGCGCTCCCAGGATAGTCTGTTCTCTCCTCCTCGCTGCTGGGAACTGCAGGAGATGTCTGCCTTGCCTCCCACTCCCGCATTACTCACCCAGCCGAGCCGATCTGGACTCCAGATGGACCGGAACCTGCTTTCCTCCCAGGAGCTTTGGGGGAAGGTGGCAGGGACAGGATCCTGGTGCAGCCCTCCCTGAGAGCTCCCAGCCCAGCTCCCTCGGCTCCATCCGGAGCTGGGATGATCCCGCAGGGGTTCTGGGGGGGCAGTGGCAGAGGGTGGAGAGGGAGCAGCGCTGCTCAGGGACAGTGGGACCACACCTCACCCACACCCCTGGGGTGCAGCCTCCTCTGGCCTTTCTGGATTCCTCCAGATGGATCATTTATCCCAGCAGGGATTTCCTCTGGGGGCCCAGCTCTCTTTGCTCTCACAAAAACCACTCTCGCTTTACTTTTGATGTATCCCAGACAGGCTTCCACCCCCTCGGCACCTCAGATCCCTTTCCTTCCCATCTTTCTCCCTCCTGCTGCCGTGGTTATCCTCGGCCTCCCTGTGTCCATCCCACAGCGTCCCCTCCCAACCCTCTGGAGCCCTCCTGCCCAGCCAGGCCTGCCAGAGCTGTGCCAGAGGAAACCATGGATCCCCAAAGTCCCAGGATCCAGCTCCTTGGGGCAGGGATTTGGGAAGAGAGGAAGGAGGGAAGGCTTCAGTCAAAGCCTGGATAAGGCCAAACACAGGCACTGGGAGCTGTCAGGGCCTTGCAGCCTCACCAGCCCCATTTTGGGCAAGTCCCAGCCCTGCTCTGAAGTGGGAGGTGATTCTCTCATCCCACAGCAATTCCCAATTTTCTGAAGCACATGATTGCTCCCAATAACCTTCCTCTGGCCTCTTCCCAGGAATGCTGCCGTGTCACAGAGTCATGGAATCCCAGAGTGGTTTGGGGTGGAAGGGACCTCGAAGCCCATCCAGTGCCACCCCCTGCCATGGGCAGGGACACCTTCCACCGTCCCAGGGTGCTCCAAGCTGCTTCCAACCTGGCCTTGGACATTTCCAGGGATCCAGGGGCAGCCACAGCTTCTCTGGGCAACCTCAGGGCCTCCCCACCCTCCCAGGGAACAATTCCTTCCCAGTATCCCATCTAAACCTCTCCTGCTTGAGTTTAAAACCCCTCCCCCTTGTCCTTGCACTGCCTGCCAGTGGAAAAAGTCACTCTCCCTCTTTTCCATAAATGCCAGTGGTCACAACGATGTCCCTGGCCTGGCTGCCATCTCTCCATGTAGGGGACCAGGCTGCCAGAGCTCCAGGAGTGTTTGGATGACGCTGTCAGGCGCGGGGTGGGATTGTTGGGGCTGTGAGTTGGATCAATGATCCCTGTGGATCCCTTTCAGCTCGGGATATTCCGTGATTCTGTGATTCCACCACCACGGGCCGGGCACTGCTGGAGGTGAATCCCCAGGCAGGGAGCCCTGAGGGGGTTCCAGGGAGCCCTGAGGGGGTTCCAGGGGATGAGGAGCACCCCCAGCACCCCCTGAGCCTGCAGGACACCGTGCCCGGGGGCTGGCAGTGCCTGGGCTCCCTCGCAGCGCCCAGATGGTCTGTGGGTGGCAATCTCGGCAGCCTGGTGGTGGCACTTGATGAATGGGCTGTAGAATTTGGTGAGATAATTAAAGAACCTGACTCTCACAGTGCACCTGATAACAAATGAGGTGTCTCTTTTCCTTTTCTGTTTTGCACGGTGAATTGTATTCCTGAAGATTAATGGATTTACCATTTCTGCCTCAACAATGGGCCCAATCCCTGCTCCTCCCTGTTCCCGTGGGGAGCTGCGTCCCCAGGGTGTCTGAGCCAAGCAGGGACATGGACAGACTTTGGGATCCAGCAGTGTGGAAAAGACATGGAAAAAGTGGAAATCCTGCTGTCCGTCACCACGGAGTCTGTCCCTCTGGGGCCCAGGGCTGAGGAGCGCAAGGTGTCACCAAGGTGTCACCCAGCCTGGTGGCTTCAGGGATGCCCAGGAGCTGTTTGCAGATAACACAGCTGGGAATAGCACAGAGGAGGGAAGGATGGGTGGTGTGAGGGACAACAGGGATGCTCAGAGCTCACGGAGCTGGAGGGAAGAGCCTGGGTGGCTCTGCGTGGTGACAACCCAAATCTGTGCCCGGCTGAGGTGTGAGCATGCCCCTGCCCAGTGTCCTGAGGGGACAGTGTGACACCAGCCCCAGCCTGTCCCTCCCTGGCAGGGGGCACTTTTCCCAGGGGACAGCATCTTCCTCTTCCCCATCGGTTCCCTCCCATCTTGGGTGAGTTTTCCAAGCAAGAAAAACGCTGGAAAAGGGGACCTGATGAGCCAGGGGGAAAGTCCAGTGGGATTTCTGGGATAAACAGCCCTCCTGTGATCCTGGAGCTGTTGGGAAGCATGGAATGTTCCAGCACTGCTTCACCAAGGAGTGACCCTCCAAACACCCATCCAGCAGCCAGAGACTGACCTGAGCCGTCAAAGCATCTCCAAAATGTGCTTATATATTAAACAGACATTTAAATTAGGTACCTGCGCAAATCAGCAGGTCATTAATCACCCACTCGTTTAATTGGTTTTCCTGCCAAATTGGTTACAGATAAATAATTAAAGCTAAAAAGTGGGTTTGGATGCATTCCTCTGGAAAGTCGGGCTGGCAGCTGGGAAGGGAATCTTTCAACTCCTCGCCTGGCACGGCCCCTCTCCGGCGGGCAGGGACGGGGAAAGCGCCGGCCGAGGGGCAGCGGGGCGGTCACAGCATCTCTGCCGGTGCTGGCACTCGGCTCATCCTCGCTGCCGCCCCGTGGAGAGGCTTTTGTGGGGAGCAGGAGCTTCCCGGGGCGCGGAGCCGCGGGCGGGGCCCCTCCCGCGCTGCCAGTGTGGGTTTTGCAGCGCGCTTGGCTGCTAATCATGCATAATAATCGCATTTGCAGAACACAAATGTCACTTGGCTGAGTGCTTTCATTTACTGCCCCGTAAACACACCCTGGGGAGCCCCGGGCCCATAAAACATTGACAAGGGCCCTCGTTTCCCGGACATTGTCCCCCACAGAGCCCTTTGTCAGATGGCGCGGACACGGGACGTGCTCCCGGCTGGGCACGGCCACCGGGCAGCTCCCGGCGAGGTGGGCAAAGGGAAGGAGCATCCCTCATCCCTGTGCAGCCCCGGGGCTCCTCCAGGCAGGGCAGGAGGGGCTGGGTGGGGTGAGCTGGGCCCCAGGGTCTCAGGAGAGGTCTCACATCTCTGTCCAGCCCCGCTGAGGGATATGCACCCATCCCATCCCATCCCATCCCATCCCATCCCATCCCATCCCATCC
>JAHLSL010000176.1:146910-162424 GCA_025920805.1 Petroica traversi | reverse complement strand
GGGGGGGTTGGCCGGTCCCCAGAGGTGCCACCTCACGTGGAGCCGGCAGCGAGGCTGCAGGCAGGGCCGCCTGCCCAGGGCGTGCCCCGGGGCCAGCCTCCCTCGGGGACAGCTGGGAGCAACTGGTGGCACTGGGGCAGGGCGATGGTGATGCCAGCGTGGCCTGAGAGGGGCCTGGGGACAGAGCAAGGAGCAGAGGCCAGGACGCGCCTCCCTCAGTTTTTCTGGGGTGGCCCCTTGTGTTGTGAGAAGGGCCCCAGATCGAGGGGGTGGGATGAGGTTCGGGGTAAAAGCAGGAATATCCAGGATTTGGGGACAATTTGAGATTTAGTTAAAATGAAGATTTATGAATTAGCAGGCCCCCCCCCCGCCTTTTCCTGCGACCAGCGGGAGCAGCTCGGCCTCTCAGCACCTGCAGCAGCTCTGGAGCCTCTGCTGGAATCCCCTCTGCATTCCCAGGGCCCCGCCGAAGGGCGGAATTATCCCGGGTGGGGTCGGATGTAGCAGCACCTCCAACGGGAAAAAACAGTCCCAAACAGAAAGGCAAACAGGGGGTGCAAAATTCCCCCCCTGCTCACTCCCTCTCCCCGGGATCGCTCTGCTCCCAGCGGGCAGCCCCAGGGCTCGCTGTCTGTGGGGTGCTCGCTGTCCCTCCCCGTGGCCAGCTGTCCCCTGGCCCTCCGGGGGTGCTGAGCAGCTCCGTGGCTGTGGCGCTGCTCGGCGCTGTCCCCGCTCCTGGGGCTGGAAGGAGAAGCGGAGCCGCTGAGGGGAGTGACCCCCGCGAGGGCTCCGGACCCCAGGGTCACCCCCGGGGGCTGCAGCCAGAGCGGGGACACGGCACGGGGGGCGGCAATGGGAGGGTGACACAGCTCCGGGAGAGGCGCTGGCACTGTCACAGCGCCAGGGCCATGCGGACGGGTTGGGGACGTGTCCCCACAGCCGATGCTGGCCCAGAGGAAGGCGACAGGGACCTCGGGCATGGCGTGTGTGTGACTTCGCTCCTCGCGAGGTGTGCGGGCGCCTGAACCGGGCGGGACAAGCCCGGAGTGCAGCCGAAAGCGACGGCACCGAGCAGCACCCGAGCACGGCGATCCCCGGCTGCATCCAAACGGGCTCCAGCTGCTGGACCCTCCTCCCAAAAACTCCCGGAGCTCTTCCCCCCCGGCGGGGGCAGCGCCCGGCTGCCAGAGCCTGGCACGCAGCAGCAGCCGCCCGGCCGGGTGGGAGCAGCTCCTCCTGCCGTGCCTGCCAAGCCTCCCACTCCCGAGACTGTACGACAGGAGAAAAGGGAACAGAAATTCACGTTTTTACATTTAGCTTTCCTTTGTACTCAGCTAATTAGCGCCTGAGTCTGGTGATGTCATTAAAGCAGCACTAAGTCTTTATTGGGGTAATTTAATTTTCCCTTTCATATCAGGATGATTTCCTTTGTTGGGGTAGGTGCTGGAGAGGGGGAAGGGCCCGTGCAGACAATTGCTATTGTCGGGATAAATAATTCCCCGGTGGATTGACAAGGGGGGAGGTGGGCTGGGGGGCTGGGAGCTGTCACTCAGCCGGGTGGCAGCGGGAGCTGGCCGGCCCTCCAGGAGCTGGGTGCCTCGGGATGCCTCTCCCTGCTCCGAGCGGGCTCCCCAGCGCCTGCCTTGGCCCCTTTCCAGCCGCCGAAACCGCGGCTGCCGCGACATTCGGGAGGAGGGTGGGTAACACTGGGGGTCTCCCGTGTTGCTCCCACCTTTCTCCCACCCCAACACCACTCCTGGTGCTGCTGGGAGGAGGGAAGGGGATTCACTGGGATGAAGGAACCTCCTGAGCCCTCAGAGTGCAGGAGAAACCCTGGGACATTCCGGGTCTGGCACAGAGCAGGAGGAGCCCTGACAGGGATCCCGCACTTTGGGGCTGTCCCAAGTGTCGTCCCTCTGCTGGGAATGGTTGGAACAGGACTCAGTGAGTATTTGCTCTCCAAGCTGGGAATGCCGTGTGGGGGATGCTCCAGCGCTCGCTGCCACATCAAACTGGGCACAAGGAGGGGCCCAGGGTGTGGGACAGCTCTGGGGGTCACAGCGAGGCAGGGGCTGCTCAGCATTCCCGGGAACACCCTCTGGACGGCTCCAGCCCCTTTCCCAACCCTGCTTTCCTCTCTCCAAGGCCTCCCCTCAGCCTCTTGGCTCATGCTTGACCCAGGAGGGGGCCCAAACCCGGCTGGGGGGTGAGGAGATGTCCCATGGGCTCTCTCAGTGCCAGGGAGAAGAAGGTGGCACATCCCTGGGAAGCTGCCGGGAGAGGAGAGCGGCTGATGGTGCCACCACTGAAGTCACGGTACCACCACTCAAGTCACGGTGTCCCCAGGAGCTTGGGCACAGCCCCTGGCGAGGCTCCGAGGGGACAATGGCGCGGGAGGAGGTGGCAGGAGCGATCCCAAAGCTTTTAACTCATCAGATTTAACACTACGGACGCTTCCAAAGGAATCGTCCTTCACGGAAAACGGGAAGGGAGGAGAGAGCAAGCGGAGGGAGCCGATTTCCAGCCAGCCCTGAGTCCACCCCTGGAGGAGCCGTGTCCTCGCAGCCCCTCTGGTGCCCACCCTGCAGCTCCCACCTCCCCCGGAGCCCCCCGGGCGCTGCCCCAGCCCGGGCTCGGAGCAGGAGGAGGGGGAGCGGGGCTGCAGAGGGGAGCGTCACACCCGAAACACAAACACGGCTCGCTGGTAATTAGCAACCGTTTCAAGAGGGATGATGAGCCGCCAGTGACAGGCGGGCGGGTTTCTATTAAAAGCTGCCACGTGTGATCCTTCTCCAAGCCTGCCGGCCCCTCCTTACCTGGCGCTGGGGAAATGAGATGCAAACCTGACATTAATGCAACGTTCAGGGTGAGCTTTAATTGCAGCCGGAGCCGGGGGCTGGCGGCGGGGCCGGGGGACAGGGGACGGGCACCTTTGTCCCCCGCCGCCTCCGCCGCCGGCACGGAGCTGCCCGGAGCTTCGGGATGCTCCCATCCCGCCCTTCCCGCGGAGGGCTCGGTCACGGGGGGCTCTGGAGGGAGCTCTCGGCACCCCGCGTGGCTCCGCAAGCACAGCCACTTGCAGAAATGTTAAGGGGCTTGTTTGCTTCCAGCGGAAGGGAAGCGGGAGCGCGGCCCCGGCTGCCGAGTGCTCCTCCGTACCTTCCGGAGAGACGGGAAGCGCTCGCCCAGGCAGGGAAGCGTCCCCCAGGGATTCCTCAGCGTGCTCAGCCCCAGAATGTCACCTCTCGGCCTGGCGTGGTGGTTCTAGTCCTGCCTTGAAGGCCTTCAGGGCTTCCCGAGCATTGCAGGAGGAGCATCCGTGGCCAGGGCAGCGTTTGGGAGGTGGCCCTGGGCTGGTGCTCGGTGCTGGGGTGGGTCCTGGAGCAGGAGGAGCCAGGACAGGTGGCACTGGAGAGGATTAGCTCAGGACAGCAAGATAGCCAAGACAGGGTGTGACTGTGGGTTGGGAAAGTGGGGATGGCCCCGGAGCAGCTGAGGGTGGGTCTGCTCAGCAATCCAGGGAGCCAGGAATGTAACCCAGGTCTGGATTGGAGAGTTTGGCTGCCCCAGTCCGGCTCTGTGCAATGAAAGTGAGGAATTACTGTTGGACTGGGCAGAGGGGGAAGGGGACAATCAGCCAGAGGGGCCAAAGCCACCAGCTCTGGGGACCTGAGGGCTGGAGAGCAGCTCCAGGAGTGAGCGGTGGTATCCACCTCCCCTGCCAGCATCTCAAGGTGAGAGCTCCCCCTGCTTCACGATTTCTCACCCTCACACCTCGATCCCAACCAAAACTGCAGCTCCTCCCGAGGGCAGCGTGGGGACAGCTCAGGGCTCTGCTCCCTGGGACAGGGACAGGACAGCACTCAGGGAATGATTGGAGCTGTGCCAGGGGGTTGGGATGGAAATCAGGACAAGGCTCTTCCCCAGAGGGTGCTGGGCACTGCCCAGGCTCCCCAGGGAATGGGCACGGCCCCGAGGCTGCCAGAGCTCCAGGGGCTTTGGGAAACTCCCTCAGGGGTGCACAGGGGGGATTGTTGGGGTGTCTGGGCAGGGCCAGGAACTGCACTCAGCAATCCTTGTGAGTCCCTCCCAGCTCAGGACATTCCGTGACAAATCCATCCAAGCCTGGAGCTGGTGCAAGAGCAGAGCAGGGCTGGACATGCTCCCGCTGCCTCTCAGTGATTTGCTGAGCCTCAGCAAGGTCTGGCTTTACCGAGGGCTGGTTGTGCTGGGCTTTGGCTTGGCTTCGGCTGCCCTGGGTGTGCTGAAGGAGGTGGCTCTGCCTCAGCTCAGCTCCAGACCTCCTGGGAGTGAGGTGGGATCCTCAGAGCGCCCTGGGGGCATCTCGAGCAGAGGTTCTGCCTGGATCTGGCACTTGGAACAGGGCTGCTCCAAACAAGGGCTTGGATGAGAGGCCTCTTCCACACAGGCCCCTCAGTCCTGGCTCTGGGGTCCTCAGGAGATGAGACCTCCTGGGATGCAGGTCAGGTGGGGTGGGAGGGCTCTCTTGGGAGCTGCAGGGTCCTTGCAGGTGAGATGTTGAGAAGAGGTCTCTGAGGACGTTGGTGACACCTTCTGTACTCACAGGGTGCCCAGATTTGCTGTGGCTGCCCCTGGATCCCTGGCAGTGCCCAAGGCCAGGAGACTTGGAGCAGCCTGGGGCAGTGGGAGATGTCCCTGCCATGGCAGGGGTGGCACTGTGTCTTAGGACACACTGGATGGGTTTTAAGGTCCCTCCTGACCCAAACTGTTCCATCATTCCCTGATTCTGTGGCTGCCAGAAGGCAACATCACCTCTCCTTGTATCAGTCTGGACCTGCCCTGGACCTTTTTGAGGTCTTCCAGGGCTGACAGATTTCCCTAGGGTCACCCAAGGGTGGTGACATCCTGTTCTCTTGTGTCCCGCTGCCCCACAACCCTTTGGATGCCCTCACACCCTCCATCCTCCAGGCATCCACGTTGCCTTCCCCCATCCTGAGCTTGAAGGGTGCATCCAGGAGGCACAAGGAGGGGGTGCTGTGTGGCTGCCCTGTCCCCACTCCTGTCCCCATGCCAGCACTGCCAGCCCGCACACTTGGCAGTGCCACCCTGGCCTGGGTGATTTGTGTCTCACGGACACTCGAGCCAGTGTTTAAGGCTGCTCTCCAGCCTGCCAAGGTCCAGGCAGCTGCCACACTCCTCCTGTCCTTAATGTACTGTCTGGCTCATCCGTCATCCCTCGGGGGGTGACAAACCCTCGGTCCAGGCAGCGCTTTCCGAGCCCTGCTCCTGCCTGGAGTCACTGCTCCCATCTCACGGCTTTGTGAGCTCTTCTTTCTGCAGGCTGAACCCCTCCCCACTTGGTTTTGGACCTCAGCCCGGTTTTGTCACCCGTTTTCAGTCCTGGCCACGTGCAGGGGTCCCCCCGCTCCTGGACCACGGGCACCCTACCACTGCTGCAGCATGGGATGGTGCCACGGGAGCTGAACCCCTGGAGAATCCATGGCAGCTCTGGAGAATCCAGGAAGGTTGTCCCAGCTCGGGAGGTGCTGGGCTGGGTGGCACCAGCGGCGTGGAGGTGACAGAGGAGAGGCTGAGCTGGGGCTGATGAGGCTGGGAGAGGCAGAGGGAAGCGAGGGGGACATAGGGGGGTCCTGCCATGGATTAGGGGATGAGGGAGGTGGGGAGGGGTCTCCAGGAGGGAGCAGGGGATGGGTGGAACAACCCCAGGCCAGGGGGCTCCCCCCACCCCTGCTCGCTGCAGAGGGGCCCTCGAGTGCCTGCCAGCGAGGAAAGGCGGGGAAGGAGCGGAGGGGGGAGAGAGATCTTTTCATCTAAAAGGTTACATTTGTCCTACTTCCTCCCATCTCCAGCAATTAACTTGAAGGGAGACATCACTGCTAATTGAGCAGTGAAGATCAGGAGCAACAATTACGCCTTTTGACAAGAGACAGCACAAGAGGGACTGCTCGGAGGCTGAGAATGGTAGGGAACGGTTTCTATGGCAATATAACTTTCCTCTCTTCCTCTCCAGCCATAGAAATGATAAAAATGTAGATTTCTCCCTGATTAATGATTTAATGAAAATAAAGAAAATTCTTATTAAAAAAAAAAAAAGGAAAGAAAGAAAAAGGGGAAAAAGCGGGGGGGAGGAAAAAAATCGATAGGACGCAATGTTTAGCATGAGCCTGCGGCTGTGGGCAGGATCGATGTCCCTCTCCAGGCTGGACCAGGGAAATCTATTCCAGCAACGTGCCGAGGGCTCGGAGCGGCCCTGCCATGTGGTAATTAGGCAGCGGGCTCGCACGGGGAAACGTGAGGGCTGGATTCAGATCTCTGATCAAAGGAGCTGCCCATCAAAGCGCTCCTCGCTCCGGCTTCTCCCGCAAAACCCCGGCGCTCGCTCCGTGTCGCTCCTGCCTTCCCTCCCCCCTGCCCGCGCCCCGCAGCCCTCCCCGAATCCGCGCGTTTTAATTGGAATTATTCAGCCCGGCACGCGGGGATGCCACGCTGCTGGAGGAGTCACCTGCTGGGGAGGCGGCCCCGAGGCGCTGGCAGGAGGTGGCACGGCTGTCCCCAACACCTGCCTGGCATCGCCAGCAGTCGCCGTGGGTGAGGCAACGCCAGAGCCGCGGGGAGCAGCAGGAGGGGATGGGATTGGGGTTAATCCTGTCCCTGTGGGTGCCCTGGTGCGGGGCTGGGGGCTGTGCCCGGGCTGGCCCTGAAGGCACCATGAGGTCCCTGTCCCTGCACATCCATCAGCAGCAGCTGCTGGCTGCCAGGCCGTGCTGTGCCGTGCCAGGCTGTGCCCTGCCGTGCCAAGCAGAGCCCGGGGGAGGGAGCAAAGCCTTTCCAAAGCCCTCTCTCCACCCTGCCTTGCCAAACAGCCTCCGGTTTGCACAACCTCGATGCTCCCCCGCTGAACAGTTTGGGGTTTATTTTTCCTTTTTGGCATTAAGACACGGCTGGAGTGGGACAGGGACCATCCTGGGTGCCCGGTCCGTGCCAGGCTGGTCCCTGCGGCTGCCCATTCCCATCCCACACAGGGAGCCAGCAGGATGCGCGTGTCCAGCCCGGCATCCGAAGGGTCAGAGCACCGGCGCTCCGAGGGATTTTTCCCACCTCCTCAGTTCCTATTTTATTGCCAAACTGGAGCATAAAACACACATAAACAAACCTAACAGCGAGAAATGGGTTGCTATCAAATCAACAAATTAATCTAATTATAGGGCTGATTAAATCATATCAGATAAACCAGCGACTCCTTCCCGGCGCTCAGCAGCCGTGCAGGGACACAGCCAGCCCTGCTCGGCGTTTTTTGGGGTCTGGCTGAGCTGTGGCACGAGCAGGGTGCAGCCCCCGGGGGCTGGGACCCCCCAAACCCCTCTCACCCTCCTCTCTCGGGTGCTGCTGCCTCCGTGCAAATCTGAATGGCAAATGCGGCTGCAAAGCTCACGATTCCTCGGGATTAAAGATGCAGCTCCAGCCTGGGGACCGCATGCGGGAGCCGTCTTTGGAGCCAGATCGCTTAAACCTAAGCCTGCTTTAGGTGTTTGAGGAACAATTTTATCGGGGCTGTTTGCGGAGCTTTGCCGGGACCCGCTGCCGCCTCTCCGAGCGCCTGCGCGGGTGGAATATCCTCCCTGCCGGGGAAAAAATGAGCCCTGGGTGAGGGGGGAAAGGTTTTTATCCACCAAAAAAACGCCCAGGGTAAGGGCTGGGGGTGCAGGATTCATGCCTGGAGGGACTGTGGGCTGTGAGGCCGCTCGTGGTGGGATTGTTCTCCACATCCTGGAGGGGCTGAATGCCAGCTCCGGCCTCTCAGGTGGGGAGGTGGCTCCGGGCTGGGATGTGCAGGCTCCCACCTCGGTGCATCTCGGTGAAGAGAGAGAATTCCTTTAAAAGCAGCTGTTGGCTCTGGTTTCTCCCTCTCCGGAGGGTGCCAGAGGTTTCGCTGGCAAGTCGTTTCCAAGGCATCCCTTGCTCCCAGACATGGGTTGTGTCAGCTCCTGGTTCTCCTCCTCTTGTTCTTCTCTCAGCCTCACTCAGAGGTGCCTCATTGCAGGAGCAGAGGTGTGGAGCAGGGATCTTTTGTCTCCTGCTGGAGGATGACGCCAGGGTGCTGTCAAAGCCTGGTGAGGAGAGTGAGAGGCCCCGCGTGGGGCAGAGCTCTGCGTGTCCTTGGGGTCCCACTTTGACCCCCAGCTTTGCAGGGGATGCTCCCCTCCCCACACCCCAGTTGGCCACCCTGGGTGGCATCTGAGGGACAAAGAACTCGGCCGTGGGTGAGGAGCCAAGGGCACGGGGCTTGGCTGAGACTGGGCTCAGCCTGGGCTGCACCCAAAGAGGAGCAGAGGGGCAAGGGAAGGGATTGCCCCCCCTCTGCTCTGCCCTCCGGAGACCCCCCTGCAGAGCTGCCCCCAGGGAAGGTGAGGAGCTGCTGGAGTGAGACCACGGAGCTGCTCCCAGGACTGGAGCCCCTCTGGAGCCGGGCTGGGAGAGCTGGGGGTGCTCACCTGGAGAAGGGACGGATCCAGGGAGAGCTCAGAGCCCCTTGCAGGGCCTGAAGGGGCTCCAGGAGAGCTGGAGAGGGACTGGGGACAAGGGATGGAGGGACAGGACACAGGGAATGGCTTCCCACTGCCAGAGGGCAGGGAAGGCTGGGATACTGGGCAGGAATTGTTCCCTGGGAGGGTGGGGAGGAGCTGGGATGGAATTCCCAGATTTGCTGTGGCTGCCCCTGGATCCCTGGCAGTGCCCAAGGCCAGGCTGGACAGGGCTTGGAGCAGCCTGGGACAGTGGGAGGTGTCCCTGCCATGGCAGGGATGGAATGGGATGAGCTTTAAGGACCCTTCCCACCCAACCCAACCCATTCTGGATTCCGTGCCCCTGCCCTCACCCTGGCACGCAGCTCGAGGTGCCACATCTGCAGGAGAACACCCCCAGCAGCCTGAGGGCTGGGATGATGCCCTGGGCACTCGGAAGAGCAGCTGGGAGGTTCTGCAACCCCTCTTCCCACTCCCCAAGGGGACTGAGAGCCTCCCCCAGCCCCACTGGGGCATCCCAGCTCAGGTGTGGGGCACAAGCAGCCCCCCAAAGGTGCTCCCAGTGCCCCCCCCAGTGCTCCCAGTGCCTCCCCAGTGCTCCCAGAGCCCACCCCCATTGCTCTGGGGAGGTTTCCGTGCACCCCTCTCCATGTGTGACACTCGTGTGCGGGGCTGTGCGTGCCCACGTGTGCCCACGTGAGCTCGGGGTGCACACGGCAGAGCAGGGGGCCCGGGGGGGCTCAGCTGAGAGGAGCCATCTCCCAGCCCGTGCTGATGCAGTTCAGCAATCAGAATAACTTCGCTGATGAATATTTAAGCCGAGCGCTGAATATTTAAAGCATTCAATTATTTTAATGGCTTCTAAGTGTGACAGCGGGAGGGGACAGGGGGATGGCTGCCCCCCGGGTCCGGCAGGGCGGGCGGGATGCCGGGAGCAGCCGCTGCTCTGCCTGGGGTGGGGGCGCTCCTGGTGTCCCCAGCAGGGTGGTGGCACTTTGGACGTGGTTGGGGGGGTCCCTGGTGGGGGTGACAGCCCTGCGGAGCTGGGCTGGGCGGGCAGGGGACAGCCGTGCCACCCTAGCAGCCCGGCCTGTGTCCCAGTGCCCTAATTCCTGCAGGAGCAGCCTCGGCGTGTGCCACCCCCTCGTCTCTGCCACCAGCTGTGACTGTCCCCGTCTCTGTGCCGTGACAGCGGCTGCGTGGCCCTGTGCGGGTGCCACCACCACCACTGGGACACGCCAGCCCTGCAGACACCCCCGGGTGGTGTGAGGGGCACTGGGGAGTGCAGCTGGGGTGTCACAACCTCTGTCACCCCCAGTCCCTGCCGAGGCGGGTCAGTGGTGACCGACAGTGACCAAAGTGACCAACAGAGTGTCCACCAGGGCTGTCCCCAACCCCACAGCCACCCCCAGGACCTGCCCCAGCCCCCCCGGCAGGGAGGGTGGCCTGGAGCACAGGAGCACTTTCCCCATGCGTTCTCCCGCAGCCATAAATATTCATATTCTTATCCTAATTTTCCATGTACTTTTCTGTCACATCCAATTTTATTTTAATTTCCCTTTATAAACCTTCCCGGCTAATGCACTCCCTGCTCCCATGATTACCCCAATCAGCCGGCGCTTTAAACACAATCCCTGCAGGCAGCTCTGGTTGGGAGTGCCGGGATCACTGAGCATCCACGCCCGTTTGGCAGCCGCGCTCCGGGGTTAAGCAGAGCTCCTTTGCCACCCCGTGGTGGGCACGGGCTCCAGGCGCTGCTGGCCTTCCCCCACACCGGGGATTTGTCCCTTCCCGGTGGGAAGTGTCCCGCGGCGGGGCTGTGCACGGCTGGGATTTGGACAACGCTGTCACTGGGCTGTCCTTGGGTAGTGGGTGAGCCCTGGATTCAGGTTCGTTCTGAGAAGAGGAGCAGAGGATGGGCGGGAGCCCTGTGCAGGGGCTGTGCCGTGCTGCTCGGGGTGCCAGGGCTGTGCCATGGTGGTGCCGTGGCTGTGCCATGACTGTGCCAGAGCTGTGCCACGGTTATCCCAGGGCTGTGCCACGGTTATTCCATGACTGTGCCACGGTTATCCCAGGGCTGTGCCATGGGTATCCCAGGGCTGTGCCATGGTTATTCCATGACTGTGCCACGGTTATCCCAGAGCTGTGCCACGGTTATCCCAGAGCTGTGCCACGGTTATTCCATGACTGTGCCATGGTTATCCCAGGACTGTGCCACGGTTATCCCAGGGCTGTGCCACGGTTATCCCAGGGCTGTGCCACGGTTATCCGAGGGCTGTGCCATGGTTATTCCATGACTGTGCCATGGTTATTCCATGACTGTGCCACGGTTATCCCAGGACTGTGCCATGGTTATCCCAGAGCTGTGCCATGGTTATCCCAGGACTGTGCCATGGTTATCCCAGAACTGTGCCATGGTTATCCCAGGACTGTGCCATGGTTATCCCAGGACTGTGCCATGGTTATTCCAGGACTGTGCCATGGTTATCCCAGGACTGTGCCACCCATGCCACGTGTCCCTGCTCCCAGCAGGCACCAGGCAGTGCCCACAGCTGTGCCATGGCTCAGCCAGCTGGCACTGCTCTGCGCAGGGGCTTGTGTGCCCCTCTGACCCTCGCTAGGGACACTGGGCCAGCCTGTGACCCACTGGGGACAGGACACAGCCCCAGCAGGGCAGGACATGTCCCCAGTGGGTCAGAGTGTGTCTCCAATAGAGCAGGACTCGTCCCCAGCAGGGCAGGACATGTCCTGGCAGAGCAGGCTGTGTCCCCAGCAGGACGGAACGTGTCACCAGTGGGTCAAGAGATGTCCCCAGCAGGGCAGGACAAGTCTCCAGTTGGACAGGATGTTACCCCAGAGGGGGAGAAATTGTCAGCACTGGGCTGTGACGTGTCCCCATGGGCCAGAATGTGTCCCCAGCAGGGCAGGACATGTCCCTAGCAGAGCAGGCTGTGTCCCCAGCAGGACAGGATGTGTCACCAATGGGTCATGAGGTGTCCCCAGCAAGGCAGAATACACCCCCAGTGGGTCAAGTTGTGTCTCCAGTGGGTCATGAGATGTTCCCAGAAGGGCAGGACATGACCCCGGAAGGGCAGAATGTGACCCCAGAGGGGCAGAATGTGTCCCCAGCAAGGCAGGACACGTCCCCCTAGGGCAGGACTCATTCCCAGCAGGGCTGGACAAGTTTCCAGTGGGTCAGGATGTGTCCCCAGCAGAGCAGGATGCATCCCAGTGGGGTAGGACATGTCACCAGTGGCTTGGGACAGAACTCCACTGTGTCCAAACAGGACAGGATGTCTCCAGTGGATCAGGACATGTTCCCAGCAGAGCAGGACCTGGCCCTGGTGTGTCAGTGCCTGGCCCTGGTGTGACAGGATGTGTTCCCAGTGTGTCAGGACATGTCCCCAGCAGGGCAGGACATGTCCCCAGCTGGGTTGGTCATGTCCCCAGCTGGGTTGGACACATCCCCAGCAGCACAGGCCATCAGTCCCTGCCCAGGGGCAGCCCCAGGGTGGGATCACACTGGAGCAGGCACTGGGGCCAGCTGGACACGGAGTTCCTCTGGCACCTGGAGACACCACACAGAGCGGGATTTGTTCCTCACCATCCACGGGGACGGGAATTAACGAGGCTGCTGAAGCCCGTCCCAGTCCCCAGCTGGGGGCTCTCCCAAAATCCCCCCTCGGCAGGGCCGGGGCGGCTGCCGTGCTCCTGCCAGCCGTGGGAAGTCACTCAGGCTCCGCTCGCTCACTTCTGAAGACCTCTTGATAAACATTTATAAACATTTGTAGTATTTTAAATTTCCCCTCAATAATTTATGAATAGTTATTTTATATACTTTAAAGAGGGTAATAATGTAAAATTTATAAGGCGGGAGCACTCAGAGTGGCAGCGCGGCGTCGCGGGGCTGGGAGCGGGAGGCGCAGCCTTCCCCGCCTCTCTCCCAGCCGAGCCTGATTGAAACTTTAAAGGCTGCGGCAGCGGGGGTAAAACGGGGCACGGCGGGGACACCGAGGGGACACGTGAGCCGGGGGACGCGGGGACAGGGGTGGGTGGGGTGGCAGGCCCGAAGCTGCACCCCAGAGAGGCAGCGGATGGAGAGGGATGGAGTGCGGGATGGAGGGATGAGCGCGGGGAGAGGAGGGAGAAGGGATGAGGAGAAGGAGGGAGGGAGGGAGGAGGGAGGGAGGGATGTGTGCGAGGGAGCGATAACTGCGGCGGGAGCGAGGGATGGGGAGAGGAGGGATGGAGGGAGCAGCAGGGAGGGGCGAGAGGCAGCTGGGAGCCAGAGATAAAGGGGGAGGAGAAGGGAGAGGGCACCAGGCGCGGGAAGGTGTCAGGAGACGGGTGGGCGGGTGGATGGATGGATGGATGGATGGATGGACGGATGGATGGATGGATGGATGGATGGACGGGGGATGAGCAGAGCAGGGAAGATGGAATGTGGAGAGGGGTCCACAGGGATGCGGGGGAATGAGCCGGAGAGCCCAGCACAGCAAGGTTTGGGGTCTAGGAAGGGGTGAGAAGTGGCTGGAGCAGCAGGGATGGGGGAAAAGCACGTTTGGGATGATGCCAGGGAGCTCCCGGGAGCATGGCCTGGGATCCACGTGTGCCAGGCATGAGGGATGGCACGGGCAGGGGGATCGGAGTGCTGGCTGTGGGCACACAGGGAAGGGCTGGGAGGGCAAGGGGGTGTGAGAAGGCACACAAGAGGGGCCTGGAGGTGAGGAGGATGCAGGACGTGAGAGGTGAGGGGTGCAAGGCCTGAGTGTGCATGAAAGGTGTGCAGGGCTGGAAGGGTGCTCACAGTGAGTGTGAGCAGGGAATGTTTGTGCAGGGATGAATGTGAGCATCTGGATTTTCCTGTGCAGGGATGAGTGTGAGCAGGATGGAAATGCTCATTTAGGGATGAGTGTGAGCAGGGTGGGAATGTTTGTGCAGGGATGAGTGTGAGCATCTGGATTTTCCTGTGCAGGGATGAGTGTGAGCAGTTGGAAATGCACATTTCAGGATGAGTGTGAGCAGGGTGGGACTGTTTGCACAGGGATGAGTGTGAGCAGGGTGGGAGCGCTCGTGCAGGGGCTGAGTGTTCCCATTCTGAGTGCACAGGGGGTGCAGGATGCACGTGCAGAGCACCAGTGCAGCTGCATCTCCAGGCAAGGAGGTGCCTGTGGGCTGCACAAAGGTGCCAACCTGTACCCCAACATCCCCGGGGTCCCCACACCAAGGTCTCAGCTGGGGGCGAAGGGGCAGAATCCCAAACCGAGCTCCCAAAGGCTGTCCTGAGCACTCCCAGTGCAGGGCCTGGCTCAAGGACAGACCCTCCAAATCCTGCCAAAAGTCCCATCTTAAAAGGCCAGGTGACACCCAGGCAGAGAGAGGCACCTGCCACGGGGTGATGCCATCTCCCAGGCTATAAACAGCACTGCCTTTAGCTCCACTCACAGGTAAGTGTCATTTTGGGAGCTTTGGGAGGGTGTCAGGGAGGCGGGAACACACAGTGGGGGCATGTGGATGTCAGAGCATCCTCGGGGATGAGATCAGGAGTGTGGGATGGGAGAGTGGAGGGTGTGAGAGCCCCGGGCAGGGCGTGAGGCTGCCCAGAGAGCAGGGGGTGGTGCAAGGCGTGAGTGACAAAGCACAGGAGGCTGAAGAGACGATCTGTCCCCAGCTGGGACAGCGATGCCACCGCGTTGGGGCACACGTGGGGGCACACAGAGCACCTGGCACAAGGGGAGGAGGGGAAAGGGTATCCCGTGTGACCTGGAAAGGGGAAGGCACCGTCAGCAGAGGGATGGTTTCGCTCTCTGGATGATAATTCCCGGCGTTTGGGGCTGTCAGGTTCCTGGTTAGCATCTCCCCCTCTGCGGAGCTGCTCCATGCAGTTGACACCGCAATTGTTTTCTGAAGAGAACACGCGACTCTCTTCTTATGTATTCCCTTTCCCGGTGTTTGTATTTGCTTCAAAGTCTCCTCATCACCCTGTTTGGTGACAAAAACTCATGTCTGGAGATCAGGGTAATGTGTTGCTTTTCAAAGCTCCGGGAGGAGGGGGTTGGCAGACATGGGTTTGCTGCATTATTTACCTCCCTGCGGCACCCTGCCTCCCTGGCAGCCCCCCCTCGGGGTGCTGGGACCCCCCTGTGACAGCTGGGACCCCCGTGCTGGCAGCTGGGACCCCACTGTGCGCTCTGGGGTGGTTTGGGGGTACCCCGGCATAGCAGCAGCCAGGGAGGGGGAAGTGGTGGGGACCAGGGGATGCCGGGGTGAAGAAACCCCGTGGGGATTTGGGGCACTTGCACCCTCCCAGCTTTGGAGTCATTGTGTCCCGAGTGGCACAGGGGTGAGGTGCCCTGACCTGCACCCGTGGTCACCTTGGCTGGTGGCCTGTCCCTCCACTGAGCACACCCAGGGGTGGACACAGCAGTCCCGGGCTTGGGCGTGGGCACTGCCAGGCGTGCTGGCACAGCCCCGTCTCCTCCACACGCTCTGTGCCACGAGCACGGGCAGTTCTCAGTCTAATTGATCAATTCATTATCCCCAGCATTCAGCTGCATATTGGTTCTGGAGAAGGGAGAGGCTAACGAGCGGATCAGGCGTGTGAGCCTTCAAGGGAGCCAGCGAGACGCGGGAGGAAGGGAGAGGGACTGGAGACGGGGAAACGTGGGATGGGGACTTTGCTGGTCCCAGGATGGGGCTGGGAGCTGGAATTGGCACTGTGGGCACAGCTGCAGGAACTGGGCAGCAATGGTGATGCCAAGGCAGAGGATGCTCCAGAAATGCTGAGGCAAGGGGATGCTCCAGAAGGGGAGCGCTGAGGCAGGAGGATGCTCCACAAATGGTGATACTGAGGCAGGAGATGCTCCAGAAACAGCAGGAGTGAGTCAGAGGATGCTCCCAAACTGACACGCCAAGGCAGAGGATGCTCCAGGTGTGCTGGTGGCTCCAGGAATGGTGGGGCTGAGGCAGGAGGATGGTGGCTCCAGGAA
>JAHLSL010000176.1:129236-140369 GCA_025920805.1 Petroica traversi | reverse complement strand
AATTCCGGGATGTTGTGGCTCTTCCCGGTGCTGGCCGGGCCCTGTGGGATGCGGGACAGCGCAGGAAAGGGCACGGGCGGGACCCTGGGCAGCTCCCACCTGGCACAGCCTCCGCAGCGCGTCCCCAAGCCCTGGAATCCCCACCCCAGCCGGGGCATGCGCAGGAGGGAAAGCTTCCCAAAGACGCTAATTAGGCAAATTAATTCCTATTGAGTCGTGGCTCCTCGCTGCCTTAAAAGAGGGAAAAAAAATAATAAAAAGGTACTTACTTACTTCAGTGCTGGTTAAATCCCAAATACTGAGACGTGGATTGGACCTGAGGTTGTTCCGCGGGAGGTGACCCCACACCAGCACCGGTGCCCGCCTGGCACCGAGCAAGGGGGAGGTTTGAGGTTTGGATGGGGTTGTCCTCCTCATTCCTCACATCCCCAGCAGCGGGCAGGGCCCGTGTTTGCTGGGCTCCTTCCTCCTCCGTGGGCTGAGGAAGAGGATGGTGAAGCTCTGTGGGCACAGGACACCACCCTGGCACATGGCAAAGCCTTGCTGAGCCTCAGGGTGCCCTCAGGAACCACCAAGAGAGGGATCTGGGCAGGGGTCCCATCCTCAGCAGGGCCCAAGAGGGGATGAATGATTTTCTGCCTCTCTCACCCTTCATTCCCCTCCCCTGATCCAGCCCTGCGGAACATTCCAGCTCCCAGGACACTCTGGGAAACTCCCAGCGGCTGGAAATCAGTTCAGGACACCAGGCTGGGAAAAGCCACCCCAGGGACTCTGCCAAGGCTGGCGGATCTGTGCCACTGCAGTGGGAGCAGGGAAGTTTTGCAGAGTCCCAGAATGGTTCCGTTTGGGTTGGAAGGGACCCCAAAGCTCATCTTCCACCTTCCACCATCCCAGGTTGCTCCAAGCCCCATCCAACCTGGCCTTGGAAAATTCCAGGGATTCAGGGGCAGCCACAGCTTCTCTGGGTGCTGTGCCAGGGCCTCAGGAATTCCTGTGCCAGCAGCTGGTGTCCATCAGTGAGGAGCTGGTGATGGGATTGGGCTCAGGGACTCACGGGCACCGTGGGCTGTCCAGCCCTTGGCCACCAGCCCAGTGCCCCCCACCAGGGAGCTGCCTGTGGGTCACGGTGTCACCACTGTCCCCCTACCCCAAGCACTGCCCTCCTGCTGGGGACGGGGCACATTCCAGAGTTCCAGATGGATCCCCCAGGAAACCCCGGCCAAATCCAAAGCATGCTCCAGGGAGGTGGAGACTGGGAAGAGCCCCAAGCACTGGGACGGCCCCTGACCCCTGGCACAGGAACGGGTGACCACACAAGAGTGTCCAGCTCTGCTCCCCAGGATCCCAGAGGTCCATGGATGAGTGGACACCAGCAAGGTCACCCAGCTCTGCCGCCTGACTTTGACTCCAACCCTCACTAGAGACACCTACACCACCAGCACCCACTTCACCCCAGCCCTGCCTCCTGCTCCCGAGGGGCACCTCGTGGGTGGCCCAAGGGCTCTGGAGGACGCTCATCCCGCTGGCAGAGCCGCTTTCCTTGTCTTTCTTGCTCGTGTTATCTGGAGCCGTCGGAGCTGGCAGCTCCTGCCAGCGCTCGCGCAGCCTGACGTTGGCGCGGCTTGGAAGCGCGCGTGGCGTGTTTGATGTCGGGATTACCGGCTGGCTGTATTGTAAATGCTAAAATGAAATAAGGAGATTAGAGAAGAAAAGCGCCGCTCCGCAGCGCGCCTGCCGATTGCCTCCCGCCGGAGCTGCTGCCGGGGGGCGCGGGGGGACCCGGCCCTGCCACGGAAAGGGTTAAAGGGGGACAAGCGGCTTCCAGAGGTGCCAGGGGGAGAGGTGGACGGAGCCATTCCCACTCCCCGGGCTGCTGGGATTCTCTGGCTCGCGTGAGTATTGATCCTGTCACCCCCCCTGCCACGTCCTGGCAGTGCCACCCCAGCCCTGTGTCCCCAGGGCTGGGGCAGAGCGTGGTGGGGTGACCTGGGGTTGGGTGGGAGCCTCTGTGGGTGAGCTCTGCGTCCCTTCCCAGGAATGAGGGCTTGGCCTCCTGCCAGCCTTGGGAGCTGCCTTTGGAGGGGAAAAGAACATGTCACTTTTCCTGTGCTGCCTCAGAGCAGGGTGGGGACCCTCTGGAGGTCTTGCTGGGGGAATTTTTTGGGGCTTCCAAAGGGCAGCGGGGTGCTCTCCTCTCCCTCACGTGGGAGGACATTCCCGAGCCCAGACCCAGCAGGGAATGGGAATCAGGGATGGGGAATGTGGCTAACTCCTGCACCTCCTGCTCCCCCCCACGAGCCTCCGTCAGGGTCCTGCAGGAAGGAGAGAGAGCCAGAAGGATGGAAGGAGAGCCAGAGGGAGGGAGAGCTGGTGCAGGGTCAGGCCCTGCCGAGCCTCTCTCCATCTCCTGCTGACAGCGCCATGCCCCAAGCACCTCTGCCAGCACCCCGGGGCCCGGCTCCATGCACACCAGGCTCTCTGTGGGCAGAGCAGGGCACGGGATTTCAGCAGCAGCGTGATTAGTCTTTATTTTGAGCCGTGCCCTTGGCCTCAGCCTGGCAGAGCTGTGGCTTGTCCTGCTGGGCCCAGCGCTGGAGGAGGAGGAAGAGGAGGAAGATGAGCTGGAAGCCACAGCAGGATTTTCCCTGCTGTGCTGCTCCTGCAGCCGCCTGCGGGGCACAGGGCTCAGCCTCACACACACAAAATCCCACAGGATAAATCCTGGCCTTGCAGCTCCTCCCGGTACGGCAGAGCACCCTCGGCACGACCCCACCCAGCCAGGGGACAGCTCATCCCTCCAGGAATGCTGCGGGATCCCTGCCCACCCCCTGGCACCCAGGACTGTCCTGCAGCCAGGGGCATCCCAGGCGCTGTTCCATCCCTCACCTGCCCCTGTTCCCTACCAGGGCATCCCGCGGCCAAAACATGGGGAAATGATCCTTCCCTTCCCTTGCCTCCCCTCCCCTCCCTGCAGGGAGGGACAGGAGCGGGCTGGCGGCTGGCCCTGCGCCCGGGCCGTGCCGGTACCTGCCTCCTCCCTTCTCTCCCGCATCTGTTCCCAATCAAAGCCTCATTTCAGGTTTTTCCCCCGCCGCTAACGAACGCTATTGTTTCCCCGATGTTTTCCCGAGCTCGGGAGCAGCGGCTCGGCCCCTGCCGGTGCCAGCTCTGCTCAGACACGTGCGGAGAGAGCCTCGAGCAAGATCCTGCTCCACTCCCCGCCGATTCATCCCCAGGGCACAGCTGGTACCTCCTGGAGGAGGAGGCAGTCGGGGGCTTCACCCCTTTGCCCCTCAGTTTGGTGCTGGTAGCACTCGGTGCCTGCCCTGATGTCCCCACGGCGCTGCTGAGCGGGTGACACCCATCCCAGCACCCACACCCATCCCCCATGGCCCATCTCCTCACCCAGCGTCACCCCGGGCTGGTGCAGACCCCGCTCGCCCCCCCACACCCCCTCTGGATTTGCCAGGGATGGCCGGGGCTGGCTCTGTCCCCGGCGGGACTCACCCCTCCCGCATTGCCGCGGGGCTTCTGTTGCTTCTGCGTGCAATTAATGAGCTTTAATTGCCTGTAAACACATCCCCGGCAGCGCCAGAGCTGCCATGGGAAGACGTCGGAGTCGGGGAAAGGGAATGGGAAAAGGAAATCGTAGTAACTGTTGCTACGGCTGGAGCCACCGTTTCCAAACTGAGGCTGTGGCATTGCCCAGCACCGGGCAGGGGACACGGGGGTGTCGCTGTGCCCCGCCCTCAGTGCCACCAACACCTCTGTGCCACAGCCATGAGCCACATGGGGCTCGGACATCACGCAGAGAGCCCCTGAGCTGGGGTGGGACTGCATTTGGGGTCCCACAGAGGGGCTGGGGACGGTAGGGAGGGGTCCCTGCCCTTCCCTTTTCACTGTGTTTGGGGTGCCAGGGAGGGACTGCGGGGCTGGGGACAATGGGGAGGGGTCGCTGCCCTCCCTTTTCGCTGATTTGGGGTCTCATGGAGGGGCTGGGAAGGATGGGGGACCCTCTGGCTGTGTGGGACACCCCACAGAGGATCTGTAGGGTTGGGGACAGCTCCTCCCCGCTCTGCGTGTCCCCTCGCAGGACATGCAGGTGGCACTGATGAAGCCTGCAAGGGTCGGGGCTGGCGGCGGCGGGCGGAGGGGGCTGGAAATGCCATTTTCTAGCTCAGTGCCCTGTAATTCTCCCTGACGCCGGGGCTCGAACGCCGCAAAGCGCGCATTTTAATCGCCCTGAGAGATCCCTGCCCCCATGGCGGCTCCTGGCCCTGCCCACCTGGCACACCCCACTCCTGGAGCGGGGTGGCACCGGGTGGCCAGCGCTGCTCCCGGAGTGCCACCGCGGCGTGGGGACTGATGTCACACCTCAGGAGCGACGCCACCTCTGCCCTGAGAGGGCGCGGCAGCGGCGGCGTCGCACGGGACACATCGCTCGGCCAGGGGTGGGAGGGGTCCCGAGGTGCCCAGAAGTGGCCACGGGGCACCTGGACAAGCCCGAGGGGTGGCCCAGGAGGTTCAACAACACCAAGCGCCGGTGCTGCCCCTGGGCTGGGGCAACCCCGGGGTCACTCCAGGCTGGGGATGGGCAGCTGGAGAAGGACCTGGGGGTGCTGGGGGTGAGAGCTGGATCTGCCCCGACCCTAAACCCCCGTGGGCAGCAGGAAGGGGGGGATTCTGCCCCGCTCAGGTGAGACCCCACCTGCAGAGCTGCCCCAGCCCTGGCCCAGCACAGGCAGGAGCTGGAGCTGCTGCAGCCAGGCCAGAGGAGGCTCCAGGATGATGCCAGGGATGGAGCAGCTCTGCTGGGAGGAAAGGCTGGCACAGCTGGGATTGTTCAGCTGGACAGGAGAAGCTTTGGGGTGAGCCCAGTGTGGCCTTGCAGGGCCTGAAGGAGCTGCAGGAAACACGGAGAGAGACAATTTCCAGGGGATGGAGGGACAGGACACAGGGAATGGCTCCCACTGCCAGAGGGCAGGGCTGGATGGGATTTTGGGCAGGAATTGTTCCCTGGGAGGGTGGGCAGGCTCTGGCACAGGGTGCCCAGAGCAGCTGTGGCTGCCCCTGGATCCCTGGCAATGCCCAAGGCCAGGCTGGACAGGGCTTGGAGCAGCCTGGGATGGTGGAAGCTGTCCCTGCCCATGGCAGGGGTGGATGAGATGAGGCTGTGCCATCTTCCAGCGCTGCAATCCGAGGAAGTTTTGCCCTCAGGGCCGGCTGTGGGAGCAGCGGCAGCGACACCGCGCCCGCGCCGGGGACAAATTCCTGCCTCAAAGTTTCTTTGGCTGCTAATTTTCTGATTAGCCGCTGTCTGATGCGGCGGCAGCAGCGCTCCACGGGGCTTATTCCGAGGCGGCGTAATCTTTGTAAGCAGCGAAGAGGGGCCGGGCGGGCGCTGAGCTGCCGGCAGACACAGCCCTGCCTCGGGAGGCGATAACTCCTCGGGGACTGACAAGCCGCCGGCAGGGCTGTGGAAATCCTTTCTGCGGATGAGCCGGGAGGATTCTCCCGCTATCCCCCTAAAGCCTGCGTGTCACCTAGTCCAATAAAAGGCATTAGCGGGAAGGTGGGATTTTGTTCCGGCGGATCCCGAGCCTCCAGTCCAGCCCCGGCTCGGTTGGTTTTATGTGAGAACGAGGGGGGGGTTTAGGGCACGGTGGGTGCTGCCTCCAGGGATGATGATGATGATGATGGGTGGGGAGCTCCAACCCTTTTTCCACCACCCAGCCCTGCATTCCAGCCCTGGGAATGGCAGCAGGACCCAGCGCTGGATCTCAGCCCGGCCACGGGGGCGTGGGGTGGAGGGATGGAGAGTTTGGGTTGCTCAGAGCAGCTCTCTTGCTGCCTCAGCTTCACCTGCTCCATCCCAGGGGGATCCTGCACCGGCTTGGGCGAGCATTCCCAGGGCTGGGAGAGTGTCAGGAAGGGAGTGCTGGGTGCAGGATGTCACCCTGGGGTGCTCCTGGCTGCCCCACGTCCCCGGGATCCTGCGCCCTGCAGCAGATGCCACATCCCCAGGGACGGCGACCATCACCCACACCCCGAGGTGACACCTCAGCGGGGACCTCCCTGCTGCCACCACCGTGTCACAGCGCCGGGAGGAGGGGACCGGGCTCGGCGGTGGCGGGAGCACCCGCGCCTGCCGCGCCCGGCTAATTTACTGTGTGGCTGCGCGCCGCGCCAGCCAATAACTTTGAAATGATGTGGAGATTTGCAGCCAAACCTTCTCATAAAGAGATTTAGGAGGGTGACAAAGATAATTAAACATCCTTCCCCGAGTATTGACTCGCAGCTGAAAGGGGAAAAAATAACTACATTTTTCACAGTCCTTTTAAATCATCCTGATGCCCGGCTGGGGCTCTGTGCAAATAAGCCTTGGCCTGGCGACCGTGGGTGCCAAATCCCTGGCTGCCAGCACGGGAACAAAGTGAGGGAGCAGGAAGGGGATTTGGGGACCCACGGAGGGATGCTCCAGATCAAAAAAAAGGGGGAACACGAGCCTGGCTGTCCCCTGAGCAGCCCTGAGGAGGAGAACTCATCTAAAACAAGGAGCAGAGGGGTGGGAGAGACAGGAAAAAGGGGAAAGATGGTCACAGAATGGGGACAGGAGGGTAGTGGCAGCTGTTGGAGGATGTGAAGGAGTGGCAGAGGGTACAGGGGACTCAGGAGATGAATCACAGCAGTTGGAAGGGACCTTAAAGCTCCTCTCATCCCAAGTCCCCGATGGACAGGGTCACATCACCCACGGGACCTTCAGAGCCACCTGCAGTGGGACAGAGCCCATCCCAGGCATTGTCCTCCCCAGGGCTCCTCAGGGCAGAGCTGAGGCCAAACCCCACGGCACGGATGAGCAGGAGAACCCCAGCGTGCCCCCCATTCCCTGCGGGCAGTGCCAGCCCCTGGGGATGTGCCTGGCAGCCTCCCCCACACCCTCCCTGCCTCTGCCTGGGGAGCTGAGGCTGCCCCTGCCCAGCCCCTTGTGCTGACAGAGATGAGGCCTTGTCCCCACCCTGGGGACAGGGCGGGGACCCAGCAGGACACGCGGCTGAGCAGGGTCCCAGCTCCAGGGACTGTGTGGAGCAGCCCCACACACACATTCACTTTTCCCTGACACCGAAAACTCCCGAAGCGGCAACAAAAGCTCCGTGTTCCAGCTGGAGGTGCCAGGTGCAGGATGTCCGAGCTGTCCCCGCTCTGTCCCCTCCCCTGAGGGTGACGGGCTGGGCTCTTGGGACCTGCCAGGAGCAGCTGGGTTGCAAGGAGGGGGAAAATTCCCGGGAAATTTTCATCCCATCCTCTGCTGAGGAGAGGGTCCCCCCTCAGCCGAGCTGGGGACACCAGCGTGGAGCAGGGGGACACTGCTGGTGGCCGCAGGGGAGCCCTGCTCCTCTCCGTTCCTCGGCCGCTCCCGGCGCTGGCCGTGTCGCTGTCGCTGCCGTCCGTGGAGCACGCGTGACACCCAGTGGGCGAGCGCCAGGCTGCACGCGCGGGTCCTCGGGCACGGTGGCCCTGGCCCGGGGATGTCACTGGCGTGGGGGACAGGGCTCGCATGAGGGGAATGGGTTTGTAGGGGAGTTTTAACCTTTTGGGTTGGATGGGGGCAGAGCTGGGGGAACCCTGCAAGGCTGCGGGGTCTCTCCGGGGTCTCTCCAGGACCTTGTGGGTCCTGAAACTTTGGGATTTTCAGTCCCACTGTGGCTCTGGAATCTCCCCAGGATTTTGTCTCTGAACTTTTGGGTTTTTGGGGTCCCACTGGGGCTCTGGGATCTCCCCAGGCACTCAGGGGTAGCTGCAGATTTGGGGCTCACTGGGGCTCTGGGTTCCCACCGGGGCTCTGGAATCTCCCCAGGATCTTCTCCCTGTAAATTTGGGGTTTTGGGGTCCCATTCGGATCTCCGAGCTCACTGCAGCCCCACGGCTCTGTAGTCTCCCTGGGACCCCAGGAATCTCTGCAGCCCCGAGGATTTGGGATCTCACCAGAGCCCCTGTGGGTCCCTGCAGCCTTGGGATTCCAGAATGGTTCCTGATCTTCTGCGACCCAGCAGCCCTGGGGCTTTGGGATCTGCCCCTGCAGCCCCAAGGTGTTTGATGCCCTGCACCACTCTGGGGTCAGGATCTCACTTTTCCCTGGAATTCCTTCCTGTCTGTGCCCCTCAAAGACCCTCTCAGATATTTACCACCACCCTGGGACCACCCTGGGACCACCCTCGCCTCCCAGCCCCAGCTCCTGCTGCTGCTCTGACTCTTCCTGGCTGCTCCAGCTGGGTTTCTCTGGGATGAGAAGCTCCCAACCCGTTTTTGGCTTTTCCTGCTGCCTCTCTTGCTCAGACAAACCCTGACAGAAGCAGGATCTGAGGGGAGCCAGCGCTGTGCTTTGCACCAAGCCAAAACAGAAGTGTTTTCTGTAGCAAAAACATTTTCATTCCAATTCGCAGAGGCTTTCAGGGGCGATTCTCGCAGGAGCAGGAGATTGGATGTTCTTCCCCAGCTCTGGGAGCTCGCCCTGCTGAAGCATCCAAGCTCATTAATAAAGCTGTGAACACCCACGCGCAGTGCCCGGCAACCCCACTCCCAGCATGGAAATCCCACATCCTGGCTCTGGAGTCTGTAAAAATGTTTGGAGGGTTTGAAATGGCACCCAGAGAATGAAAAGAGGAGCAGGAGGAGTGAGGGACCTGTAGGACACAGATAGGACAGAGCTGGGTGCTCCTTACTCTGCCCCAAGCAGGGCCCCTGCCTGCCCTGACCCCACTCAGGGCATGGAGGGATCCCCAGAGCTGCTGGTGTGGCTGTCCCCTGTGTCACCCCCGCGCAGGGACGGTGTGGCCAGGAACAGGAGTCACAGCAGCCCCAGCCAGCCCAGGGAACGGAGCTCCCAGGATGGGAAGGATGGGACTGGTAAAGCTTGAGGGCACATCACAAAATTCCCCCTGAGATCAAAGAATCTTCATAATCCCAGCATGGTTTGGGATCCTGACATGAGGGATCCTGAAACTCATCCAGTTCAAACTCATTACCATGGGCAGGGACTCCTTCCACTGTCCCAGGCTGCTCCAAGCCCTGTCCAGCCTGGCCTTGGGCACTGCCAGGGATCCAGGGGCAGCCACAGCAAATCTGGGCACCCTGTGCCAGGGCCTGCCCACCCTCCCAGGGAACAATTCCTGCCCAGTCTCCCATCCATCGCTGCCCTCTGGCAGTGGGAGCCATTCCCTGTGTCCTGTCCCTCCATCCCTTGTCCCCAGTCCCTCTCCAGCTCTCCTGGAGCCCCTTTAGGCCCTGCAAGGGGCTCTGAGCTCTCCCTGGATCCGTCCCTTTTCCAGGTGAGCACCTCCAGCTCTCCCAGCCCGGCTCCAGAGGGGCTCCAGCCCTGGGAGCAGCTCCGGGGCCTCCTCTGGACTCATCCAGTAGCTCCACGGCCACTGGAGAGGAGTTAAACAAGATGTGTCAGAGGCAGCATTAACGTGTGGCTCCACATTTGCTGCTCTCACCTTCCTCCCTCCTCCCTTGGGCAGCTCCAGCAGCACCACCCAGATCCAAACCTTGGCTGCAGAAGAGCCAAAGGCGGTGGTGAAGGGGTTGATTGGAGCCCTTGGTGCTTCCAAGGGGGACCTGGAACCCAGCTCAGCCCAGCTGGTGGCTTCCAGGGGGACACGGTGGTGGCTGCCAGCTCCCGGGGGGCTGCGCAGTTTTCCAGCCCCAATGCTGCCCCAGGGGCTGCTGCAGAAGGGGAGGAAGAACTTTCCATCCGAGTTTCCAGCTGGAACAGCCAGGGGGAGAAAAGCTGCCCTGTCTGCGGTGCAGAGCAGGGCTGGTTCCACCTCAGCGGTGCTGAGCAAGCAGCTGCTCCTCCCCACAGAGCCTGGGGGGCTCCTCCATCCCAGAACTGCAGAGCCCTCCCTTTCTTCACCCCAGGGGCCCCCTTTGGGGCTCCAGAGCCCCAGCCCCGGCTCCTGCCCACCCCTCACACCCACAGAGGCCTCTCTGGCTGTGCTGGGTGACAGTCCCCCCAGCCCAGGGACACCTCCCACGCCCCACAGCACACTGCAGGCAGCTCTGGGCCATAAATCTGCCAGGCCAGGCCCGTTCCCTGCTCTGCAGCCCCAAGGCCACCCCAAGGTCTTTCCAATTTGGTGCCTGCCCCTCCCTTCCCACTGCGGCAGCTCTTTAACCAAGCGTGGCTCTGCCCCTGGAGCATCCCAAACCCGGAAAATGGAATTCTCCATGCTCCCATGGAGAGCCTGAGTGCCTGGAGTGGCAGCAGGGACAGCCCCCCACCCCAGGAAGGCTCTGGGAGTGGCTGCACCTCTCCAGCTTTCCCCCTGCTCTCCTTTCCATGAGTTTTTCCCCATGCCTTGGTGCCCAGGTGATGCCGAGCCCAGGGTCAGCGCTGGGGCTGTTCCCAAACAGGGCTGGGTGAGGAGGGAACTGCACCCCTGGAAAAGGGGTCATTCCAGGCCGATTTCAAGAACCCCAAAATTTGGGTCAGGAGAAACCTTGTGGACATCGACAAGATGGGCAAGACAACCGCAGAGTTGTCCGAGGGGCTGAGCAGGATCCCAGTGAAAGGAACTGGGACAAGGTCCTGGATAAGGCTCTGGACAGGAGGATGGACAAATGGGACAAGCTGCACCCCGAGGAGGACATGTCCCCAGCCTGTGGCCTCTGAGCAGCACCAAGCTCTGTGCTCAGAGTGGATCCCAGCCCAGGGAGAGTTGGAGGGGCTGGGAAAGGAGCAGCAGGTGCTGCTGGCAGGGCTGGAGCCTGGGGCTGGGAGAGAGGTGGGTTGGGATCTTCCTGCAGGTGCCAGTCCCTCTGGGTAGGACATGACTGCCACCAAAGGACATTCATTGCAACTTCAGAAAAATGGATATTTTGTTCCTGGGGAGGTGGCACAGCTGTAGGACTGAGGTGGGTAAATCCATCCTTCCAGGCTGGGTCAAACCTTTCCTGTGCTGGTGGTGTCCTGTTCAAGGGGACCCCCCCGGGGGTGCATCACCCCGTGAGCCCAGTGAGGGACATCCTCCCCCACACACAAATTCCACCAGAAGGCCACTCCCCAGCCCCAGGACGCGGCGGGAGCGATGTCCTGCGCACCGGACCGTGCCCCCATCGCCCTGCCCGCATCCC
>JAHLSL010000176.1:94025-115527 GCA_025920805.1 Petroica traversi | reverse complement strand
AGCGCCCTCTTGCCCGCCCCAGCCAGGAGAGAGCCCTCGCCGTGCCCCCGGGCAGCCGCGGGCCAGGGCCGCCTGGAGATGGTGTCCAATGTCATCTACGAAGGACTCGAGCGCCCGGCGGCGCCCGCGGAGGAGCCGGGAGGGGACGGTGTGCCCCGGGGTGAGGGTGTCCCTCAGCCCCCCGCTCTGTCCCCGCAGGAGCAGACCGAGCTGGAGGACAAGCCTGAGTAAGCCGATGCTTTCCCTCACCCCTGGGAGCGGAGAGGGGGGGGCAGAACAGGCAAAGATGAGGCTCCAGAGAGCCCCCCACCCCCGGGACCCACCCCAGAGCCCGGCCCTGCCTCCTCCAGGTGCTGACAAGCCGCTTTCATCACCTCCCCTGCCTTCCCCGAGCTCGGGGTCCGGCAGCTGGGATCCCTCTGAGATGACAGAACGGCCCCGGACCCCCGATGGCTCCTTGTGGATGCAGGGAGAGGCTGCTGCCCTTTCCCTGCCCCTCTGGCAGCGGGGCTGGGGGTCCCCGGCGCGGGGAGGGGGGGGGCTGAGTGAGGGTTTTGGGGCTGGCTCCTGCTGGGAGCGAGGTGGGAGATGTCAGAGGGGAGGAAAAGCTGGGATGGGAAATGCCCCACGGCCCCCAAAAACACAGCTGGGCAGTGCCAGGGTTGGGAAGAGAAGGGAGCAAGGAGGGTACTGGGAGCAGGGAGGGGATGCTGCACATTGCAGGGGACAAAGCCGCGCTCGCGGGGACAGCACAGACTCCCAGGGCGGCCACAGTAACCCCTGCCCTGTTTTCCTGCAGTCCTGGCTGGCCCGGCGGGGCCCTGCCCCCCATCCCGCAGAGACCCACCGGCAAGCCAGGTGAGAGCCCCCGGGGCACGGCAGGGCCATCCTGCCCCCCCGAAAAGGGGGAGAGGGTGTCACCCACACACCCTGCCTGTCCTCTGCTCCTGCCTCTCTCAGGGGCTGGGGTGGCCATTCCAGGCAGAGCTCAGCCCCACGTGTGTCACTGTGTCACACCCCGGGTGTTGGGGTGCGCTGTGGAGGGCTCGGGGGGGGTCCCTCTCCCGGACTTGGGGTCCTGGCTGGTCTCTCCCTCGTCACTGATGCCTTTCGCTGCCCCGTCTCTGCCCACAGAGGTGAATGACCCTCCCGTCAGCCCCTACAGCGAGACCGTCTTTGGCCATGTGGCCCCACCCCGGGAGCCAAAGGTGAGGGGACGCTGTGGGGGTGGTGGCTGTCGCCTACTGTCACTCTGCATCCCACCAGCTGTGCTGGTGAGGCTGCAGTGCCCAGTGAAGGTTCTTCCCCCAGGGAATGGGCACGGCCCAGAGGCTGCCAGAGCTCCAGGGGTGTTTGGATACCACTCCCAGGGGGGGATTGTTGGGGGGTCTGTGCAGAGCCTGGAGCTGGACTCGATGTGTCCCTTCCAGCTCAAGAGATTTTGTGATTCTGTTTTGGGCTGAGGGTCACAGGGTGGGCAGGCTGAGGGGATCTGAGACGGGGCAGGGCACAGGGGACAGGAGATGTCACCCTTCTCTCTTCCCAGGGTGTTGGCAGCTCCTGTGAGCAGAGCTACGAGGCCGTGTCCGAGCTGGAGCTGGAGCGAGAGGCCTGCAGGTAGGGATCAGCTCCTCTGGGCTGGGTGTCAGGGGACACCCTGGGGACAGCCTGAGAGGGGATGGGGGTTTTCCCCCACTGCAGAGCTGATCAGGAGTGTCTGGGATGGGCTCAGCAGGCTCTCGATGAGGTGATGGGTTTGGAGATGAGGAACTATGCTGGTGGGTGCCCTTGAGAGGACAGTGCTTGACAAGAGGTGTCACAAGAGTGCACAGCTGGGGCACTGGGCACCTGTACACCCAGAGCAGCCTGGATTTGGCCTCTGGGAGCAGGAAAACACCACGGAGGACAGGGATTACTCAGAAATTAGGTGGCTCCAAGCTCCAGATGTGCAATCCCTGAAGGCTCCAGCAGCATCAGATCAGCCTCCGCTGCTCAGTCCCTCTCTGGAGGTGCACAATGAAATTGTGAGGGGCACCTTTAAAACACTTTTGAAATGTACTTTCCATAACTCCTGATAGCATCTCAGAAAGAGGAAGGAAAGCTGGTCTTCCCATTTCGGATGGGGAGGGTTCCTTTTCCTGTGTTGCTTAGAGAGGATGAGGTGAGCTGCAGCTCTGTGGCCTTCAGCTCTGGCCGTGGCCTTGCCCAGCTTCTCTGGGCCTGCCCTTCTGTCCCCTCTCCAGCTCTGGGTGTGTGACACTGCGGTGGCACCTGAGCCGGTGGCACAGCTCACAGCCATGGAAGGGGAACTGCTGACACCTGGGAACAGGAATTTTGTAAGCAGAAATACTGGAATCTCCTGTGGAGCCTCTGAACCAGTTCAGAGAGGAGTTGGGCACTGACCTGTCAGCACCCAGTGCTTTCCAGGGAGTTGGGATCCAAAGCATCCCGAGGGAATTGGCCCTTGCAGCTCTGGGATTTTGCAGCCTGGCCTAGCTGAGAAGAGGCAGGATGTGACCATCAGCAGTGGCAGGGGCAGCAGCTCACAGGTTTTTTCTCCCAGATGAAGCCCTGACATGTTCAGGGTGTGGAGAGTGGAACAGGAGACAGAAAAACCTTTGAGAATGTTTTGCTCTGTGCTCACAGACCCCACCATCCAGCTTCTCCAGCGCTTTCCTCCCACTGATCCCAGCAGGATTCCCTGGAGCAGAGCTGAGATCCTGCTCAGCTGCTGAGGGGCTGAGCCCTGACCCCAGCCCTGCTCCCCCTGTGGGACCCCCTGACCCTCCCCTGCAGCCCTGGTGTTTCTCCAGCTCAGCCAGTCCTCATCCCTGTGTCACTGGGAATGACCAGGCATCCTCTGCAGCCCTCCAACACGCTTGTCATGAAATATTTCCCAATCCCAAACTTCAGAGAGGCCCTTCTGCCCCTTTTCCTACCTGGGGTAGCTCCTCTTCTGGGGAGCCTTGTTCTGGGGGAGCTTTTTCTGACCTGGCTTGGGGTCTTGGTAATGTCAGTGGGCAGAGCCACTTCCCCAGCAGGGAAAAATCCTCAGGAAGAGGACGAGGAATGCGAAATTCCCTGCAAACTGGGAGCCGGGTTTGCAGCAGGAGCATCGGGTGGGATTTACCTGCTCTGAGTCCGAGCACCTTTACCCCCCCGAAATGCTGGTGCCCTGCTCCGGCCATTGCTCTCAGCAGGACAGAGAGGTGGCACAGCAGTGTCCCTGTCACCCCACAGAGCTCAGGGGACCTGGTCAGGCACCCTGGGCTGTGTTTGTCCCTGCCAGATGCTCGGTGCTTTCCATCTCCTCACAGCTCAGGAAGGGGCTGCCATGGATTATTTTTTTCCCGTTTTCCTCTTGCCCTGACCCATTCCGTGGGTCTGCCTCCCACTCAACCCTGACACTCAAGGCTGCTGTCTGCCTGTGACTCAGAGTCCTCCAGCCACGCTGATCCCTGATCTCCTGAAGCATCTGCAGAGCCGGCTGGGACTCCAGCCAGATGAGTCACCCTGCCAAGGCTCTGCTCTGCTAATTAAACAGCAATTTTCCTTGTGCTCCAAGCCTCAAAGCCACCCAAGGCCATTTCTTGTCTTTCCTGGGGCCAAACAGTCCCTTTTCCCTCTCCATCCCTTCTCCAGCCCCATCCACCACCCCACTTCTCTGGAGCACACCCTCAGCTGGGATGACTCCAGCCCAGCGTCTCCCCAGGCAGATTTAGAGCTTGTTCCTGTCCCATCTGATGTCCCGTGGCCTCAGAAGGTGCCTGTCCAAGGCCTGTCCTAGAATGAGACAGTGCCCAAAACCAGGGGTTGGGACAATTTATGTGGGGAGGTGTTTGGGGTCCTTCTCCTGGTCCTGAAGCTTCTCATGAGGTCACTTCCTCACATTCTGGGGACTTCTTGTCCCAAAAATGTCTCCATCTCCAAGGATGGGGTCCTTCTCCTGGTCCTGAAACTTCTCATAAGCTTCCACTGGAGACACTTTCTCACATTCTGTGGGTTTCTTCTCCCAAAAATCCTCCATCTCCAAGGAGAATTCCCACAGCTCACCCACAGGATTCTCACAGCTCCTCTCCCACACAGTTCTGCACCTTTCTCCTGCTGGCTCTGTCTGATGTCACCCTGCAGCTCCTGTGGCTGCAGCAGTGATGGCCAGGAGATTCCTTCCAGTTCTCCTCATGAACCTGCCCCATTGTTCATCCTGTCCCCTGGAGATGCCCAGTTTGTTTAGGTGCTCCTCAGACAGAAGCTGGGACAGGTCTTGGATTTCTTGGAGCTTTCTCTTTGCCCTGCACAGGGTTCCACAGTGGAATTTGGCATGGATGCTCTCCTGTGAGTGCTGCCAAAACTGTGCTCCTGCCCATCACCACTGCACCTGGGGCAGGCCCCCTGTGAGCTCCTAGGATTTGTCAGACATTTTCCAGCACATTTCCTTCCCAGGAAAAGAAAAACGCCTGGCTGACAGGGCTGATGGGAAGGGGCAGGCTGAGCAGTTTATTTTTATAATTTCCTTTTATTGTTGTGGCTGGAGAGCCTCGGCAGGCCTGGCTGGGGGTTTGGCATGGCTTCCCAAGGAAAGGAGATGGAGGCAGGAGCTCTGCTGGCCCAGAATTTTGGCTGGGCACAAAAGCAGGCACGAAGGTGCACAAGGAGCTTCACGGAGCTGGGACTGTTGGAAGGGCAGAGGGAGGGGTGGGTGTGAGCAGGGAGCAGGACATGGGATTTGAGATCTGCCTGACTTCCTTTTGCTGCCTGTGAAGAGGGGGAGGAGATGATGCCAGGGGTTTGGAGACGTGTGTGGTGGCCCGTGTGACATTGCCTAAAGCAGACAGCCCCACCTTTGTGCCATGGTGTTGGAGTGGCTGAACCCCGGGCTGCGGTGGCTCCTGAGCACTGAGCCCACCCCACTCACAGACGTGCAAACCCCACATCCCTGGGCGCCCCAAGCAGGTCAGGACGAGGCTGGCAGCAGTGCCAGGTGTCCCCAGCCGGGGTGGGACTGACCAGGACCCTGCCGTGCCACCTCCTCTGCCCAGGACGAGCAGCGAGTGCAGCAGCGAGGGCCGCAGCGAGGACGAGGAGAGCCGCAGCCGCCTCATCGAGCGCATCGCCCACAACGACTCCGAGGGATACTCCACCGTGGAGGCCCCGCGCGCCGAGGGTGCCCCGTTCAGCCTGCCCGCCCACCTGTACCCCGATGAAGTGCTGGATGACCTCACCATCTCCCCCTACGCCAGCTTCACGTCGCTGTCCGAGCCACGGCCCACTGTGCTCAGTGGGTGGCTGGACAAGCTGTCCCCACAGGGGTACGTGGGGCAGGCATGGAGTCACAGCTGGCTTTGGGGTGGGAGGGACCTTCAGGTCATCTCATTCCACCTCCTGCCATGATAAGGGCACCTTCCACTATCCCAGGTTGCTCCAAGCCCCAAGGTCTGGAACACTTCCCCTTGGGCAAGGCTGGTGAGGGGCTGCGCTGGTCACTGCGCTCCCCTCGGAGGAGGAACCTCCTGGGTGCCCCAGCTGAGCTGCCAGGCTCTCTGTGCAGCCGTGCCTGGCAGGAGGAGGGGTCTGTGAGGGGGAATCCTCCCCTTCCCAACAGTTTTTCTGCCATCCCAACAGGAACTATGTCTTCCAGAGGCGCTACGTCCGTTTCGACGGGAAGAACCTGACGTACTTCAGCAGTGAGAAGGTAGCGAGGGGCAGGGTGGGGCGGGGTGGGGAGGCTGCACCTCAACACCACCTGGGGAGCTGCCACATCCCCTCTGCCTCCCCTTGGCAGGAGCCAGCAGTGCTCCGCCATCTCCAGGGTGGCGCAGCCGTGGCCCTGGTGCCTGGAAGGTTCCCAGCACAGCCTCAGCCATTGGGAGCCCAGGATAGCAAGGGTGCAGGAAAGGGAGGATCCTGCTGGAAGTAGGGTCCCAGGCACGGATCCACCCCTTGCTAAATCCCAGCTCCACCTGTGTGCTGGTGCCCTCAGGCTGCACTGTGAGACAGCACCGGCCGAGCACCCGGAGATGTGGAGGATGTGTGAGGTCAGGGAGATGCCCTGTGGGAAGGGCAGAAGGGGTGACCCTGCCTGGGGCTCATTCCAGGAGCCCTACCCCAAGGGGGTGATCCCGCTGGCTGTGATCGAGATGGCTCGTTCCACCAAGGACAACAAGTTCCAGGTCATCACCAGCCATCGGATCTTTGTCTTCCGTGCCGAGAACGAGGGTGAGTGAAAACCCAGGCCAGGAACCACACCTGCTTCCCTTCTCCAGCCAGAGCATCCCTCAGCCCATCCCCTGCCTGCCTTGTGGGCACTCTGCTCCGTGCCAGGGCTGTTGGGAAGGGCTCAGCCCCGCTCCCTCCTGCCTGGTCCCCAGCCCAGAGGAATGAGTGGTGCTCCACGCTGCAGAAGAAGGTGATGGAGCAGCGCCTGGTGGGGTCCCGGCCCCGGCCTGCCAACACTGCCCACTGCCAGAAGTCGGGAACCCTGGAGCTGAAGGGCCACAAGTCCAAGGTTTTCGCAGCCCTGAGCCTGCCTGAGATGTGGCTGTACAAGAGTGAGCAGGTTCGTGGCCAGAGCAGACCCCAGATGGGGTGAGAGGATAGAGGGAGCTGGGACAGGGCTGGTGCCAAAGGGAGTGCAGAGAGGACAAGGGTGGGCAGGGAAAAGGGAATGGCACAGCAGGAAGATGGAGATCCTGCCCAGGGCAGCAGTGGTGGGTACCAGGATTGGACGCTCCTCCCAGTCTCCTCACTGTCAACAAATCACAATTATCTCCACCAAGCATTTTGATCTTGGTCCCACGAAACATCCCAATCCATGTCAGGACAGCTGGATCATTGCCATGGAATCAGCAGCAAATACACCTGCTGCAAGGGGACTCGCAGTGGCCGCAGGTCCCTGTCACCTCCTATGCTGCTGCTGCTGCCCACAGAATGCTCACTTCCTTCCTGCTGCATTTTCTTAGCACCGCTGCTTTTATTTTCACCACCTGACTTCCAGGCTGACTGCTGTCACTGACCAGCATCAGCTCTGAGCTGTTGGCTCAGGTTCATATTTGTTTTATGAGCATCCCTGACTCGAATCTGCAAAAGAAAGGGACCTGCACAGCCACATTTCAGGGTCTGTGGGCAAAACTTGCTTTTCATTTGAAAGGATATTTGTGGGGTGCTTTATGTGAGATGAGAGGTGGCTGAGAGAGCGGCAGGGGCTTGTCCAGGCACAGCAGGGATGGGATGCACCATGGCTGCAGCCCCACACCCCAGGGTGGTGCGTTCAGAACAGCAGAACCAACCCCGCCACCACTCTGAATTGCAGTTCTTCAAAATGGGCATCGCCATGTGCTTCATCGAGATGCGCGGCTCCACCATCCGCGAGGCCAAGAGCCGCAGCTTCGAGCTCATCACCCCCTCCAAAACCTTCAGGTATCCTGGCTTCCGGTGGGGATGAGGAGGGGGGAGCAGCCGGGAGCTGGGCCTGCGGGCTGGTTCCTCAGCCCCTGAGGTCTGGCTGTGCTGGTGCTCCCCAGCTTCGTGGCGGAGTCGGAGCGGGAGAAGCGGGAGTGGATGGAGGCGCTGCAGGAGGCCATCGCTGAGATGCTCTACGACTACGAGGTGGCAGAGAAGATCTGGTCCAACAAAGCCAACAAGTACTGCGCCGACTGCTGGGCTCAGAGCCCTGACTGGGCATCCATCAACCTGTGTGTGGTCATCTGCAAGCAGTGTGCAGGTGGGACGGGTCCCGGGGGGCACAGGGGTGTCCTGGGGATGTGGGCTGGGCTGGCAGGTGCTGGCTGGGGTGTGGGCAGAACTTGGGGCCCCGTTCCCCAGCAGGATCGAGGGGTTCTGATTCTCCTGCTCCCTGCAGGGCAGCACCGCAGCCTGGGCTCCAACATTTCCAAGGTGCAAAGCCTGAAGCTGGACACCAGCGTTTGGTCCAATGAAATCGTGCAGGTGAGGCACTCAGGGGTGCAAGGAAAGCGTGCAGGTGAGGCACTCGGGGTGCAATGAAATTGCGCAGGTGAGGCACTCGGGGTGCAATGAAATTGCGCAGGTGAGGCACTCGGGGGTGCAAGGAAAGCGTGTAGGTGAGGCTTTTAGAACAGGGCATGGTGTGCTTGGGAACCAGGCTGCTCCCCCTCCCTCGGGATGCAGGAACACCGGGAATCCTGCTCTTCCCACCGGCCCTGGGGCTCGCCATGACCCTGGGACCCTCCCACAGCTCTTCATCGTGCTGGGAAATGACCGAGCCAACCGGTTCTGGGCCGCTCGGCTCCCCGCCACCGAGGCCATCACCCCGGACAGCGGCGCCGAGCAGAGGCGGGACTTCATCACCCGCAAGTACCGGGAGGGACGGTACCGCCTGCCCCACCCTCACTACGCCACTCAGGAGGAGGTGCTGCAGGTAGGGGACACCTCGAGGTGCTGGCAGCCACCCCAGAGCTCCTGGGCTGAGGTGCCAGCATCTCCTGCCTGGCTGTGGGTGCTCATAGGCAGATTTTGGGGAGGTTTGGTGGCTTCGGAGCAGCCCTGGGAGCGAGCTGGGGTCTCCATGAGCCAGGACGTGGTCCCTAAATGCGCCTGTTTCACTCCAGGCACTGTGCACGGCAGTGGCAGGACCTGCCCTGCTCAAGACCATCCTGCAGTTCTTCTCCTCCTCGGAGGCTGCTAAGGCCTCTGATCCTGCCACCAGCGAGGTGGCCCCGGGGCCTGATCTTTGGTGGGACTCAGACAACAAAAGGCCCAGGAACCTTTCAGGTAATGAGGATCCTCGAGTCCCTTCTGGCTGTGGTGGAGGGACTTTCTCTTTGCTGCTGGCCCTGTCCCTCCTAGCGTGCCACAAGGCTGGGGACAGTCCGGGTGTCAGGTGGCTCCCTGGGGGACCCACCCTGTTTTAGGATTCCTCTGGAATCTCTGCTTATCGGGTTCCTCTGGAGTCCCAGTCCAGGGAATCCCATGCCTGCACACCCCATTGCCTACACCTGAATGAGTGGGATCTCCTGTGGTACCCACAACTTGGTGGGTGCCTGCTCCCACCCCACCCCTCACTGCCATGTCCCACAGGGAGCCCCCACGCACGGGACCCAGGTCCGGAGGGCGTCTACAACGAGATCACCCAGCCAGTGACACACAGCGGGTACCTGTACCGGGCCACGGCCCCCCCCAAAGCTCCCAGGGGCCAGGAAGAGCAAAGAGGGTGAGTTTGGGGACAGTGGGAGGGCAGCCGGGGGGTGCCCACCCCAGTGCCACTGACCCCCCATCCCCACAGACTTCCAGCGCACGTGGTGCTCCCTGGAGAGAGCCCTGCTCTTCTTCGAGACTGAGAAATGCACTGAACCGCTGGGCCACATTGACAGCGGCGATCTCATCTCCCTGGGGGTCAACAGAGCCCACCAGGCACTCACCAGCCCTGGCCTCACCGAAAGGTACCCCCAGCCATGCCCAGAGAGCCTGAGGCTCACAGACAGCAGGGCTGGGCTCCCTGCTCAGTGCTCTGGCTCTGGGGGCAGGGTTGTCCTCACAAGCTGGTTCATCCGCTACAGGTTTCGCTTCACCCTCGAGCTCTTCCTCACTGGAGAAAAAGTGCAGCAGCTGGGAACGGATGGGCCCGAAATGCTGCAAGCCTGGGCCAGCGCCATCGGCAAGGTGAGCCAGCCCCAAGGAGTCCCTGCTTCCCCGCTGTGATTTCTCACAGCTCCCCACACTCTTCATGGAGGAGCTCCCATTCTAGGGGCTCCCATTCTCCCTGGTGGGGGTCAGCCCTGTGGGGTGGAGCCCCATTTTCACCCCACTCATTTCCTTTCCACCCCACAGTGGTTCACCCCCGTGAGCTGCCACTGCCTGCTGGGCTACGAGTTCCAGCGCGTGGGCCAGCTGCGCTACAAGTGCATGCTGAACCCCGAGCGCTGGCAGCGGGCCTTCTTCATCCTGCAGAAAGGCCACCTCTTCATCTGCCCCGCCGAGGAGGACGGGGCCGAGGACAGCATCAACCTGCGGCGGCTGCAGGAGCTCAGTGAGTGTCACAGCCGGGGACAGGCACCGTGTGCTGGCCACACGTAGCTCTGACTGCTCAGCTTCTCATCCCAACACAGGTCTGGTTCCTGCCACGGACACCCCGGAGAAGAAGGAGCTGCTGATCCTGGTGGAGATGGGGAGGTGAGTCCTGGCCGTGGGGATGGTGGGGAATGATCCAAGCAACCTCGGCATGCTGCCCGGGGCAAACTTACAGATGGGCCAAAAGTGATCTCAAATCCCTGGTGGGGAAGTTACTGGGGCAGCAGGGCTGTGACCGAGGGGCTTGCAGAGGTGTTTTGGTGGAGTAGGGTGTCCTTTGGCCCAGCCTGGGTGGCCCTTGCTCCCTCTCACAGGCAAGAGAGGGTCCTGGGGTCTAAGAACCTTTTCACAGTCACTGTTAGCTTTTTCTACTGCCAATTTTAAAAGAATAATAACACGAGCTTCTTGATGAGCAACTTGTCTAATCCCTCTCAAAGGGGATCCATAAATTGCATATAAGGCTCTTTTTCCCCTCGAGTTATGGAGTTATGGGGACAACCCTCATTCCCTCTTTTCTGCCCTTGTTGTTCTCAGGACGTTTTACCTGCAGGGCCTGTCGCGGGCGGACTCGGCAGCGTGGTACAGTGACATCCAGGCATCAGCGGGGGGCCGGGGCAACGCTCTGAGGGACCAGCAGCTGAGCCGGGCAGACATCCCCATCATTGTGGACTCCTGCATCGCCTTCATCACCCAGTACGGTGAGCCCAGCCCGCCCCGGCACCCTCCTGACACCTTTCTCTTGGTTTCAAAATGAAGAATTAGATATGGTTAAGGGACAAAGGGTTTTTATTTCCTTTATTTTATAAGGATCTTTGTGGTACAACACTTTGCCAAGGTGGAATATGTTGAAACGCATGTACACAGTAGACTGTGTACATAATCTTTATGTACATGTGTATAATTTTATGTATATGTGTATAACTTTATAGATTTTGCAAATTAGCATATTTACCAAAGATGCTCCAATGAGAGGCTTGAATGAATAGTGTGACGTTGTCTTAAAGTATTTCCTCTTAGGCTTAACTTTAGTTTACAGGATATGTTTTAGAGGGGATTTTGGTTTTTTAGAGTAGCGTAGGGTTTTTTGGCCTCCAGTTGCAAGGCCTTTAGGATGTTTGTTTTTTTTGGCTTAACAGAATATCAGGATTAGGCTAAGATATTAGATTTAATGAATCATCAATATGTGCATTAAGGGTATTGAGAATATATAAAAGGTATATCAAAGAAAAGGCAAAACATCATCATGGCATCGCTCCAACACCTCGGGATGGCCGATGGATCCGGGCAGGAGGCACCACTCCGGGGCCACCAGCTCCATGAGGGACTCTCTAAGCAGGACTGGGCCCCTGTGACCCCATGTCCCCGTCCCAGGGCTGAGGCACGAGGGGATTTACCGCAAGAACGGAGCCAAGTCGCGGATCAAGGTACTGATGGAGGAGTTCCGGCGGGACGCCCGCAACGTCAAGCTGCGCATCAGCGACAACTTCATCGAGGACGTCACGGACGTGCTCAAGAGGTTCTTCCGGGAGCTGGAAGATCCCATCTTCACCCTGGAGCTGCACCCGCAGTGGAAGGAGGCTGCAGGTACCTCCTTCTCCACACTGGGTTCTCTGGGGCCGGTGTTCCTCCAGATGGGATCCTGGTGCCAGCCTTGGTGCCATCGCTGGATCTGCTGGGATCAGCCAGGATCTGGTATTTCCTCCCTCCAGAGATCTCCTCGAAGCCACAGCGCTTGGAGCGGTACAAGGAGCTCATCCAGCGCCTGCCTCGCCTCAACCACAAGACCCTGGCCGCGCTCATTGGGCATCTCTACCGGTCAGTGGGGACCTCTGCTCAGTGTCCCCTGCACCAGCTGTCCCTGCTGCCCAGGGAATGCTGGCTCCCATCCCTGAGACAGGGAGAGCCCCATGCCCTGCTCCACCAGCCCTGTATCTGGTGCTGGAACATGTCTGGGACACCTTGGAAGTTCCCAAAGTCATCCTGCAGCAAGGGGGAGGGGCAGGAGGTTTGGGACTAGAGGACACCACCCTGTAGGATATGAATGTCATCCAGTGTGCCAGAAAGACAGACAACACTCAATTCCCATCCTGAGTCAGAGTGTGAGGTAGCGCCGCTGTCTGGTTTGATGGCAGCGGGAAGTTCTCAAAACAGGAACTGCCTGGTTTGAAGTTCCCAGTGCTGAGGGGACACCCAGGCTGTCTCTGTGAGGCAGGGGAGGGTGGCTGGGGCTGAAACCCCACTGCGAGCGGGACCAGCCCCTCATCTCAGTGCTCCTCGTGCCAGGGTGCAGAAATGTGCAGATCTCAACCAGATGAGCACCAAGAACCTGTCGCTGCTCTTCGCTCCCAGCCTCTTTCAGACCGATGGCAAAGGGGAGCACGAGGTCAAGGTGATGGAAGATCTCATCGACAACTACGTCAGCATCTTCAATGTGAGCAGGGGCCCGCAGCCCCCTCCATGCTGGTCTGATCCAGACCCCCTTGGATGCCCCACACTGGCCAGCTCTGCCTCCCTCTGTGTCCCTCTATCTTGGCCCTGTGTCCTCCAGCCGGGTCCCGCTCCACACTGACCCTGTGCACCCTTCCTCTGGCAGATTGATGAGGACCAGGTTTCCCAGATGGACCTGGAGAACAGCCTGATCACCACCTGGAAGGACACCCAGGTATTGGGAACGTGCTTGTTGGTCCCCTCCACATCAGGGACTCCTGGGCTGGTGGGACTGACTGGAGGATGGGGACACTCCCAGCAGTCCCATACCCACATTTGGCAAAGGACCTTCCCCCTCTTATCTCTGCTGTGCCCATCACCTTGAGGCTCCTGCCCAGGGGAGCAGCAGCCCCAGCTTCCTGGGACACCATCTCCATCCCATGGAATGGTGGGATGTGCTCAGCACCCACACCAGCATGGCACCAATGTCACCCGCTCTCCCCGCAGCTCTCCCAGGCTGGGGACCTCATCATCGAGGTTTACCTGGAGCAGAAGGTGCCCGACTGCTGCGTCACCCTGAAGGTGAGTCCCAAACCAGGGCTGTGCCAGAGCAGGTGAGGAGGGACACAGGCTCCTGGCGTCCCTGGGACCCATCCTGTACCACCACCACAGCTCCCCGTGTGTCCATCCCCAGGTGTCCCCCACGATGACAGCAGAGGAACTGACCAACCAGGTGCTGGAGATGCGCAACGTGGCCGCCAGCCTGGACATCTGGCTGACCTTCGAGGCGCTGGAGAACGGGGAGCTGGGTGAGCACGGGGGGGGATGGCCCAGGGGGACACTGCGGGCATGGAGGGTGAGGTGTGGCTCTCTGGTGGTGGCAGAAGGGGTAGGGACTAACACGGGGAAGGGGACACAGTGGTGAGAGTGTCCCTGTGTCCCCAGAGCGGCCCCTGCACCCCAAGGAGAAGGTGCTGGAGCAGGCCCTGCAGTGGTGCAAGCTCCCGGAGCCCAGCGCCGCGTACCTGCTGGTGAGGAAGGTGCCCATCGGCGAGGGTGGCTGCCTCTTCACAGGTGAGGCGAGCACAGAGGGACCCGGCCCCTCAGGGTGTCCCAGAGGGGGACAGCTCCGCCTGAGCTCCCCCTTGCCCTGCTCATCACCCTGCATCCCCCATGACCCAGAGTGGGATGCCCCTACAATCCCAGCCTGCCAGCCCTGCTGACCCTTGTGTCCTCACACTGTGCAGGTACCAAGCGTGAGACCCCCAAGTGTGGGCTGCTGAAATGCCGCGAGGAGCCTCCCAAGCTGCTGGGCAACAAGTTCCAGGAGCGTTACTTCGTCATCCGGGACCGCAGGCTGCTGCTGCTCAAGGAGAAGAGGGTACCTGGGGGATGCTGCGGGATCCACCTGAGCCCTGAGGGTGGGAGGAGAGGCGGGGAGGAGGAGCCTGGGGACATCAGTGGCACAGTGGTGGCTGTCCTGCTGGCAGGGAGGCTGGCACCAAGCCAGGCTGACCCACTGGATCTCCTTTCCCAGAGTGCCAAGCCAGAGCGTGAGTGGCCCCTGGACGCTGCCAAGGTTTACATGGGCATTAGGAAAAAGTTGAAGCCACCAGCTCAGTAAGTGGGACCTTCCCAGCCACTGCTCCTGGCACCCAAACCCAGCTGCTGCTGAGCACCAGATCAACCTGGACCCAAAGGCTGCGCCCATGGGGCAAGCTCAGCCCCCTGCCCCCCTGCCCGCAGACCCCAGGCTGTGTCTGAGCGTGGCAGTGCTGCCCCACAGCCTTGTGTTCCTTTCCAGGTGGGGTTTCACACTGATCCTGGACAAGCAGCAGCTGTGAGTACCTTCCCCTGCCGTCCTGGGGCTGGAGGAGGTCGAGATCTGTCCCCAGGTTCAGTGGGACTGGGGCAGCCAGGAGCAGAGGTGCAAGGCCCTGGGGTCAGGGCAGAGCTGGGGCACTTGAGGGGCAGAGTGGTGGGGCCACATTGACCCTGGCACAAGGTGGGAGCCACCCATGTCCCTACCACAGGGCCTCCCTGCCTCCCTGCCCTCACCAGCACCCCTGGGTGGTGCTGGGTGCCCAAAAATCTCTCATCTTGCTCTAAAGCAGCAATTTGGGCATGCAGAGATTTCCAGAGGTGCAGCCCCATGGAGTGTAGTTGAACCTGAGAGCCCCAAGCTCACAGGAAAGGGGACAAGGGGACAATGGCCCCGCTGTCCCCACTCCCTGGCAGCTTCTCCACTACTTGCCCTCCAGGTACCTGGTGTGCTCAGGGCAGGCTGAGCTGTGGGACTGGACCACCAGCATCCTCAAGGCTCAGGTGGGTTCAGGCTGGTCATGCCACCCAGCTGGCAGGGCTGGGATGGGGCTGGAAGGGCTGGGATGGGGCTGGCAGGGCTGGGATGGGGCTGGCAGGACTGGGGTAGGGCTGGACGGGAATAACCCCTGTCCTCACCCTGTCCCTGTGCACAGCACGACGACCTGCGCCCCGTGGTGCTGCGCCGCCGCTCCTCCTCCGACCTCGCCAAGCAGAAATTCGGGACGATGCCGCTGGTGCCCCTGCACGGGGACAGCACCGATGCCACCATGCTCTCTGCCAACCAGACCCTGGTAAGGCCCCCGCGGCTCCCCCTGCCCACGGGGGCTCCTGCACCCATCCTGCTCCTTGCACCCACCCCAGGGCTGGAGAGGCTGGTGCTCCAATGGGTGCTGTGTGTGCTGTGTGCCATGCTTGTGTCCATGCCCATGTCCATGCCCATGTCCGTGCCCGTGTCCGTGCCCATGTCCATGCCCATGTCCATGCCCATGTCTGTGCCCATGTCCATGCCCGTGTCCATGCCCGTGTCCGTGCCCATGTCTGTGCCCATGTCCATGCCCGTGTCCATGCCCGTGTCCATGCCCGTGTCCGTGGCAGCTCTCCATGCCCACAGGCTGCTGCTGCCCCTGCCCCTCCCCTGCCTGCCCGGGCACCCGTGGCCCCGCTCCGTGCTCTCCGTGCTCACCCCTGTCCGTCTCCTCTGTTTCTAGCGCCGCCTGCACACGCGAAGGACTTTGTCCATGTTCTTTGTAAGTACCTGCACTCGTGGAGCACCCGCTGCTGGCTTTGCACTGTGCCAGGCTCACCTGCAGCGTCACACGGGCACTCAGAGCTGTGCCCACCTTGTGTGGCAGACAAAGGAGTGCCCACTGCTCTGCGTGTTCCCTGCCTGGGGATGTGGGTCCCTGTGTGGTCCCAGGGTGGGCAAGCAAGGCCACACCAGTCCAGCCCAGTCCCCAGAGCCTCTCCCGTTGGGCACATCAGTGGAAGAAATGTGAGGAAGCTGCTGTAGGTGTGCCTTGTCAGCAGGTTATTTCCGAAAAGGCCACCTGGCTGAACCTCATCTGAGCTGGTTTTGTGCTCTGCGTGGCGTCCACCTGCCCACCCCACCCTGGAACCCTCTGCCAAGGGGTGCTGGGCTGGTGGCATAGACCTTGCCCAGGCCATTGGAGGGCCCAAAACACTCTCCCACCATCAGCAATGGGGAGAAAATGGTGGAGGGCGGGTCCCCTGCAGGTATCGGCCCCATGGTGAGGGACAAGGATCCCCAGGCAGTGCAGGGTGAGGGGGGGACAGAGGGGTACAGCTGGGCTGCGTGGACAGTACCCCTAATCTAGCCCCCCTGCACTCCCCAGCCCATGAAGATCCACCAGGACTCCCTGGAGGAGCAGCAGGAGAAGGAGGCAGACATTGATCCTGTCTACGAGGAGGTGGGGAACTTCCACGAGCTGGCTGCGCTGGACCTGGGGCAGGGGCTGCTGGCAGAGCTGGCGGCCGTGCCCCCCGTGGACAGGTCCAAGAAGCCATCGCCGTTCCCTGAGCAGCCCCCAGGCACTGCCCTGCGCTCCTCACTGCCCACTAGCCCCGCCCACAGGGTGACAGGTCCCTCTGTCACCAAAGCCGTGTCCCTCGAAAGAGGTTTGAACCTGGAGAGCAGCAAAGCTCCGAGCCCGGGGCTCAGACCCACCCAAACGTCCTCTCTGGAGAGGAACGTGGAGCCTTCCCTGGTGCTGGACAAGGACTGGGAGCAGGAAGCCACACTGGGGAGCAGCCCCACGGCAGAGAGCTCCCTGGAGCTGCCCAGGAAGAGGAGCTTGCAGTCTTCCTCGCCCATCAGTGACAAACTGATCCAGGAGCTCAGCAGCGTCATCCTCAGGAAGAGCGATGGCCACCCCCCGGGGCCGGGCCAGCCGGTGACGTGACCCGTTGCGCCAAAGGCCACCAGCCTGGGGGTCAAGTCGTGCCCGGTGGCAGCGATGATGGGTACCCCAAACCCCCACATCAAGGAGCCCCCACCCTCCTTCTCCTCCTCATCCCGGAGCCAGGCTGGGATCGGGAACCAAAGGGACAAGTGGGGAGCGGGATGTTGGGCCCCTCGTGGGAGGGCTTGGGCTGCTGCCACCTGTGCTCTTGCTCGTGGGTGGCACATCTGTCATCGAGCCCAGCACCGAGGGACACAAGCAAAGGGGAAACAAAAGCAGGAACGTGGTGCCCACGTGTTTTGGCAGCACGGCACCGTGCCAGGCAGGGGGCGTGAGGTGCCTGCCAGCACGAGGGGACACAGCATGTCCCCTCTCCAGCACAGGGCCTGCAGGGCAGGGCCAGGACCCCCGAGCCATCCCCCCTTCCCTTTGTGCATCCACTGTGGCGTATTTTGGGGGGAAAGGGGGAGCAGCAGGAGCAGGGCTGGCCGTGTGTGCCTGGCACGTGGCCCTGGTGATGGGGGGGCGGCCCCTCCTCAGCGAGGGTTTTCGTGCCTATTCCTGCCACCAGCAGGGAGAAATAAAGGTTTATTTGTACTCTGGAGGGTTTGGTCACTGCAGGAGGAGCAATGCCAGGGGGGAAGATAAGGTTGTCAGGCACCCAGCTGGAGGGACACGTGGAATTGGGCCGCGCTGGTGTCATCAGAGCAAAACCGAGGCAAAATCCTCGTGAACCTCAGATCCAGCTGGGATTTTCTGCCCGAGTCTATCACCAGCAGTTCATGGTGGGCACACTTCAGGCTCCCCCCTCCCCGGGGCAGGGGGACACAGCCTGGCAGTCCTGGCTCTGCCCGCTGGACCTGAGGGGCAGGGCCGTCTTCTCCGAGGACCTCCCCGAGGAGGCCTCGAGCCCCCGCAGGCAGCGGCCTCCGGCATCCCGGACCCAGCCCCGAAAATCCCGGGAGACGAAGAAGTAGACGAAGGGATCGAAGCAGTTGTTGCAGGCGCTGAGCACCAGGGCCAGGGCGTAGGCGATGTAGGTGCCGTTGTTGCAGCCCGTGGGCTCCAGCAGGTGGTGGATGAAGAGCAGCACATTGCTGGGTGTGAAGCACACCACGAACACCAGGAGCACCAGGATGAGGACACGAACCACCGGCCCGTGGCTCCCTCCCTTGGCCAGCAGCCGGGCCAGGATGCAGCCGTAGGAGATGGCCATGAGCACGAAGGGCAGGAAGAAGCCCAGCCCCACCAGGCACAGGAAATAGAAGCCAAAAAACCTTTGGGTGTCCTTCTCTAGCACGTCGTGGCACGTGGTGACGTTCAGGCTCGGGATGTCACGGGTGTGGGGGCGCAGAAGCAGAGGGCTCACGCCCAGCCCCACCAGCAGCCAGATGCCCACACTGATGCCCGCCTTGCCCCTCGTCCAGCTGGAGCCCTTCCACAGGAAGGGGTGGGCCACAGAGATGTAGCGCTCCAGGCCGATGCAGGTGAGGAAGAGGATGGAGCTGTACATGTTCCCATAGAAGAAGGCCACCATGGTGCGGCACAGGTAGTCCCCAAAGAGCCAGTGGTTGCCCAGGAGGTGGTAGGAGATCTTGAAGGGCAGCAGGAGGGCAAAGAGCAGGTCGGCCACAGCCAGGTTGAGCAGGAAGAGGGTGCTGGAGCACCTCCTGAAGTTGGTGGCCAGCACCCAGCAGGCCAGAGCGTTGGCTGGCAGCCCCACCAGCAGGACCACGGAGTAGAGGGCAGGCAGGAGGCGGGTGCTGAGGGTGCTATTGAGGAAAGCTTCCTCAGAGGCCTCGGAGCACATGTTCTTCTCCTGGGGCTTGAGGGGGATCAGGGACCGCCCTTTGCCCAGCCCTGTGGGGACACGAGGCATCAGCCCAGAACCCCCTCTTGCTGATCCTTCCCACTCGGGACCACGCAGGAGCCACCAGCACACCCAGGAGGGGACATCTCCCTGTCCCCCCAGCATCCTGTGCCACACCCTGTGCCAGCCCCCACCGCATCTGGGTGCCCTGCTCTGAGCCCAGACAGGCTCTGCTCCCACATCCCTGGCCCTGCTGATGTCCCTCGTCCTACCCAGCCCAGCACAAGGGGATTGGGAGGGAAACCCACAGCAGCTCAGGGTTGGGACAGTCCCAGTTGTCCCCCCAGCTCAGCTCCTGGCCACAGCCAGAGACATCTCTTCATCTTCCTGTGGTTGGGGACTTTCTGCTGCGTGTGAACAACAAAAGTGAAGAACAGGAAGGTGCCGGGACGCCAGACAAACAACCCAGGATCAAATCCCTTTTCTGGCTTGCTCAGAGAAAAACCCAGACAGGCTCTGCACGCCGCCCCCAGCTCTGGAATTTCCATCTCATGGTCCCCAGAACACCCCGGCCCGGGGGGGGCTTTGGTTACATCCAACAGGTTTCCCACAACATCTGCCCCCTCTCCACATCCAGGGGATGGAAAATTCTGGTTATGAGAGCAGTGATCTGAATTTTGCTGCCCGAAAGGGGAAATGTTGGCTGGATTTCAAGTCTTCACTCAGATTCTCAGTGTGGACACAGAAGGAAGGAGGCAGAGCAGGGCCCCAAACTCATCCTGTGACACCCAGCCATCACCTCCAAGTGTCATGGGACGTGGTATTGGCGTGTCCCAGCGAGGTGTCCCTGCCCTACCCCGCCACCCCCAGACCCACCAAGGGTGGCACTTACCTGAGGAGGGCTGGCTGGCAGAGCCAATCCAGGCACAGCCGAGCAGGAGGGTGGCACAGGCAGCAGGTGACAGCACCAGCCGGGACATCCCTGCGGAGTGGCACTGTGCCAGCCACGTCTGCACCAGTGGCACGGGGCTGGTGACACAGCAGGATTGTCACCAGTGCCTTCCCTGCTGGCACCCCGCTTTGTCTCCACCACGTCACGCCCGCGTCCTGCCCACAATCCTGCGTTGCGTGCAGCCAGACTGGAGGACAAGGGGACCGCCACTTGTCACCACAGCCGAGCATCTGGGGCGCCCCATCGAGGGGGGAGTGACTTCCGGCTGCCTCGAACGGTATGGGGAGGAGGAAGCAGGCAAGAGGCAGCTGGAGGCAGACAGGGGAACCACACAGGGGAGACGGAGCTGTTTGTGCCCCGTGTGGGGAACAGGAAGGTGACAGCTGGCTCCCAGCCCGGTGACACGGGGCCCTGCCCCACTGCCCACCTGCCCAGCCCTGCCAGGAGCAGACATCCCCAGGATCCATCACTGGGGTCAGGCTTGATGCAGATGGGACCACCCTGCATTGTCCCCTTCTTGTCACCAAAGCAGGCTCTGGGTGACCTTTCGTCCGTTTTCCCGGCTAAGAAGGAGCTGGTGACACATCCTCAGCCCAGCCTTGGGCATTGTCACACACTGGGGGGGCCAGAACATGTGTGGCCGACCCCAGAAATGTCATGGGAAGAGAAAGAAGGGGATGAACGGGACAGTGGGGAGAGCCACGAGCTCTGCAGGAAAATCAGGACAGAAAGAGGAGAGATGAAGGGGATGGGAAAGGGTTGGGAGGGGGACAGAGGGACAGGGGGACAGACAGGGGCTGGCTGGGGACTCCTCATGATTGCAGGTGGCCCCCACTGAATGCCACACTCAGCTCTGTGCCCATGTCCCCGTGGCAGGGTCCTGCCACACCAGGAGCACTGTGTGCTCCACGTGGTGTGGGACCTCACACGTCCCTGTGCTGGGAGCTGTCCCCTCAGTGTCTCACGTGTCCCCACATCCCAGAACCAGCACCCCACGTGTCACCATATCCCAGGAGAAGCGTCCTGTGTGTCCTCGTCCACAAGGACTCAGTCCCCAGTGATCCCAGAGCTGTGTGCCCCAGCACTCCCCGTGTCCCCATGTCCCCCTGCCCAAGGACAGTGCTTCCCACCACCCCATGTCCCTGTGACCCTGTGTCCCCACATCCCCATCTCATATCCCCGTGTCCCCGTGTTATCCATGTCCCTGTCCTCTTGCTTCCTTGTCCCCATGTCCCTGTGTCCCATATCCCTACGTCCCCATGTTCCTGTCTTCCCATGTCCCCATGTTCCAGCCTCTCATATCCCTGTGTCCCCGTGTTACCCATGTTCCTGTCCCCATCTCGTGTCCACATGTCCCCATGTCCCTCTGCCACATATCCCTGTATTCCTGCCTTCCCATCTTCTCCTGTTCCGTTTCCCCATGTTCCCATGTCCCATATCCGTGTCCTCCTGCCTCCCAGTGTCCCCCTATCCCCACGTCCCAATGGCCCTGCCTCCCATATTCCTGTGCCTCTCATTCCCTGTGTCACCAAGTCCGTGTCACCAAGTCCCTGTGTCCCATATTTCAGCGTCCCCATGTCCCCATGCCCGTCTCCCCATATTCCTGTGTCCTATATCCCCGTGTCCCCATGTCCCCATGTCCCCTGTCCCCTGTCCCCCTGTCCCCTGTCCCCTGTCCCCCTGTCCCCTGTCCCCTATCCCCCTGTACCCCTGTCCCCTGTTCCCTGTCCCCGTCCCCCTGTCCCCTGTCCCCGTGTCCCATCGCCCCGCCCACACGTGCAGCACTGACCAGCAGGCGGCGCTGCAGCCCCGGGGGGGCGGGGCTTGATGTGTGTGGGCGGGGCTTCCCTGATTGCGTAATCAAATGGGCGTGGTAGTTTCTGGGCGTGGTCTGGGGGGCGTGTCCGGGTGGGCGATGGGCGTGGCCCTTGTGGGCGGGGTTGATTTGGGGCGTGGTTCTTGCTGGGCGTGGTCTGTGGGGGCGGGGCGAAGCCGGCCCGGCAGTTCCGGGCTCCGCACACGCGG